>CM076583.1:1193059435-1193371223 GCA_034641835.2 Pinus albicaulis
AGCAGCCTCCATTTTGATCACTTGCCATAGGGTCGATCCCATCAGGTCATGAGTATTACACCCATTTCACTCGCCGATTATTTAATCATGACTTGGTGGTAGAGCCTTCCTTTACATGGGCTTCCTAGTTAGTTCCTCACTATCAGTTGTTGCCCATGCTGCGTTTTATGTAGGTTCGAGAGTCCTCTTTAGTCCCGCCATGACTTATGTGTTGAAGCTTCATTCTTCTTCTTCCTCACTATCATTTTTTCTAGCTATTACCCTAGAGGCTCCCTGGTGTTGTTGAGTTGTATTACTGCATTACATATTGGCTAATTTTTTATCCTAGCCTTTAGCCGGCTTCATTTGGACTCAATGTTTAAGCCAACTTTTGACTTTGTCTATCCGTACAAGTTAACCATTGCATGCACTTGGCTATCGCGACTTGACACCCTTTTACCCATGGATGGAACATTCCTCTGAGTATCGCTTACCAGTTTCCACCATCTTGCATTGAGCATAGGATCGTTCCAATCCCAGGAACTAGTGCATATGTTTCTTGATACTCGTTCTATCCATTGTACCATAGCATTCTTTTATTCTTTTTCAGGCTTATTATATGAAAAAGACAAAAAAATCAAATATAACAAAAAGAGCAGGAACGGGATGTAACTTCGTTATTTGATGGCAGTACAGTGTCAGTTTGTCACCTTTGAACAAAGCACATACACTTATATATCTTTCCTCCATTTTGGAATGGTTTTAGTTTTGACCTAGGTTCAGCCTTTACCTTGTTTCACTTGTCAGTCCTCCTCCGGTTGGTTATCTCTTCTAATCATATGGAGAGTTTTTTATGCCTCCTCCATAACAGACTTATACAGTGTCACTTTTTACTGCCATGGTCATCACGAGTCATGCTTTTGATCAAGAGAAGTCTAACTAGAGTCGGCCACTCTGCGGTGTCTCTTGACTCATTATTCAGTCAGCCTTCCCGGTCTTGTCAGTATCTAGTTCTATCACATCAGATGTTTTGGTCCTCTACTCATGCTGGTTTGAGAAGGTCTCCATTGACTTCTTGCTGGTGGGTTTGTCTCTTATTGACTACGACACATTGCTCTGGGAGCAAACCTAGAGCCGCACCCTAGCCCTATTTCCATCATTGATAGGTGACCTTGTGCTCAGCATTTGATCATCATTATGGGTCTTTTACTGAGTGGTTTCCCCTATGTTCGACGTCAACATACATTATCACACTTGGGATTCGTGCAGTACCTTGATTTCCATTTGACCCTATTGGTGGATATCTCGCCTCTGTGTCAGCTTTCATTATTGGTTCGTTCATAGGGTTTCTTCCGTGTGCTAGCTTCATCTTGTGCATGTCGGAAACGTACTTCGGTTTGGTTCCGTCACTCTACTTCATCTGATTCCTTCCAAATCTTGGCCTGCGGGTTACACTCGAGCTGGACTGATGTGGGATGCCTTAATGCCTTCCTTCCAGCAGATCTTTTCCCATCAACTCCGACTCATTGCTCTGGGAATAAGGTCTAGAGTCTTTTTGTCAGTACCTTAGGGTTTGCAGTCATCAGTAGCAGAATCTTCACTATCGACAGTGGGGATTCATCATTGCCTCCTGATTGATAGATTGTTTCAAGTGTTCAACTTCAACTCATTCATTCGCACTTGTTAGATTGTACTGGGGCACCTTGACACCCATTTTCATTATTGGTGGGTTGTCTCGCGTTGGTTAACAGTATAAATTATTGACCGGTAATCCAACGATTTCTCACATGGTCGACTTCAGCTCATTTATTCCCATTGTGTAGAATTGTGCCATAGTGATCGGTGAAGACCTCGGGTTGCATCAACATTTCTTGGTTCACTTTTGACAGTCCATCCAGTTTCTGCCAGTGATGTCGTTCACCCTTATATGTTGCAGTTCAGTACAACAGCATCTTATATGTTGGCTCCCGAGTTGCGTGATTGTACCATGAGTTCCACCCCTTATGATTTGGTACTTGGAGATTCAGTTACTTATATGATCAGACATCCAGTTTCAGCGTCATTGATCAACTTTCTATATGTGATACTTAGACATTGATTATGACTTGTACTTCCAGGCCATGCTCAGATGATTCATTTTGTACTTTCAGTTCAGCTATACTTGTATACATGTTGGATCTATTCAGTACTTTCGATATGATGTATTTTTGACTGAGCATGGGTATGCCCGCCTCAGCATGAGTTGACTCTCTGTTTTCTTTCGTTGGTTTTTGGCAGGCTGAAATCTGGTGAAGTCCTCTCTTGTCCTTGCGAAGTTCTTTCTATGTGCATAATACATTTCGGCCATCATGTACCCCTTCTGACCTCATATATTAGGGGGCATCTGTTATAGCATCATTTTCACCCTCAAGTGATTTGTGATTGTCTTTATGGCTTTGGGCACCCATTCCCACAGACTTGAACAAAATTCATTAAAAAACAGTGTTAAAATTCCCATACGCGGGTATGCCCAGACTTTTCTACGTGTATACGTGAGTCCACACGTACTTTTCCATGTATGCCATTAAATTCATTAAAATATATATAAAAATTCCCTATTTTTGGGCTGGGTTGATGGTTACTCCAGTAGTTCAACCACCCCAGTATGTGGCCAACTGTTTCAAACTGATTGAAACTACTTTGAGGGAGTATAAAAGCCCCTCATGTGCATGGCCTAAGGGAGAGAGAAAGTTTATAGACATTATACTTTGTTGGAATCCCAATTCAAGTCTGAATTCCCATGCCTCCTGCACTTTCCCAGATTTATATAGGAAACCCTTGTTTCCTAGAGATGTTCATCCATTTATATGCCATCTCGAGTGCACAAGTCTTGAAAGTATCTTAGCGAAGCAAGGGCGGGACGGATCCGGACGACGGTCTGTTCGAAGATCGTGGAAGGATTCAGGTGATCTCTCCACTTTTACTACTGTACATGCTGTTCGTAATAATGAAGAACCATCTTGTTCCTGAACTTGTGTGTTAATATCTATTTGCATATGTGAAAAGACTGATTATTAAGCATTTATTATGGTTTATATAATGTTTCACATGGATTTCACTAACGTTTAGGAGAATTATATGCTGTACAACTAGGTTTTCATGCATGTTCTTTATTGTTTTCCAGGTTGAAGGAGGAAGAAGGGTTGCTAGGGGTTTGGACCCTGCGGGATCTACATCGAACGTAGGACTACGGGTGAGTTCTAATATCGTTTTTATCTATTTTTTAGCATTCAAGTATGGTTGTGTGTGAGTCCTTCTGAATAGCATGCCCTGCTCTGTGGAGGTTTTGACCCAACAAACCTCTAGGGTGTTTTTCCCCGAAACAAAGGTGGCCATGGATTATCGTTTACGCAACTTCGTGGAGCGATCATCGTTGGATGAGTGATCGCAGATCGGACGGCTGATATGCATATCGCTTTGTATCCTGTGCCGAACGTTAATGCGTGATGAGCAGGCGGTTTTCCAGCCATACCGGTGCCACGCGTCGGATGCTGTATGGAATCACTGGCCCATCAGAAAATACCGCCCACCCCTCAAAGGCGGTGCGATAGATACCGGTTGTTTCGGAATAGTGCACGGGTGGGGACCACAGGGACAGGTGAATATGGACCGTTGATCGCGGGTTGGACAGACGGTGGTCGTGTGATCGGAGGGGTGAACAGTGCGAGCCACGGGCACGATGGAGATCGCGACGACTGTCCGATCTGCATAGATCGACGGTCGACATTTCCCCCAATACACAAATGCGCTAAGCGCTTTTCGGCTTGGCACCTGGTTTCGGCGCTGGGTCATGTTGAGGGAAATGTGCGGGGGCTAGACCGAAAGGGGCTAAGACCCAATTACAAGGTAGAAAGTGGGTTTTTGGCCCATTTTAATGCATTTTGAGGCCAAAGAAAGGTAACGATAGAGAGGGAAAGGGTTTAAAAGGGAACTTAAGATGGTTTAGAGGGTAAATGAGTGAAATAGAGAGGATTGAAGGGGATGAAACAAAGGCTTAGAAGGAATAAAATAAAATGGGAAAGGGGGCCTTTGGGCATTTCTTCACAAATAGAGAGGCTTTATACTGGGGATCAGTAGAGGGGCTTTCATCAAAGGAAAAAGGCACAAGGAGGCTTCAAGGATGATGTGTTTTCAGGGGAAATGCATTCCTTGAAGGCTCAAAAACATTTTAGCCCCCTGTTTGCTTGTCAAAATTTTATAGGGGGGCTAACAGCTTACAAGTGCAACAATCAACAGATGGCATATTTCTATCACAAGAAAAATATCTCAAGAAAATTCTGAAGAAGTATGGGATGGAAGATTGCAAACCTGTGAGTAATCTAATGGTAATTGTATGTAACCTCAGTTCTCATGATGATTCTCCCATGGTGAATAAACGAGAGTATAGATCCATGATTGGAAGTCTGCTTTATCTAACCAGGATGAGACTAGACATTATGCATGCAATTGGGATTGTTGGATGATTCCAAGCTAACCCAAAAGAGTCTCACCTTCAGGCTGTAAAAATAATATTAAAATATCTAGAAGGGACTCAAGAATTTGGTCTATGGTATCCAAAGAATGCTGATCTCACTATTCATGCTTACACAGATGTAGATTGGGTTGGAAATGTTGATGATCGAAAAGCCACTAGTAGTGGTGCATTCTATATGGGGCCCCGATTAGTATCTTGGTTCAGAAAGAAATGAATTTATATTTCTTTATCTACAGTGGAAGTAGAATATGTGGCTGTCGCATCATGTTGCACACAATTTCTTTAGATGATGCAGACATTGCAAGATATTCAAATCAAATTTTCACCTCCCATCACCATTCTATGTGATAATACAAGTGCCATTAGTATCTCGAAAAATACTGTTATGCATTCCAAGACCAAGCACATTCCTTTCAAGTATCACTTCCTACATGAACAAGTTCTTGAACAAAAGGTTAAATTGGAGTATGTTCCCTCTAAATAACAAGTTGCAAATATATTTGCTAAACCTCTTACTAGGGAATCATTCGAATATCTCAGAAAAAATATAGGAGTTCTCTCTGCCTCTCTTGTCAAATCTTCTTAATTTTAGTAGATTAAATTTGGTACGCTATTTTAATAAAGGAAAATCGCATATATACGTGAGTTTCTGTGCATAAAATTGCGTATGTTTTTTGCTGACAGAAATTTTCTAGGTCAGCTTTCAGAACAGTCTGTGGTGATGTTGGGTAATCTCTGTTTCTGTTAGTATTCATATTATTTTACTTTTCTTTGATATTTATCTCCTTGATGAAGATGATTTGATGAATTGGTTGTTGAAGGTGTTCAGGATGCACAAGTTTAGGGGGAGCACCTGCCTTGTTGAAAAGGATGCATTTTTAGCATTTTGATTGGTTGTTGTATTATGATCTCCTGTTTGAGATTCTTTGGTCTTGGTTATAAAAATTAATATGTGTAATTTGATGAAAAGGTCATTTTGAGACCTATGATGTAAAAAATTTATATTCAGTCACATAAGGACTTGTTCAAGTTTTTAAACCCACTTGGTTGGATCATTGATGTAAGTATGAGTCCTTGGTGATATGAAGGGTCATACTCGGTTGAGTTATAAAGTCATGTAATTCATTGAAAATATGTCTGAAGTTTCAACATGAACTCAAGGGGAGCAAGGTAAATTTAGTGCACATCAGATCTATAGAGCTCTTCTTTCTACAAGGGAAGAGAAACCTTGTTTTGGTATTGATCCACCCTTTGCCCTTGATGTAAAAGGGGGAGAGTATCTTGGTGTTTGAATAATGTTTATGATTAATGTATCTATCTATTTTGCTGATAAAAAACCATCATGGTTGCCATCATGTCAAAAGGGGGAGATTGTTGGCAATATGATGTAATATGTTGTCCTTGATGGCAACCTAATTAATGAATTTTTCCTTGATGGAAACCTACTTGATGAGTTGTCTTTTTAGAGCAACTTATTTGTTAAAAATGTAAAAATTATGTATCTACAGATCAACTCAGATGTGACAAAGCAAGGAATTCTAGTAAGTTCCAAACAATGATAAATATAATATTTCACAATGTATACGCAGGTTTGATGAAGGCAACTCACATACATACGCTACTTGGTATATAGGAAACTCGTGTATACATCTAGAATTAGTATATACGCCATTTTGATGAATAAAAGTCACGTATACACGCATGTATGAAGAAGCTGAGTCTCGTATACCTTTGTGCTCTAAAATTATGATACCAAGGGGAATTACCATGTTATTAGCCCACAATATTGAGCATTGTGTCATCTATTTGATTCCATCCAAGAATACCATCAATATTTTTGTGGTTTTGGCTCATGGTATTGGTAAAGGCTAAATCTATATTAGGTAAAGAAGATCATAGTGCAAGGGTGTGCATGTGTAAGGGTTGTTACTGAATAATTATCTTTGAAGTATATCTACATGGGATGAACTATGTTTTATTGGTAGATCTGAATCTATGATGCACCCTTGGATACAATGATGGATCAGGATCTCTAGACCTGAAATGGCTATGTACTTGCATGATCTAATTATGATATTTTTGGATCTATGACCTGGAGCATGTTTTATAAAATGAAGAAAATAAATCTAGGTAAGTTTATAGATCTTCATATCTCTGTAGTAATAACATTTACAGATCTATACACTATTTTTTCATAGTGAAAGCACATATACACGTAGCTTTGTCTCAGCGAAAATGTGTAAGTCAGGGTTTTCTGAAGCTTACTGGAGACATTATCTATTTATTTACTGCTTTAGTTCTGCTTTCTTTCAATGAAGTCTTCATGTAGATCTAGGTTTCTTGAATACTGTATATGCTGCTAAGTTAAATATGTAAAAATTTGATCAATGAGATAGTAAATATGTTTAATGATGACTGACTGATTAAGGGTTTTGCAATACTGAAAATATATCTGACTGAAAGCCTCAGATCTGGTTCTGAGACTGATCATATTCTGAAAATTCAGTATTCTCAGATCTATACGTAGGTTGGTGTGAAGGAAAGTACGTATACACGCGGAATCAGTAAACTGAATTAGCGCATGTATTTTAAGATAATAAATGATCAGGGATGAGATTGATTCTGCATACTGATTCTGATATTTGGGTTTATTGCTGTGTTCTGGTTATATTGATCTCACTATTCTGATTGAAATTTGGGTTAAGTTTATTGGTGTTCATATTTATGAAGTGTTTTGTTGAAGCTATGGTATCCAATGTGAAAATTTATGAAACGTGGTTTGTAGTGGTTTTGAGGGTTGAAGCCTTCAGTATGGAAGTAGAAGCTTCCTACCAGTAGAATTTGGTGTTTTGATCAGGGGTTTGAAGCTCCCTTCTAGTAGTGGATGGTAAACGAGATCAGGGTGTTAGAACTCCCTTCCAGTAGCAGCTAGAGAGCGAGAGAAGGTTGCACCCTTCTGTAGGTAGATGCCTGTGTACTGATATGATTTTGCATCAGTACAATGATTGTAAGTATTTTTCCATATAATAAATATTGAAGGCAGATATGACAACAACGGTGGTTTTCTCCCGAATTGGGTTTCCACCTTAAAATCCTAGTGTTCATGTGTATTTCGTATTTGTGATGATTTATTATGTTCTTACTACACATGTTTACTACTTACTAAACATCTAATGAATGAATGATCCATTGATTTAGGTAAATAATTTTCTACATAATAAGATCTCTGGTAATACACAATTTTTCTTAAATATATCCACGTGTATATGCTAGTTGGGTTCATTGAAGTCGCATATAGAAATTAGTAAGGAAAAAGTACAAGTTTTAAGTAAGTTATAAATACTGATTCAGCCCCCCCTCTCTTAGTATTTTTCCCAACATTATTGTATTGTGTTTGGTATCATCAAGACAATTCCAATTAAATAAGATCACAATGAAAACAGGGACAAAGAAATAGGATCTTCGCCATGGAGAAAACCCTCTATAGGGGTAAAACCAAAAAACTCCCTTATAGATTCTCAAGCAATACTTCTAGACCTTTGATCTAAATAACTCACCAAGTGATAGGTCAACCACCCAAATAACATTGCTTCTCTCTTCAACTCGAATTGATCCTTTTTTATAGGCGAAAATATGAATCAAAGAAACTTCCCTTCTCATGCACGCGAGCTTTCCAAAGCAAGAAAAGATGCCAAAAACAAAATAAGAAGCCTTCTCCTCTTCCTCACCAATTTTATCCTCTTCTTCTCTCTTATTTACCTGATACTTATCAGGATATGTGAACTTTATTAGTGTCTTTGTAGGTCGAATGAATATTCTATATATATCCTCTTGGTGTGGTGCAACTACCTTCTTGTGGGTCTGACTTGGTGGGTTGGTCGACCCATCACTTGGTGGTTTCTTGTCTATTTTACATACAAAAATAATTTCTTTTATACCGATCCTAGATCCCTCCAGGGGAATTTACATCATGACCTTCACCTAAACTGTATCAAAACCCTAGGGAACATAATGGGTTTGTAGTTGTTGAAAACTTCAAATCCATAAAGCTAAGAATGTTCAATTATAAACTTGTATCATTCATTTGTTGACTAACCTACTTGGGATGATAACATAATGCCCACAATCAAATCATATAGGGAAATCACCTCTGTAAAAATGAGTATGAGGATCATGCCTACAAAAAGCTTAGGCTACTCGGCATTTTCTCTGTAACCAAAAAGAAAAGTAGCCATAAGTAAGAGAACATATCATAGATTTAATTTTAATATTATTGTCAATTATCCTTACCTATTCTATCTCAGTATTAGGTACACATGCACAAGTGAAATGAGAATTTATTTCTAGATTCACATAGAACTTCAAAATTGTGGCAATAAAAAACAATAATTCTAAATGCAATTTTGGACAGAATTTGATCATGTTTCATGTATTATTAATTTTCAAGATAGAAAATGGATTTCTTTCTAGCTTCACATCGACATTAAAAATTGTGGCAATAAAAAACAATAATTCTAATGCAATTTTGGAAAGAATTTGATCATGTTTAATGTATTATTAATTTTCAAGATAGCAGATGGATGCCTAACATATTGACCAAAGACTCAAGAATGAAACTCATTCTTTATAAAATTGTCCTTTTACAATTTTATTTCTTCTTTTAATCAATATTTAATAATGACATCATGAATGAACCTTTTTACAAAATTATATGCATGAATTTATGGAAGGCCATCCCCTCTACCTATCATATGATTGATTATGAAAACAAGTGAATAAAGGATAATTAATGGATCTTTTTTGACAATATCCCCTACTTATAAATTTTACTTTGTTCACATGTTCTCACAATAAATCATAGGCTAGGTAGAGGGGATGACCTACTAGAAATTCCTGAATATAAGATATAGAAGGAGTCGTCTATGAGACAATGTGATGTGATGATGAGAGACATGGTGAATTTTCATCTTCTAGATCATTTTGAGATGGTGATGACAGACTAGTGCTAGTTCTTTCAAGGTTATAATCGTTGATGGGAAATGGGTGGAGGAAAATTCATACATCCCATCATGGGCATTATACTAATATGTAGTTAAATTGTCATCATAATCGCAAACTATTGTGAATTGAAAGCTAACAGATGTTATAATTTCATTATACTAATATAGATTAGAAAATTAAACCAATATATAGATTAGTTACAATAAATATAGTAGAAAATATAGACACCATTCTAATAGTGTTGAATACTGAATGAGGTAAAGAAAACTCTAATTTTATTTGTATTAGTGAATAACAACAAAAAATATCAATTTAACATTTCTTTATAACTACAACTGATCATTCACCCCTCTTGCAGAAACCTCGACAACATCATGAGTACACGAATAGGCCATAAAAAAAAAAAAATAATAATAAATGATTGTAATATTTATATCATTAGAAACATCACGCACCATATTATGAAAATATATTTTTTATGATAAAATATTTTGCGATGAAATATTTTCTGTCTATGATTAGTAAATGAATGAATGAATGTTATATGTTAATGAATAATTTATATATTTCTCTTTAGGTAAATGACCTTGTTTCATATTATGTAAACATTTTTTTAACATAAATTTATTGAGATAAAATATTTTGTGGATATACGAATGAATGAATGTTATTTGTTTTTTTATGTACCTTATGTCTTTCTTTGAACTATTTCCTATATAGTAGATAGATTGGGTACTAGGGAATTGAGAGTAATGTGTGGGGGGGGTGGCTAGGGGGGTGAGGGGGCATGAGAGCTTCCACCTTCACGTGGTTGGCCATGTTCATTAGAGAATACATTAGGATTTCAATAATATTGGAGAAAAACCCCTTCTATCCAATAGAGCAACAATCAAGTCAATGTGTACTTCACTGTTGCCTCATCGAGTGGATGGAGGTTTGCTCCAAGGTTAAACTAATAAAACAATTTATTCTTGAAATCAAGAGGATCTCATTCATGTATTCATGCACACAATTCCTTTTAATTATTATTTATTCATGCAATTAAATCTAATATTTGGTCAAAATTAATATAAGTTTGCCTCATTGGTCTCATGAGTGTGTGTAGGACAACTAGTTTTAATTCAGATGTTGAAGTGGAACAACTATCTAAAGAAAATAACTCAAAATGATTTATGTGAGACAACAAAATTTTTTTGATATTTGTGTTGTATGTCTTGGACGAGTGGGAGTTATATAAAGTTTTATAGGAAATAACAAACTTTTCCATGAAAAAAAATCATTTACTATTTTTCTTTCTTTGACAATTGTGTTTGTATTTGAGTGAACGACTATGACATTTTTCATGGAGGGAAGTATGAGAAACTTTTACTCTATGAAATGGGAATAAGGCACTGGTATGATTTTTCTTCTAATTTATTATTTATCGCATCTAGCTTCTCCTCCTTCATTTTTTTTTGTAGATAATTTCATTTACATATCTATATTTGAAATATTAACTAGGGTTGGATTCATATATGCAAAAAAAGCTCATCGAAGTATTGCTCAACTTTATCCCAATAAGTTCTTGCATACCATGTGTGTGATTTAGTTTTGTGTTGCATTTCATTTCAAGAATTTTTTTTATTTCTACATTACAAATATTCGAAGACCATATATGTTGAGAAAAACTAGCTAAAATAGAATTATGGCTTCTTTTATAATGTTTTCTATTATCATATTGACAATTATTGTGATATAAGTTTATTTCATCATCATTATTACTATTTTGTGTATACAATGCCAATAAATAATATCAAAATGAAAATAAGAACACTAGAAATAAGCTGCAAGCCAGGGAAAAACCCCTCCACGGGGGAAAAACCAAAAATCTTCTCTTCTTATAGAAATTAAAGGAATAATTCCAAGACCTTTCATCAATACAACTCACCAAGTGATAGGCCAGCCACCCAAACAACAATTATTCTCTATATAACTCGGCTTGCTTCTCTTCTCTGGCACAAAAAATGAACAAAGATAAATTTCTTCTATTAGGTCCCTATATTACTAATATAGTCTCTTATTGTTGTTATTGTAACCCCCTTATTGTTATTATTGTACCCTTGTAACCCCCATATTGTTATTATTATGCCCTTAAATTATTATTGTTAGGTCGGATAGGATTACATTGTGGCCCCATAGACTCCTATATATAGAAAGGAGGCTTTGTAATTTGTATCATCCAAGAATTGTTCATTCATGTAATGTATTGGAGGTTTCCCCCTCGAAGTGGCTTATTTCTAAGGCGTTGATACCTCTTTTCTTCTATTTTTGGAGCTGGTTCAAACAATATTGCCAGAACTTGATGAGGAAGGAAAAATCATATTGGAACCTGAAGCGGTCATGGAAACAAGAACTCAACAGCTATGGAATCGATCAATTTCAGAGTATCTCATCAAGTGGAAGAACTTACCGACTGAAGATTCTACATGGAAGGATGAGAATTTTATACAGAAGCACCCAAAGCTACTCAAGCGTTTAGGACAACACTTTTTTGAAGGAGAGGGGCATGCTAGGTCCCTATATTACTAGTATTGTTGTGAAACCAGCTCCAAAAAGAGAAGAAAAGAGATATCAATGCCTTATAAATAAGCCACTTCGAGGGGGAAACCTCCAATACATTACATGAATGAACAATTCTTGGTTCATTTAAATTAAAAAACCTTCTTTCTATATATAGGAGTCCATGGGGCCATAATGTAATCCTAGTGGAGCCACAATGTAATCCTAGCCAACCTAACAATAATAATTTAAGGGCAAAATAGTAACAATATGGGGGTTACAAGGGTACAATAATAACAATAAGGGGGTTACACTAACAACAATAAGGGACTATACTAGTAATATAGAGACCTAACATGCCCCTCTCCTTCAAAAAAGTGTTGTCCTCAATGCTTGAGTAGCTTTGGGTGCTTCTCTATAAAATTCTCACCCTCCCATGTAGAATCTTCAGTGGATAAGTTCTTCCACTTGATGAGATACTCTGAAATTGATCGATTTCGTAACTGTCGAGTTCTTGTTTTCGTGACTGCTTCAGGTTCCAATATGATTTTTCCTTCCTCATCAAGTTCTGGCAATATTGTTTGAACTGGAATATTTTCACCTATAACCTTCTTTAATTATGAAACAGGGAAAATTGGATACACTCGTGAAGAAGCAGGAAGCTCCAATTTGTATGCCATAGTACCAATATTTTGCAACATCTTGTAAGGACCATAGTACTTTGGTGATAATTTATTATCCTTATTAGCTTGCTTGAGGGAAATTTGTTTGTATGGTTGTAGCCATAAAGATACCCAGTCTCCTACATCAAAACTTCTCTCACTGCAATGTTGATCTGCCTGTTGTTTCATTCGATTTTGTGCCAGATACAGGTTGTTTTTTAAGAGTTGGAGAACTTCTTGTTGATGCTCAATGTGATCTTCCACTGCTTGAACCTTCGAATTTTCTCTTAAAGATGATGTGATGGATGGTGGATGATATCCATAAAGTGCCATAAATGGGGTAATTTTTGTTGCAGTATGGAAGGAAGTGTTATACCACCATTCAGCTAGAGGTAACCACTTGACCCATTTTGTTTGTTTATCAGATACAAAACAGCGAAGATATCCTTCCAAACATTTATTTACTATCACAGTTTGACCATCATATTGAGGATTATAAGATGAGCTATGAGCTAATTGAGTACCCAAACAAGAAAATAACTCCGTCCAAAAATTTCTAGTAAAAATGGGATCTCTGTCGCTCAAAATAACCCTTGGGTTTCCATGTAGCTTTTGACTTGTGTCCATAAATGTAGTAGCAACTGTACTTGCTTTAAATGGATGAGATCATGCACAAATGTGTGCATACTTGGTAATTCTATCAACTACCACCATGATTACACTCTTTCCTTCGAACTTAGGTAAACTAGTGATAAAATCCATTGAAATCTCCTACCAACGTTGACTTGGAATGGATAAAGGTTGTAGAAGACCCGGGGTCTTAATTATCTCAACTTTATTATGCTGGAAAACCAAACATTCTGCCACAAATTTTTGAATATTAGATTTAAGGCCATCCCAAAAAAATTCTTTCTTCACCCTGTGGTAAGTTTTTTAAAATCCATAGTGTCCTCCTAAAGGAGAAGTGTGTAATTCCAAAAGAATATTTTGTTTTAGTTGGGAATTCTTAGAAAGATATAAGCGATCTTTGTACCATAAGGAATCATTTTTCCAACTAAATGTATCATATGTACTAGGATCTTGCTACAACTTTTGAAAGAGTGTCCACACTTCTTTTTCCTTCTTCCATTCATCTCTTGCTTTGGTTATCCAATCTGGTTGGATAACAGAAATGGCACAAAGTAATGCTTCCACCTCTTCATTCTTTCTTGAGAGTGCATCTACAACAAAATTTAGTTTCCCTTTTTTGTATATTATTTCAAAGTCATAACCCAACATCTTTGTGACCCATTTTTGCTGCTCTTTTGAAGATATTATTTGTTCCAAAAAGTTTTTAAGACTATCATGATTAGTTTTTACCTTGAAGTGTCTTCCCATTAGGTAAGTTCTCCATTTCTATAGTGCATGCAGTATTGCTAACATTTCCTTCTCATAAATAGGTTTCTATAAATACTTTCCTTTGATTGGATGACTTTCAAAAGAAATGGGTCTTCCTTCTTGCATTAAAACAACACCAATTCCATTTCCTGAGGCATCACATTCCACAATAAAGGTTTTTGTGAAGTCTAGCGTAGCTAAGATTGGTGCTAGGCACATTACCTCTTTAAGATGTTCAAAGGCCTTAGTTGCTTCAGGATTCCATGAAAATGCATCCTTCTTCAATAATGTTGTTAGAGGTGCTACTATTCTCCCATAATTCTTAACAAACTTTCGATAATACCCTGTTAAACTGAGAAATCCTCGCAATTGCTTTATGGTTGTGGGGACTTTCCATTCCTTAATGGCTTTAATTTTGTTAGGGTCTACCTTAACACCCTTGTGAGATACAATATGACCTAGATATTCCACCTCTTGTACTCCAAACAAAAATTTGGATGCTTTTGCATATAATTTTTTTCCTACAATAGTATGAGCACCCTGTCAACATGTTGAACATGATCCTTCCAAGATCTGTTGTAGATTATTATATCATCAAAAAATACTAGCACAAATTTTCTAAGGAAGGGTTTGAAAATGGAATTCATCAACCCTTGAAATGTAGAAGGTGCATTGGTAAGGCCAAAAGGCATGACCAAAAATTCATAATGACCCTCATGACTTTGAAATGCTGTTTTCGGAATATCTTCAGTCTTGATTCTAATTTGATGATACCTTGAACGAAGATCCAATTTGGTAAAATAAATTTCTCCATGTAATTCATCCAATAATTCATCAATCACAGGAATCGGAAATTTATCTTTAACGGTAAGCTTATTGAGCTCCCTATAATTCAGACACATGCACCATGATCCATCCTTCTTGTGTACCAATACTATAGGAGCAGAGAAAGGACTTTGACTAGGTTGAATTATACCCGCCTATAACATTTCTGCAATCATACGTTCAATTTCTCTCTTTTGGACATAAGGATATCTATAAGGCCTGATGTTTGAAGGAACACTTCCTAGAATCAAATGAATAGCATGATCATGATCACGAATATGTGGGAGTCCTTTTGGAGTTTCAAAAACCTTGGAATGATTGTCCAAGAATTTTTGGAGATCTGTATAAATAGATGATTTTGATGTTGGAACTTCTAGTGAGCATAATTGTGAAATTATGCCTTGTTTTTCTTTATTTAGAAGTTTTTTCATGACATTAGAGCTTATTATATTTCCCAGCTTCCCTACAATACCCCGTAATTTGACTTCCTTTCCTTCTGAAAAAAATTTCAAGAAAAGTTCTTGAAAATTAAAATCTACCATCCCCAAAGATTGTAACCATTGTACTCCTAGTACAACATCAGCACCTCCCATAGGAATGGAAAGCATTGGACTATTCAATACATATTCCCCCACGGTTAGCTTGATATTATGGCATTTTCCAGAGAAATTTATAGTTCCTCCATTTGCAACCATCACTTGACATTCTGGTGCTCGGTAGAAGAAACAATTCAATTCTTTGGCTACCTTACAATGAATAAAATTATGGATACTACCTGAATCAATCAACACTATTACCTTTTTCTTCCTGATATGTCCTTCTATCTTGAGAGTTTGAGGAGTGGTAATTCCTGCCAGTGCATTACACGATATGGTAGGACTCATGTCTTCCTCTTCTTGGGTTGGTTCCTAGTGTATATCCTCTTCTTTTTCATTTTCTTCTTCCTCTTCACAATCTATGTAAAATAATTTCTTCTCAGCACACTTATGACCTTTATTGTATTTGCTATCACAACTGTAGCAAAGCCCTTTTTCTCTTTTTTCTTCCAATTGTTGTGGTGTCAACCTTGTAGGTTGTGGAAATCTAGGAGTAGCAACACTTCCTTCTTTATAGAAGTGAGTGGTAGTATTCCTTGTCGCCATAATTTTGCATTCAATTTTTCTTGCCAACCTGAATGCCTTCTCCAACGAATCAGGTTCCAAAACATGAACTTCATGTTGGATGTTATCCTTTAAAGTACCTATGAAGAGATCAATCTTGTGTTCCTATGGAATATCAGTTACCCTTATATTCAATTTTTGGAAGTCCTCAATCTGCTCCCCCATTAAACCCTTTTGTTTGAGATTTATCAATTAGCTAAAGAAGGTGTTGCTCTTTGTATCCTCATAATGTGCTATCATTTTCTCCATAAAAATTGACCAAGTGACAATTTTTTTACGGGAGCAAAGCCATTGATACCATAAAAATGTATTTTGTTCTAAATGTAAAGTTGAAATGCGTACCTTTTGTGTGTTTTTCACATTATGCAAATCAAAATATTGTTCCATCTGTAGTATCCATGTTACAGGATCCTTTCCATCAAACTTCCTCATATCCATTTTTTGAATATGGTAGTTCTTCCCGCCAACATTATATTTTATGAAATCATGATTAACATTTATTTTGTTCTCATCATGAGTTTCCTCTACTATATTTTCACCATTAGGAAACATTTCTTGTATCAATTTTTTCAAACCTTCCATGTCTACTTTTAGATCATTCTTCATGTTTTCCATTTTAGATTCCATGCCATCTATCTTAGATTCCATGCCATCTATATTAGATTCCATGCCATTCTTCAAACCATCCATTTAGATTCCACGCCTTTCTTCAAACCATACATCTTAGTTTCCACGCCTTTCTTCAAAACTTCCATGTCATTTTTTGTTGCTCTTTGCGAGAGCGAAATTTATTGCACTTGCTCTTGTAATTTTGATATGTCATGTTGCCATTCTTCATTTTCATGAGTCATAGTAGAGCTTTCTAAAGGATTAATGGGTGTTGAATTATTTTTAGGGGCCATTTTAGAATTCAATACTGATATCTATTCTACAATATTCGCTTGCAATCAATTCAACTTGATTCTTCAAACAAGACTTATGAAATTCGGAAAAAAAAATACACACCTTTTACTTGCTTTAGAGGAGCTCGATATTGAAATTAAATTATCTCTATAATTGCATATCCTTAATATCTGAAATTTAGTCTTGTAGTATCCATCTAAAGCTTCTTTCAAATTCCATAGGTCTAATCTAATTTGGATTCTTCAAGGAAAAGTTATGTCCAATCTCCCACAATGACCCAATTTTGGACTGGTTTAGTAGAGTGAACTTGTACGACTTTCCAAGTGTCACTGTTTCCTCCTTTAGCTCTAAAATTGATAGAAAGAAAACTAAATTCCGTGCACTTGCGGCCACTTTTTACAACATTCCAATCCGATGCTCAGAGATATAGCTATGAATTTTTTTCCACGATCACCTCTTTGAGATGAAATTCAGAAGCCTCAAACAGCCCTAACTTCCATAGATCATATCTCCGAAAATATTGTGAACCAACATCTAAATTTTTTTTATGATGTTCCTCAGGATTGTCACTTCGCAGTTTAAAAATTTCAGCTTCTGAACCTTCGTAAAAAACAAGTTATTACGAGAATACCACGATGACCTATTTAGGCTAAATTCAGGAGCTTGCAAAATGACATAACTTCCATAGCTCATATCTCCGAAAATATTGCGAACCAAGCTCTGAAATTTTTTGACGATGTTCCTCAGGATTTTGGCTTCACACTCTAAAAATTTAAGATTCTGAACCTTCGTAGAAAAATATTTATAGTGCAAATGCCACGCTGACCTGTTTGGAGCAGTGAAACCCTATAATCTCAAAGCTCTGATACCAAATGTTGTGAAACCAACTCCAAAAAGAGAAGAAAAGAGATATCAACACCTTATAAATAAGCCACTTTGAGGGGGCAACCTCCAATACATTACATGAATGAAAAATTCTTGGATTATTCAAATTACAAACCTCCTTTCTATATATAGGAGTCCATGGGGCCATAATGTAATCCTAGTGGGGCCACAATGTAATCCTAGCCGACCTAAAAATAATAATTTAAGGGCACAATAATAAAAATATGGGAGTTACAAGGGTAAAATAATAAGAATAAGGGGGTTACACTAGCAACAATAAGGGACTATACTAGTAATATAGAGACCTAACAAGTATAGTCCCTTATTGTTGTTATTGTAACCCCCTTATTGTTATTATTGTACCCCTGTTACCCCCATATTGTTATTATTGTGCCCTTAAATTATTATTGTTAGGTCAGCTAAGATTACATTGTGGTCCCATGGACTCCTATATATAGAAAGGAGGTTTTGTAATTTGTATCATCCAAGAATTGTTCTTTCATGTAATGTATTGGAGGTTGCCCCCTCAAAGTGGCTTATTTCTAAGGCGTTGATATCTATTTTCTTCTATTTTTGGAGTTGGTTTCACAACATCTTCCCATATGTGTGAGCTTTCCAAACAAAGAATTTATGCACACGCTAAATAGATAGACCTTATTTCTTTCCTCACTATCCTCCACCTCTTTCTCACTCTAAATTTTCCTCGGACTTCTTGAAGAGACCAAATTATTTGTGTGACTCAAATTAGGTCCAATACCTATCCTTTGTTCAAAAATTTAGGGAATTATGTGAGTTAGATTCTTCAATTTGATTTCCCTTATCTTTACATTTAATTGTGAAATTATATGTTGATTATGTTATTTTTAATTTAATCAAATAAATTCCAAAATGAAGATAAAAAAGTCAAGAACACAATCTGTAAGCACAAAGTCAGGGAAAAACCCTTATGAAGGGGAAAGCCCACTCAAATCTTTCTTTATTAGATTAAATTAGGTTGATACACACTTGACCTTTTGACTAAAGAAATAGACTTAATCCAACCACCAAACTAGTCCCTCCTGCAATTGTCTCTGCAATCATGGTTCTTGGATCCTTCTATTTCAACTTCAAAATTTTGACCCTCATTTTACAATATTCTTGGCCCTCTTACTTCAGAAATCATTCCTGTTGCATAAATATAAACCTTCCACCTGCAATAGTCTCAACCCTTTTTTTAATCATCTCTTCAAAAAGGAAATTCAACCTTCCTATAATTGTTTCTACAATTCACATTTCCAGCTTCCTCCCTATAGTAGTATTCTAAGATTCTCAACTTCCTCTCCATTCTCAGTCCTATAATAGTTTCTCTTACTTTTTGAACGAATTATTCACTTCTCTCCTTCAAATTGTGAAATAGTAGGATATTTATACTTAATTTTCACTGTGCATTTGAACCAACATCAACAATTTGACTTGAAGCCGACTTGTATGCTTGTAATGGAGGTCAACTTGTAGGCTTGTGATGAAGGCTGACATTATTATATTCTATTTGGAGGCCAACATTGAATGATGAATGGTAATCCTTTTGGGAGAAAGAGTTGATTTGGTGGAGGATATATTTATACACAAAAAAAAATTCGCTTCTTGACTTTGAGGAGCCCAAGAGGGGTCTCTTACAAAAATGACTTTGACTTTGAATTAGAAAAAATATGAGAAGCCTAAAATGGAGGCTTAAACTATTGACCATTGACCCTAGAATGAAATTAATAACTCAATAAAAATAAATTTATTTTCTTTCTTATGACTAAAATACAATTATGAAGAATGACACTAGTTATATTCTTCAACACTCCCCCTGAGGTATTAATAATTTTTACATATAAGTAAAATGATGAACTCAAAATGAAATGATTTTCAAATATAAGAATTCATACAACTCTAAAATTCTTTTGAATTAGATAATTTATCAAGGTATCTAACTGGGTGGGACTAAGGTGTGTTGCAAGCTTCATCCACTATAGGAACCATCATACTTCCACTCTAACACCATGTCACACCATCCTCCCACATTTACCCAAGCTAGTCCATCCACTAGGGTAAACATGTAATGGGAGGCTACTATGATGTGATTTAAATCCCCATGTATAGTTAAGGAAATGGAACCGATAAAAAGAAACCAATTTGACCTTCCACACATGCTACAGAACCTTTAGGAGCCAACTAACCCTTCCAGGTGACCAACCCTTAAGATAACTTGAAAATTTACTAATCTAGACCCTCAATTCTCCCATGACAAGCCATGCATGTGACTAAGGCCTTCTAGTCTCTCCCACAGCAAGGCATGCCAATGACTATGGACTTTTCCAGGTAGTTCTAAGACAACAACCCTGAATTCTAAGCCACTTTTTTAGGGCTAGGTCTCAGGCCACTACCTAGAACTTCATGAAACCTTCATAAATGATAAATAACAATGGAATAATGCTACTAATGCAATCATTGGTATATATATATGATCTAACCCATACTAACGATGATAGGAATTCCATAAAAAATGTCACATATGTAATAACATTGGTCAAAAATCCATGTAATAAAGTTAATAAACATAAATTAAGACCATGGTCATGGGACACGTATTCCAAGATTAATGTTGGTCAGAAAAATAGTGATGGGGTTCACTTGTGATTAATTAATGGCTATGGAAATTAGCAAAGGAAATGGGTAAGCCTTTGGAAAAACATGAGGCATTTATTGGATTTTTATTTATGAAAATAATGAAAATAAGAGAAAAGGAAGGTGAAAGGTTACAAGTTGCATGTGAGGAGGAAAATTAAGGAAAATAAGGAAAAATGAAGAAAATAGAGGCCTCATTAATAAAAGTATTTTGAGGATAAGTTCATGGTTTTTTTATTAGTTCAGTTTTGGAGCTCTCATTCTATTCTCTCTCTCTCATACTCTTGGACACTTAAAGTTTTCTTGGTGCACACATGGAGGAGTGCGGAATAATTGGGATTTGGAGAAAGAATTAAAAGGAGAAGCAGGAAAGTGTAAAAAGACATTGAGATTAACAAATAAAATGGATTTTTCTAGAAGGTACCAAGTTGCATATATGATTTCCTTGTTAGTTTTGGCATGCATGGCACATGCATGTGGTTTCTTGGTCCTGATTTGTCTCTGGCATGGAGGATTGCCTCGATTGAAGGTGGTTTTCCTACCATTTCCAATTCCTATATATCCATGGTGTTGTGGGTCTATTTCCTTTCATTTTCTGGTTGGTTCTCATGTTCCTTTGGTTTTGGATTGAGTTTTTAGTTCATGAAGCCTTGGTTGAAAAAATGCTCTAGAGACCTATTGTTACACCATTTTTTTGGTCATCTAACCTATTATCATTAGATGGACCCAGGTACACCATGTAAGACCAATTTTACCCTAAGTAAAACTGCTTTCACTATGTAAAATAACTTAATAAACCACATTTATTAGGTTGTTTATGGTCTAAACAGGAAACCCCAAAAGGAAATATTAAACAAACCTATATTTGTTTGATTTTCCTCATGGAATAATTAATTAAACCATAATTTAATTATTATTCCTAATCATGTTTAACCCAAAACAAAGAAATTAGTTAGATAAACCTTTATTTATCTTATTATTTTCTAGGAATAATTATTTGAATCTTATTTAGATAATATTCCTTGTTAAATATGACCAAATCACCCACAAATAATTAAATAAATCATTATTTATTTAATTATCCTTCAACCACTTCCTTAAAAAGATAAATAAATCATTTATTTATTTATTATTAACGAATAAAGGGATTTGACCCAAGTCAAATACTTTTTCCCTCCAACAAATATAATAAAATATTCCATAAAAGGTGGATCTAGATTTGGTTAACATTATTTTAATCATGCACCAAGATCTAGAATGACCCAATATTTTGTTATAAATAGGAGGGTTTTCCTACCATTCTTCACCTTTTGTTGCCTATTAGATCACTCTGGATCTATACACTTGGTCACATTCTACATTATTTGCTGTGTGAGCTCCCTTTGAGTTCTATCTTTGTCTGGGTTTTCTACACCAACAAGAGAGAGAGATTCTAGATATGAAGTGCTGAGGACTTCCAAGAACCCATCCCATTGAGGAGAATTGGATACGCCTTCTTGTTTTCCTCCCAGGTGCCCTTAATACAAAAATTCTTTCAAAAAAAAAAACATTGTTCTTGTCATGTCTATTGGATGTATGGAGCAAACCCTTAATTTTACTGCTTAATGTCTTTCTATGCATAGATCTGGTTTTTTGCAGCACTTGTCTTGATCAATTAACTGCAGATCTGAAGATATTGGCAGCCACATTTGATGTTAGGGCTATAATTTATGCGTAGCTAAAGTGGTCTTTTTTCGTACGCTTCGACAAAAGATTCATACTAACAAATGGCGACTCCACACGGGTTTTAAATTACGACCGCTGTCATTTTTCATATTCCTGCATATCCAGCTACTTCAGACCCTAGGGTTTCTTTTCAGTTTTTTTTTTTCTATTTTTATGTTGTTTTTCTCACACAAAACCCTAAAACATTAAAATTTCTAACTTCTGCATGTTTCTGGCCCTATTGCGCAGGTGACCGACATCAGCCGCAACTGAGACGGCAATTTTTCTAAAAATCTGCCGCCGAGACACCCAGAGCTTCAGGTCGCACTTTTCAGCCCATAAACTGCGACCTGGACCTCCAGGTCGCACTTTTCAGCCCATTTTCTGCGACCTGCACTGAAAACAGGTCAGAACCTGCGACCTGCCAATTTTTCAGCTGTTTTTCTGCAATTTTTTTGGGTTTTGCTGAAGCTTCTGTCAGGGTTTTCTAACCTCTGTCTCCACCTGTTTAGACCTGTTTCTGATCTGTTTTTCTCATCTAAGTGGGAACCTAGCCCCCTAGGGCTCCAGTACCCTCCACTTTTTGTGGAAGAGTTTTTAGCTATTTTAGCCGTCTATTTTTTTTCAGAGTTTCAGCCTTCCCTTTTTCAGATCTGATACCTCATTCTCAGATCCCTTTAAATCAGCTCTTCTTCCTTTCAAATCACCTCTTGTAGTTTTTTTTGGACCTCCCTTTAGGACCTCCTCCCTGTCCTTTCCACTTTTTGCTGATTTCCTCCTTTTTTCCAGCCACCTTGCCTCTGCCTCTTGGCTGTGATCTACACCTCTTTTCAGCAGCTTTCTCCTTTAGATCCCTATCCCTTTCGACCCTAGATCTATTGGCCTCTTTTTAGTGTGTTTTAACTACATTTTTTCCCTCTTTTAGTTTTGAGAGACTCGCCTTTTTGGGTTAAATAAATGCAATAGTAGCTGTTAATTTTCTGTTATTTTAGCATTATATATTGTTCTCTGCAGATTTATTTTCAGTTACGCAGCACACTTTTTCTCTTTCTCTCAAAATGAAAAGGGTTTAAAAATTAAAATTAACGCACGCCACACACTCACCCTAAGCGAAGAAGAGCCTGGTTTACACCGCCAGGCAAAGACTTTAAAATCAATTGACATTGCACCTATCTGCCCTTGTTTCGACATTGTAATCACT
Source organism: Pinus albicaulis (assembly GCA_034641835.2). Classification (NCBI taxonomy): domain Eukaryota; kingdom Viridiplantae; phylum Streptophyta; class Pinopsida; order Pinales; family Pinaceae; genus Pinus; species Pinus albicaulis. The sequence goes on from CM076583.1 coordinate 1,193,082,836, forward strand.
TGATTCTGTACCTCCTTGCCCTTGTGGTCATTCTTCTTCCCCTTGTGTCGTGTCAGGGTTTTCATCATTGCACCCCCCGCGCACACTTCCCGAGACCCTCGTCTTCACTCCCCGCCCGGCCGATCGACCGACCTCGCTCCATCCCCGCCATCGTCGAGCCGCCCCTCCCCGTCCCTCCGCACTCCGACTCCCTCTCTCTCGATTCCTTGGGCTCTCTTCTTTTCTTTCTCGGGCTACCGTCATCTTCACCATGTCCGGTCCAGGCCCAATCGCCACGAGCCTCCTACCCCCACGTCAGGAACTACTACTAGGAACCGCCACAGAACCACTCCCGCCCGCACCTTGCTGTCGCACATCTGGTGCCTCGGCCTCTCCCGATTTGAACTGATCACCGAATTTCTCTCCGCCACGATGTTGGTTGGCCTCCTATGCCAACCAAGCTCCCCTCCGACATCCCTAAGTTCAAAGGCCTTGCTGGAGAAGATCCAACCAACCATGTCCGATATTTCCACATGTGGTGTTCCTCCAACTCCATTACCGATGATTCCATCCATCTTCAGTTGTTCCAATGCATGCTTACCGACGAAGCTTATAAATGGTATGTTGACCAAGCCACCTCTTGCCATACCACCTTTGCGACCATTGCCCAAGAATTTTTATCTTACTTCTAGTTCCCTCTCCTATACGATACTGGTACGGAGCTTTTGACCTCTTTCAAGCAAACCTCTTCGACCCACCTTTCCACTCATGTCCAGGAATGGCGACGAATACAAAGCTTATGTCGAGCTCCCCTCTTCGAAGATCGGGTCTATATGGACTGGTTCCTTCGCTCTCTCTTAGCTCCCATTGGCAAACATGTCACCTCCCATTTCCCTCAAACCGAAGAAGCCACCCTCCAAATAGCCTTGAAATATGACCTGATCTATGCTCAGTCTGGTTATGTTTATACCGTCCTCCCTGACCTCCCTAGGCCCGGTGGCACTAAAGCCCCGAGGGCATCTCATTCCACCGACGGTATCGTTGGAGCCCTTTCTCATCCGTATGCTCAACCTACTATGGGCTATGGTCTCCCTCAGGGAGGGGCCAGCACCTCTAGCACTCTTCCCCCTCCCAGTAGCATGTATCTAGGATACGGCATGCCTCCTCCTTTTTCCCAACCTCCTACTTACCTCAATGTTTCCCAACCTAACCATTACCCTTATCTGCAGCCTGGTGCGCCAGCTCCTCCAGCATATGCGCTTCCATCTCCCTTGCCTCCTCCAAACCCGCAATAGCACCTACAGCCCCCTCCAGGGCAAGTATTTGCACAGCAGGGCGCGACTAATCCCCCTTCTTCTTAAAGAAGGCAGAGAGGCAATCCAAACCAGTCTGCCCCTGGTACTCGAGGACCCAATCCTCAAGGTATTGACACTAACACTGCTAACCAGCAACAGGGCACTTAGCCCAAGCCGGGCAGGCCTCTTTGCACAAATAAGCCTTGTTCATGTTGCGGTGTTTATGGGCATTACACCCACGATTGTCCCCTCTTACCAAAGATGCGGCAGATGTGGGAGTCTCAAGCCATGTTGCACAGACAACATGCCTCCCCTCATGCTCCCCCTAATGTGGACACTACTCAACCAACTGTGTTTACTGATCCTTTCCCTTAGCAAGGCTTCGTGGCTACCCAACCACCTGACAGCCAGGTTGCCACTCAAACTTCCCCTTCTGGTTCCTCCGATTACTAGATCCTCATGATGAACTCTGATCCATCCCCTCCCATCGACCTTCACCTTCAAACTCGGTCTCGCCAGTACCCCAAGCCTCCTGCTCAGTCTGCCCCCGAGTCCCCTTCTTCAGGTCCTACAGAGCCTTTTTCGACATCCAATGTCCCCTTACATATCCCTCAACCCAAAGTTGAGGTTCATACCAAGATTCCTAAGGGACCATTACGTCGAAATGCTGCTTCTGGTCGAGCTGCTCATTCGTATAGCATAGTAGATGATTTGGCACAATCTCCTACTGCCATTTCCACATTGGAACTCCTCCAATCGTGCCCTTCCCAAAAGAAGGCTCTGCTATCTACTGTGGGCGCTGTAGATCCTGCTGATGACCAAATAATTGTTTTCGATGCCCATCAATCCGAACATCCTCCTCTTCCTGCTTCCGTCGCCTTCCAAATCCTAGTCAAAATATGGAATTCCAACGTTTCTCAGTGTATAATTGATGAGGGGGCATCCACCTGTGTGATTTCCGCTTTGGTTTGGAAGCAACTCGGATCTCCTGACTTGGCCCCTTCCACGATCACCCTTCGAGCATGGGACGGCCACGCCTCTCAGCCCATTGGCCTTTTTCGTAATTTTCCTATCACCCTTGCCGGTAAGATTGTTTTCGTTGACGTCAAAGTCATCGACGCCCCTCTAGACTACAACATTCTATTGGGGCGAAGCTACACCTATGCCATGTCTGCTATCCCATCCACGGTTTTTCACAAGATGTCTTTTCCTCACAATGGAAATATAGTCACCATCGACCAGTTGACTTTTCATGAGCCAAAATCTCAGACCTCCCCTGAGACGACCATCTCTTCTATAACCAATAAGAAAACCATCGATTCCTTGACCAGTGTCTCCCCCGGCGTCTACAAAGATTCCTCCCTGCTTGGAACTTTTCATCGTCTCCCCCCTCCTCATATCTCTCATCCCAGCTTGTCGAATGTTTACATGATGCAATCGTCTCCGGCTGCCCTTAAGCAACCCGCCTCGGCTAGTCAGCAACCTCAGACGCAACCTCGCCCACCGCAACCCACTCCTAGCCCTTCATCTCTGCCAGCCAGACCTTCTCCTTCTGGCCCTTCTCCTACAGTTGGTATCCCTGAACCCCTTTATCCCCCTGGATCGGTTCCCCCAGGCCTTAACCATCTCGGAGCCATCCCTCTTGGTCATTATCTCGCTGGTCATATACCTTTCCTAGCTCCCCCTCCCGGATTCTATACGGTCCCCATCATGGCCACCCTCTCTCTCCCTAACCTGACCCTGGGCATACCCGTCTGGTACCTTGACCCTCCAGCCGCTACCCCACCCGGTCATCCCAAACCCTACCTTGCTTTGACATCGGTTCAACCGGTCCCCCTCGCTTCCTGCGTTACCACCAGGCACCCGCACCTCCCCAGGACCCTACCCCTGTGGTGACAGCCCCAGGAAAGAAAGGCAAAGCTCGTAAGGGGGCAACCAATCAAGATCAAGCCGCCCCGACAAACCATACCCCTCCTCGACTACCAAAGCACGCTATCCAGTGCGCTTTGTGCGATATTGTCGGTCACGCCACCCATACGTTTCTTGAATTGCTGCACCTCAAGATCCTGGTCAACGAGACGTTTCCCGACTCTGATATCCCTAAAGTCTATATCACTATCCCGGATTCTATTCCAAAACTCAAAAACTTGCGCACAAATCACCCTTATGCTTTGTGCGATTTCCATGGCCATTACACCCACCTCTGTCCCCGCCTTGATGAGTATCGTTCCTCCTTAGACACGTACTGCCAATTCAAGGCCACGCATGACAAGATACCTTCTCACTTGTCTGTGAGTTCTACTTCGATAGGACCAGAGGATATTCCTACTCCCATTCACATTCCTCCTCCTGCTATCGAACCAACGGAGCCTTCGACCACCATTTTGTACCTATCATCATCCTTGAGAGATAATTCACCGAACCTTAGACCTGCAGACACTCTCAGTTCCCCCTCAGTCGACCTTGGATTTGTTGACATTGCGCATGTGAGCCCTTCTCCACAAGATGACCAGTCATACATCACTACATCATCGGGTGATCCTCCTTCCTCCAGTCTTCCCATCTTCCAGTCCGATGAAGACATTATGGAAGCCATGACCAACCCTGACTTTCCATGGGATGATATGCACCATCACGCATACTTCCTCCCATAGCAGTCCCATGACCAATATGCTGTGGAAACCAAAGACTTCATTCCCAATGCAGTTGATTGGTTCAAAAATCCCATCCCTGCACCTGATGCTTTGGAAGAAGGAAACATGGCCAACATCTCTACGACCATTAAAATTGACATTTCGGTCAAACTAGGAATCGAAGAATATATCACCTTGGGCGCCCAATGCACCCTGGAAGAAATCGAAGCTTACACTAACCTTTTCAAAGAATTCCACGATATTTTCGCCTGGTCCTACTTCGAAATGCCTGGGCTCGATCCCACCATCGTCGAGCATCATATCGACACGTGGCCCGATGCCAACCCAGTCCGACAAAATTTGAGACCCATTAATCCTTCCAGACGTGATGCTATCAAATTCGAAATCGATAAGCTCAAGCAAGCTGGTTTCATTTATCCTATTGAATACACCACTTGGGTGTCCAACCCGATTCCCGTCCTCAAAAAACAAGGCACCATTCGTGTCTGCACGGACTTTCACGACTTGAACAAAGCTTGTCCCAAAGACAACTTCCCCACACCATTTATTGACCAAATCATTGATGAGTGTGCGGGGCATGAGATTCTATCCTTTATGGATGGTTTCTCTGGATACAACCAAATCGTTATCCATCCTGCTGACCAACTTAAAACTGCATTCATCAGTCCGTGGGGAACTTTTTCTTACCGGGTCATGCCATTCAGCCTTAAAAACGCCGACGCCATGTTTCAACGGGCCATGTCTTATTGTTTCCAAGACTATGTTTGGGATACCTATGCTCATGAGTCTTTCGATGCCCTCAAGCAGGCTCTCACATCTGCTCCCTTGATCCACCCTCTCGACTTTGATCGGGACTTCATCCTGTACATCTCCGCTTCCACCTATTCGGTCGCTGGAGTCCTTATCCAGGAAGATGACAATGGTATCGAGCATGTGATCTACTACGCCAGTAAGAACCTAGTAGGGCCTCCTATTTCCTACTCACATGAAGAAAAACTAGCGCTGGCTGTTGTGTTCTCAGTCCAAAAACTTCGTCATTACATCCTCATGCGTTCCACCAAGGTTGTGACTAATTCCAACCCCATGGCTTTCCTATTGAGTCACCGCATCCTCACTGGGAAGTACGCCCGTTGGGTCATCATCCTTCAAGAATTCGACCTCGAATTTGTCACACCAAAAAGTAAGAAAGGTTTAGCCCTTGCTGAACTCATTTCTGAATTACCTACCGGAACACGAGATCCTCCAGTTAATGATGATTTCCCGGATGAGCACTTATTCGCCATTACTTCGGATGATCCTTGGTACGGCGATATCCTCACTTACTTACGAACCCAAAAGTTCGCTCTTCACCTTGATTGTGACGCTCGACGATGTATCTGACACCAGGCTCCTTGCTACCTTCTTATCGGTGACGACCTCTATCGTCGCGGTATAGATATTGTCCTTCGTCATTGTCTCATGCACACTGAAGCTGAACAATTCCTCAATGCCTGCCATAGCGGCACTTGCGGTGGCCACCTCTCTGGTCTTGATACTACCCAAAAAGTCATGCACGCTAGGTATTTCTGGCCTTCCCTCTTCAGTGATTGCATTGAAGCAGTCAAACACTGTTCCAATTGCCAACATTTCACCCCTAAGGTGTGAGCTTCCCCAGCTCCCCTCCATCCGGTCATCTCAACTGGTCCCTTTTGTAAATGGGCCATCGACTTTATGGAGTGTCGCCTGCCATCCGCTGGTAACCATAAATATATCATCGTGGCGGTCGAATATTTCACAAAATGGGCCGAGGCTATGCCAACATTTAACAACACCATAGCTACCGCAACCCTCTTTTTCTTTAACCACGTTATCGCTCGATTCGGGGTTCTGAAACAACTGGTCTCTGACCATGGCCGACATTTTGAAGATGAGATATGGCATGAGCTATCCTCACTGTTGGGTTTTGAGCACCAATATTCCTCCTCCTATTACCCCCAAGGTAATGGCCAAGTTGAAGCAGTCAACAAAATCCTCAAGACTATGCTTCAACGAATGGTGAATAAGCACAAAACCAACTGGCATCTTATGCTCTTCCCTGCTTTGTGGGCCTATTGAACTTCTGTTAAAACCGCCACCGGGTTTACTCCTTTCCACCTTGTTTTTGGAGAGGAGGCAGTCTTACCAATCGAGTGTGAAATTCCTTCCCTGCATCTGGCCGTTGAACTTCTCCCTGACACCCAACCTCTAGAACAACGACTTATCATGCTTGAGCGCGCCTCCGAAGACCGTCATGTTGCCTTGCAAACCATGGAAGCGGCCAAGAAACGCACCAAAGCTCAGTATGACAGAAAAGTCCAGCCTCATACTTTTCATGAAGGTGACCTTGTTCTAGTTTATGACCAGGCCCATGATGTCCTTGGTCATGGGAAGTTTGTCTCATTATGGCTAGGCCCTTACATCATCAGTAAGGATCTCGGTAAGGGGGCATACCTCTTAGAGGATTTCGAAGGCAATCCCCTTCCTAATCCTCGCAATGCACTATATTTTAAGAAATATTACCCTTAGCATTTCCCTTTTGAAATGCATGTTTTATTTTCTTTTAGATAGCCAGCATATTTTTCATTTTTGGGATTTGATACTTCACCAGGACACATTTTTTCCAATACGGGTCACTTCCCATCTCATTAAAATCGCATTTCTTCACTTACAACACTTGTACTTGGGGCACCACTTTGCCTCCTTAATTGTCTTTGTTCGTGTTTATTTTCGTCATGAGTTACCATCTTGTACTCATGTTTTCATGGTCCCCCATTGGACCTCTACTGTGTGACAACACCATCGAGTCGCCCTTGTTTAGTGCATCCAAGTGGAGTCATCATCACATTCATGGAGTCTATCTCGAGTCCCTTTGTATCCCGCTATAGTCCTCCATCCCTCATTGCTTGGTTTCTCTCTTGTGTCGCACATTATGGCCTTCAGTCCCACTGTCCCTTATCCCTGATGATATTGTGTCATTCGCTTCCATGTCATTCATGCCCTTTATGCTCTAACAAGGGAAGTCGTCCATTCGCTACTCAGTCCCCTCCATTCCACCATCATCATTGGTATTAGTCTGTCCGTCGCTCTACTATTTTCTCTCATGCCTTAGTTGAGGATCTCTCATTACCTCACCTATGGCGGACCTCCTTCTGTCGACATCAGCTCCTTCATTCCAGAAGACAGGTCTAGAGGACAGTGTACCTTGGTTCCAGCTTCCACTCTTGTTCGTTGCCTCAGATCAAGCAAAGGGATCTCTCATTTCCCTTTGACTTGATTGTTTCTCCACTCCAGCTCCTTTCAGCATGATTGAGATCCATATACTTGATGGTTCAGTGATGCAGCAGCAGCTCTTGGTGATTCCCGGGTGTGTGTGAGATGTCTCAGCCCTCATGAGGGGGTGGCCCTGCAGGTAACCCCCCACATGCCCGGATGACCTCTTCATTGCAGCCCTCGATGCAGATCCATATATTTGATGATGTCGGCCTTAGCTGCTTGTAGTGCCTCTTTGATTTGCATGTATCAATCAAATTTTGTTAGCCCTTCCCCGCTTATAGGGGGAATTTGGGTTGTATTTGTATCTCATGTACTCAGATATTATTGTATAAGTCCTCGCTGTTATCCCAGGCACAACATGTATGTGGGATCCCTCATTGTATTTTTATCTGGCTCATGTTTATGCCAACTGTACTTTATGGTTTGGTCCCTTGTTTACTGGACACACTATTCTTTTGTACTTTGTCTCGGCGGGCATAGGTATGCCTCCCCCGTCACCTTTAGCACAGGTACCCTCTCATAAAAAGAGACTTGTTGCACCTGTAAGTCTCATCTCCTCAGGGTCTAGTTCTTCAGCACCTTAGGCTACCTCACATTTCTCTCTCTGACTTCCCTCTTGATGTCTGGTGATTGAGTTCTTACAACGTACTTCGGTCATACGATTTGCTCCTAACACTTGCACGCTGGGGGGCAATCTGTTACACCATTTTTTTGGTAATCTAACCTATTATCATTAGATGGACCCAAGTACACCATGTAAGACCAATTTTACCCTAAGTAAAATTGCTTTCACTATGTAAAATAACTTAATAAACCACATTTATTAGGTTGTTTATGGTCTAAACAGGAAACCTCAAAAGGAAATATTAAACAAACCTATATTTGTTTGATTTTCCTCATGGAATAATTAATTAAACCATAATTTAATTATTATTCCTAATCATGTTTAACCTAAAACAAAGAAATTAATTAGATAAACCTTTATTTATCTTATTATTTTCTAGGAATAATTATTTAAATCTTATTTAGATAATATTCCTTGTTAAATATGACCAAATCACCCACAAATAATTAAATAAATCATTATTTATTTGATTATCTTCCAACCACTTCCTTTAAAAGATAAATAAATCATTTATTTATTTATTTTTGACTAATCAAGGGATTTGACCCAAGTCAAAGACCCTTTCCCTCCAACAAATATAATAAAATATTCCATGAAAGGTGGATCTAGATTTGGTTAACATTATTTTAATCATGCACCAAGATCTAGAATGACCCAATATTTTGTTATAAATAGGAGGGTTTTTCCTACCATTCTTCACCTTTTGTTGCCTATTAGATCACTCTGGATCTATACACTTGGTCACATTCTACATTATTTGCTGTGTGAGCTCCCTTTGAGTTATATATTTGTCTGGGTTTTCTACACCAACAAGAGAGAGAGATTCTAGATCTGAAGTGCTGAGGACTTCCAAGAACCCATCCCATTGAGGAGAATTGGATACGCATTCTTGTTTTCCTCCCAAGTGCCCTTAATACAAAAATTCTTTCAAAAAACATTGTTCTTGTCTTGTCTATTGGATGTATGGAGCAAACCCTTAATTTTACTGCTTAATGTCTTTCTACGCATAGATATGGTTTTTTGCAGCACTTGTCTTGAACAATTAACTTCAGATCTAAAGATATTGGCAGCCATATTTGATGTTAGGGCTATAAGTTATGCATAGCTAAAGTGGTCTTTTTTCGTACACTTCGACAAAAGATTCATACTAACACCTATAACAACTTGGGTTGAGTTACTAGTCTTAGGGACTTGGTTGGAAAAATAGTCTGGAGCCCTTGGTGGGTTGAGTTACTATTCCTAGAGCCTTGGTTGGACAAACACTCTAGAGTCTGTCAACAGCTGTGGGTTGTATTTGGGTTCCTATGTTTTGGTAGGTTTGGCAATACCAAAATATAAGACAACATCAAAACCACTTTGGGACCTCAGGATATAGCCCTCCTGGGTCCAGAGAGGGATCTCTCTATAAGGAAAAGATATATATGTCTTTGAATTTTATTTTTAAGGTATTAGGCTAGTTATGGGCACAAGGGTTGTTGTTTTTTTTGTTTTGTTTGTTTGGTTGTTGGGAAACATGAAAGAAGGGTTCAATATAAGACAAAGAGTGAGTAGAGAAGTTATTTGGCTATGGGAGACAATTCAGAGGAAACTCAAAACCATTGGGCAATGGAGTCACAAAAGGGTTTACTTGCTATTCAATATCCAAGGCTTTCAAATGGGCTAGTAATCTAAAACAGAGGATCTTATAAAGATGATAGTGTGGGATGAAATGATAAGGAATGAAGGTGAATGACAAGGAAATCTCCAAGGTGACCGCTTAGGAAGAAATCTAGGGACAGGGCATGCCTTAAACACCTATGATCAAAGTCCTAAGGAGGCTAGCTCTTTGGACAATAGGAAACACTTAAGATTTAACACAAAGGTGAAGCCTGAGATCATAGAAAGACTTTTAACTTTCAATGCTTTGACATTCAACTTAAGGGAACTTAGAAAGGTTTAACGGTTAGAAAAGGACCCTAGTGAGACAGAATCAATTCTAAATCTCCCAGTATCCCAATTCTTTCAATTAAGCCAAACAAGAACATCTAATAAAAAATCCTAAATCCATGCATCAGTAAGCGGGGAAAACCCACTACTATACTGGCTAAATTATCTTGAATATGTTCACAGATTACACAATTAGTAGAAAACATTAAGGATAAGAAGAGCAGGAAGCATTAGGGTACCATGCAAGGGTATATCCTAAGCTAGATTTTTTATTCTTACCAGAGAAATGAAATGTAATGAATTACGTAAGGAAAATAGAGACAAAGATAGAACACATCACCGCCGCTTTAAATCAAGATCCAAAGAAATTGTTTGTCATATTAAAGAGCAACACCAGTCATATAAAACATTGTCCAACTGCTTGATATTCGGTCTAAAATCATCTCCTCAGCCTATTTTACAACAATGCACACAGAACTGTATCTAAAGAGAAACAACTTACAGTTCACAGACATCTGATCAACAACCTTTACAATGTATTTTTTCATGAGTTTTATAGCTGAAAGAGAGGTAGAGGAGGTAGATGGAGCTTTAAATGAAGCATTAAAACAGAAGTAAAAGAAGAGGGCTTGAGGCCCATTCTATCTTAATATCTATGCATTGATCTTCAGTACTCTTTGGATGAAAGAGTGGTCTTCGACAGGCTGATATTAAATCCAAGTATGTTCTTTGATGTACTTTTCAGCTGTAGTACTTTGTAGTACTCTGGGACAAGAAAAAGGTAGATAAATGACCTAAGGTCTGCCATACTATGTAACAAATGCTCTGGCAACATTAGGACTTCTGTCAGGGTGTAGATCTTCTTGGGAACATTGATGAAGAGTAAAAGATTATGGAGACTTTGTCCTTTCTCGGGAAAGAACCTTCTGCTGATGTGAAACACTGATTTGGTCTATTCATATGCTTTAGGCCTCATTAGGCGTCCTGTGTCAATCATAAGGTCTTCAATCTTGTACACTCACCTTTAAACACTGAATTAAAGCTTGAAATCTTCAATAATGGGCAAGAAACCCCTTTAATCCTTCACTGATACTCTTTGCTGCTTCATTGACTGTCTCTATCTTGTGGAAATGCAGTTTTAATGGCGCCGGAGGTTTTACAGAGTTAAACAATGGTCTTTTAATGAAATATTTCATTTAACAACCTTCCCACGCGTTTTTTCTGCAATCCCTTGCTCTAAAGAATGGCTTTCTGTGCCATTGTATTACACTAACAGTGACTGTGTAGAAAAGAATGGCTTTCACCATCTGTAACCCTGCAAAACAAAAAAACTTGTTAAGAAATCAATGGTGGTGGAAGTTTGATGTTGTGGACACCTGCGAAAAATGGAGGCGCAATAGTGAAAGTAGTGGCTGTAGCAGAGAAATAGTGGGAATCACTATATAATGGCGAGAAATTGGTCTGATGGAGGTCTAGTGGAGAAATGCTTCTGAACCGTCCAATTAGATCTGGTGGTGGTGATTGACGGTCGTGATTTTCTGGAGGGGTTTCCTTTAGAAGGTTGAGCAGAGAGATAAAATTTTTAATTTAAAACATAAAATTTTTAATGTGGGCGAATTACAAAGGAAAACGATGAAAATAAAATGAAATCATGGCTTTGAATGGTGGGACCGGAGGGCAGGGGGCAATTGATTATGGACCATTGGATCTGAGGAGGAGATCAACGGTGGGGATCTTCTGATGAAACTCTGAGGAAGCCCGATGAAAGAAACACGAATGGGAATGTGATGGAATGAGGGCTGTAGATCTATATAGATCAACGGTCGAGATCTTCAGAAGCGTTGTCGAAGCAAAAGTGGGGAAGTGGTTTTTATAATAAAACTGTTGTTTTAGCTCGGAATTTGAGTATTTTTGTAAATTTCCCAAAAAAACCGTGATACGCCTTACTGCTTGACACGTGTCCACTTTAAAACCGCCCATTTTTCCTTTTTTTGGAGTATTAACCTTCGGGCGCAGAAAAAATGTGAAACGCAATGACGGCTGTTGGATACGGGACTGGGAGATCTGACGATGTAGGATGGAGCGCGATATGGAGAGATGCGCGGTCGGTATGGTGGGGAAAATTCAAAGGCGGGTTGAATGTGGACCGTCGGATCAATGGAATGAACGGATGAGATCTAAAAAGAGAAAGCAGAGGCAACAGGATAAACAAAAGGGTGCGAGAAAGGAGAGCCATTGGATCTCAAGAGATCAACGGTGCAGGTCTAATCACATTGGAGACAGGCAGGAGGCCAAAACTCTGATTGTTGAAGTTGTAATTACACGCGGACCGTTGGATCAAAGCGAGGATCAACGGTCGAGATCTAATCAAAGGGGAACGATGGAGGGTACAAGAGGCAGAGCGCGATCGAATCCTGGCCGTTGGTTCTTGTGGATTCAATGCCCAGGATTGAATCGGAGGATCACAATCGGAGGGGGCTGAAGGACGGTGCGTTAAGACTTTTTGCGATGTGATTAAGCACCAACCGTCTGATCTGGAATTTGATCGATGGTCAAAACTCAATCGGGGGGTAATGGAGAGAGGTGGTGCAGGGTGCTATGCGATTAGCACTGGCCATTGGATCTATACAGATCAACGATGGATATTGCACCCGCGGTCAATAGAAAAAACTTTTCTCACATCGGAAGTTTTCAACTTATAAAGGAAATGCACCCACATCCAATCTTCCGATTGCGATTAGCACTATAAGGCTTAGCGCTTGGTCTTGGTGCCCAGTTACATGCGGAGAAGGGGTTGAGCTGAAAGGGGCTTAGGCCTGATATATGTTAAAAGTGGGTTTTTTAGGCCGAAAACAGAGTTTTTAAGGCTTCAAAAGGGGTTTCGATAGAGGAATAAAGGGATTTTTTCACCAAATGAAGGGGTTCACATGGTTTTAAAAGGGGAATTTGATGGTTTGGAGGGCTAAGGAAGGGATTTTTGGGGGTTTGGGGAGATTTTGAGAAGGGAAAAAAGGGTTAAAATGGGGAATTTGTAGGGAAACAAGGGAGCAAATGGAGGCTTTTTCTGAGAAAATTATTTCACAAATAGTGAGGCTTTCTTGATGGAAATAGCAGTGAAGATATTTTCAAAGGAAAAAGACACATAGAGGCTTCAAGAATGAGAGATTTTCAGAGGAAAGGTATCTCTTGAAGGCTCAAAAAAATATTTAGCCACCTGTTTGCTTGACAAAAATTTATAGGTGGCTAATAGTGGCTCCACATGGGGATGGAATCTTCTTGAAGGTGTCAAGAATCTCAGAGAATAATCTTTGGAAGTAGGCCAGATGCTTGTGCTTGACCCATTTTTCTTTCTTTAATCATCTACCACAACTCATGAAGACATCATATCAGCAGAAAACATTCTCCCAAACAATCTACCTACCCATCCTATAGTCCTAACATTTTTTCTTCGAGGTGCATTTGAATTTGCAGACCTTCTTCATTATTTTTTATTGAAAGCAGAAAACAAACTAATCTAATTCTACTGTTATTTCTCCATGAGACCAAATTAAAATGTTGGCCTCATAGCTTCTCTACCTAAACTAATATCTAATAGGATTAAAATGTCTAGCAGATTTCTTTCTCTACATTATACAACAGAAATTTAAAAACAGTTAAACCAGGATTAGAAAGTCTTGTTTGCTGTGGATCCATGGCATAAAGACAGTTGCACATGAACTGAACTTTGTAGGAACTTGAAAACAAAATGTGAAGGCTTGAAACTGTGAAACTATGAAGCATCCTTCTTTTCTTTGTGACTCAAGTTTTGAGCTTGTTAGAGTCACTTTGTTCTTCACTTTAGCTCTGGTTTTTGGCTTGTTAGAGATTTTTCTTCTTTCTTTCTTTGCTGGTTCAGATTTTGGGCATATTAGAACCAACCTCTCACTCTTTTTGTCTCAAGTTTTAAGCTTGTTTGAGCCAATCTTTGGAACTTAAGAGGTTCAAGTTTTGAGCATGTCTGAACCTCTCTCTTTCTCTCTTTTTTGAAACATTTTCCCTTTCTCTTTGAAAACAAAACACATCAATGGTATTTACAATGGAAATGAAAACTCTAAACTGGTAATCAACAGTAGTAATGATTGAGCATCCTACCATTGACAGGACCCCCAAACAGATTTGTACCATCTAGCTCTTGTAGAAAAAAGGCATTTGGACCAATGGTGGATTGGATGATGTAAGGACCTTGCCACAAACTATCAAATTTGCCATGCTTTCCTTTGTTCTCTCTCCTAGAGTCCCACTTAAGTACCTTATCTCTAATTTTGAAGTCACAAGCCTTTGTTCTCTTATCAAATAACTTCTTTATGTTTTCTTTCACTTTCAGAGCTCTGTTGTAGACTTCTTCTCTTGTCTGTTGGAGATGTATTGTTTGATTTATCCTCTTTACCATGCTGTCCTCCTCTGTTTGTATCTCTTAGACTAGTTTAATCACTAGTACCCCTAGGCTGGTAGGAAAAACTACCTCTGTTCCATAAACAAGTTGGTATGATGACATGCCAATGGATTTCTTTGTAGTCAACCTGTCAGCCCATAAAGCATGCACTAATTTTTTATGCCATGATTTATTATTCTCTTCAAGCATATTTTTGATGATGGTCACTAAGCTTTTATTTGATGATTCAGCTAGCCAATTTCCCTATGGGTAATAAGCAGTAGAACGACCAAGTTGAATCTAGTAACTATGACAAAAATCAATCATCTTCTTGGATCCAAAAGAAACAACATTATTAGTGATCATCTTTCTAGGGCAGCCAAACCTAGAGAGGATGTGGTCTTCAAGGAATTTAATGATAATATAATATGTGGCATTCCTAGAAGGGATGGCCTCTATCCACTTTGTGAAATAGTCTGTGGCTGTGAGAATCCATTTGTGTTGGGCAGAGGAAGTAGGATGAATCTCCCCTATAAAATCTAGGCCCCACTATTGAAAGGGAACCTCAACAGTGATAGATTGTAATGGTAAAGGGAGGAGCTTTCTTTTTCCCTCAAATATCTGGCACCTATGGCAAGCAACTATCATTTTTTGGATATCATTGAAAAGGCTGGGCCAGTAATAGCCATCCCTAATATTTTTTTAGCAGTGGATTTCCAGTTTAAATGGCCTCCACACTCTCCTGCATGGAACTCATGTTTAACCCTCTCTACTTCAGTTTCAGGAAAACATTTAAGGAGCAGACCATTTTCATTTTTCCAGTATAAACATTCATTTAAAATGCAATAGTTTCTAGATTTTAACTTCAAAAACCTAGCCTTAGTCTTTGATAAATCTATAGGGGCATTGAGGTTTGTGAGTACATATAGGATGTCAGAATACCAAGGAGAGTTTTGAAATTGTTCTTCAATAGTTGGATCAGACAATCCTTCATGTTCATATAAGGCATCCACCATTTTAATGTCAAGGGCTTGTAAGTTGGATTCAGCCATTAGTTGAGCTAAGCCCTGACCTTTGATAAGTTTTGTGGGTTTTATTTCCAAGTCATACTCTAGTATTATAGCAATCCATTTGCCCCTCTTTCCATACAGATCCTGGGACAAAATTTCTTTTACCACTATGTTTGGGACGTAGGCAATGATGTGAGAATGCAAAATATACACCCTGAAGTCTTTCAAGGCCTTCACCAAGGCATAGGCCTTTTTTTCAATTATGTTATATTTCAAGGCTGCATCCCTCAAAGCCTTGTTGAAGAAAGAAATAGGTTGTTCCTATCCCTCTAGATTTTTCTGCAGCAGGACTGTAGCCACTGTGTGCTCGGAGGCAAAGGAAAATATCAGGAAATCTTTTGAAAAGTCAGGGCTGATTAGGACAGGTGCCAGGTAAGTGCAAGTTTAACTAATTCAAAAGATTTTTTGGCCTTTTCAGTCCGTTTGACTCCTACATCCCTTTTCATCATGTTTGTCATATCTCTGAGGAGTTCGGCTAAGTTGGGAATAAACCTCCTTAAGAAGTTAATTTTCCCATTAAAGCACTACAATTATTTTATGTTTCTCGGGTGGGTAATCTGCAGTATTCCCTCAACTCTTTTCGGGTCTATTTTAATCCCCTTCTTTGATATAATATGGCCAAGAAGCTTACCTTCTTGAAGCCCAAATACAGTTTTCTTGGGATTTAAAGATAGACCGAACCTTCTACATTTATCGAATACTTTTCTCAAATGTTTAAGATGCTCTTCATCGCTTTTGGAATAAATTGTTATGTCGTCAAGGTAGATTACGATGAAGTGACCTATTTCCTCTGAAAATATATGTCCATAGCTCGTTAGAAGGTTGAACCAACGTTCATTAGTCCAGAAGGCATTTTTACGTACATAAAAGTGCCCCGTGGAGTGGTGAAAGTTGTCTTATGTTGATCTACTAGGAGTACTAACACTTGGTTATAACCTGAAAAACCGTCTAACAGGGAGATCATTTTGAGCCAACTACCCTTTGCAGGATGTGTTCCATCTTGGGTAAGGGGTAATTGTCCTTAAGTGAAGCTCTGTTAAGTTTTTTAAAATCAATGCATAGACTGATCTCACTCGTCTTTTTCCTCACAGCTACAAGGTTTGAGACCCAATCAGAAAACCTCACAGGCACTATGATTCCTGCCTCATACATCTATTTCCTTTTCAACCAGAGGCAGTTTTTTTGGTTTAATTCTATGTGGTTTCTGCCTAAAGGGTTTTTGGTTTTCTTTCAAGGGGATCTTGTGCTGGATGATTTCTATATCGTAGGCCTTTAAGTCATCATAGCTCCAGGCAAACACATTGGAAAACTCTTTAAATAAGTCAATGTATTTCCTTTTCATTTCTTCTAGCAAGGATTTAGCTAATTTAATCATCTTGAGCTTATCCTCAGTGCCTATGTTGCATTCCTCGACGTCAGACTCTGAGTGTTCTATAGTGGGTTTCTTTGCTACATCGTTAAAATCGAAAAGGTCCTCTAGGGGTGCTAGTCCTCTGGGTATATTCTTGTCTTTGGACTGCAACACCTCTATTTCTTCTTTTTCTGCGTTCTTGTATTCTTCGGTTTGAGTTCCAAGTTCTTTAGTTAACATGTTTATTTCTACATTATGGGGTGATTTTTCTTCATCAAATGGTTCTCCATTCAGGCATCTTTCATCAGATTTAGAGTCTGAACCAGAGAATTCAAACTCATTCTTGCCAATCAGGAATTCCTCTATCTTCTTGTCGCCCTCAAAGACCTGCCAATATTTCTCATTATCTGGCACTGCAGGTCTATATTTTGTTTGAATGATGATCTGTTTGTCCCTAGGAGATTTCTAGTATTAACTAGCAACGCAGGCTAATCCATTTTCTATAATGTTCTGACCCCTAATAACAAACACCAGCTCATATTCTACAAATGTTTTCAGTAAATCCATTGCATCATTTCTGTGTGCCCTCAATCTAGGGTGCTTTGCAATATACTCTCCGTTCACTTGTTTGATGATTAACTCAGAGTCTCCGTGTACAGCTATCCTTCAAGCTCCTATTTTTTTCAATAGATTCAATCCTAGGATGAGAGCCTCATACTCTGCGATATTGTTTGTACATTTAAAGTTCAGTTTGAAGGCATGAATCTCAGCATAGTCACTCTCAGTGTTATGTAACCACACTTCTGCTCATGCATTCTTTCTAGTGCAAGACCCATCAAATTTCATCCTCCATAAGGGACTATTTTCAAGTTTATCATCATTTTCATCCCTAACGCTGGGTTCACCATTATGTTGTATTATGGGGTCTGCACCATGGTGTGGAATGTTTTGTACTTCATGACATGCATGGAGTTCAGAGTGATGAGTAATCTATAGTTTGCAGTCTTGGTTTTGTTCATTTTGAGTTTCTGTTTCAGCACACTGTTCGAAGGTTTCTCTCTCATTTTCCTCTAAATATAGAGTGGCCATTATGTTAAAATCAATGGGCGCTACTCTATTGTTTGCATCTCTATCTTCTAGTTCTGGCTCATCTATGGATTCATCATTAAAAAGGATAAAAGAGTCCAGATTTGTGTGGATAGAGTACAGACGTGAATTTTCAAGTTTTTCAGGGCTGCTAACCATAAACTTCATTTGTGCCTCTCTATAGAGCTAGCTAAAGATAGGTATCGTGGGATATGACCCATCCATCTGCATTGTACCTTGCAGCTTGGCACCCCATGACCTTGATAGCAAAATTCCATACTTAGGTGGCACATCTGCCACTACAACATTCATAACCATGCATTTGGCTGGGATTTGAGTCAGATTCGCACATAGATTTTTGATTAGGCCAAGGAACTTCACTCTGCTAGAGTCAAATGAATATAAATCCTTATAGGGTTGGGTTATCTCTAGGCCTAACTTCTCCATAATTACCTTGGGCATAAGGTTTTTTGAAGCCCCAGAGTCATGCATTGTGTTGTGAAGTATTTTGTCATGGATATTGAGGCTGATATAAAAAGGAGGTACTACCCCTTCTTGAAACTTCCCTTCTATCTTCGGACCAAAAAGAAGGGATGGTTGATCATCACTTAAATTGACAGTGTCACTATTTTCTCCTAGATTTAGAGCTTTAAAAACTTGGCCTTTATATACTTCCTGAGTGGCCAATTCAGAGAGGGGGGCATAAATTTTAATTTTAGCAATCTCACTCTCCAAATTGAAAGGAGATTGACTCTTTGAAAGGCTCAATTCTATTCTATTGGCCACCATTTTATTGGTAGAACCAGCTTGCTGGTTCTCACTATGTACAATGTTTGACGTTGTTTTGTCAGGAGCATTAGCTGCAATGCTAGTGCTGCTAGTTTGTTGACTTTGTTTATCAGTAATTTGGTTGTCTCTCTCTTTGTTTTTCCCAGAACTCTCAGTTTTTGATTTGTTACTTTCAGTAGTCACCTTAGGAGTTTTCTCAGGCCTTTTCTTAATGGCAATCTCAGAGGCCTTGGGTTTGGAAGTGTCTAAGATCTTTTTGCTCCTGAGTTCATACTGTTCCCTGACCTGCATGATGGCATTTTCAAATCCCAGCCTATAGTCCTCAGATTCTATTCCTTCCTCATTCCAATGGGAGTATGAGGTCTGATTATCTTCTGTGGAACAAGTGTGAATCTGGTTTTCTACTTCTACCATGTTTATTGTGGTTCCCTCGGAATCTTATATTATCCCCTCATCTTCATCAAGGAAATTCTCTTGAAATGTGGGTATGAATTGTTGATCAGAGTCTCTTTGTCTATTCAGGGGATTTTTTCTCCTAAAATTCTGGTTCTGGTTATGATTTTGGTTTCTGTTATGATTACTGACCGTGACAACCATTTTCTCCATCATTTTCTCTAGGCTTTCCTATTGGCTAGAATGTCATACTTGGGATCATATGTGGAAGATGATGAGTCATCCCTATATGTTACCTTTTTCTCAGACCTCATTCTAGCTCTTTTTTCAATTGGGTTCACCTCTACGTTCACTGCTCCTTTTTGCATGTCTTCCAATGTGTTGTAATATCTCTCCCTAAGTTGGTAGGCCATGTCAGCATCAAATCCTTTAGGGCATTTTACCAAGGCCATTCCTTGGGGAGGTTTCATATGTGGTGGAAGGGCGTTGTAAACACTATTAAACCTTGTAGAATAGTCATGAACACTCTCTCCTATATTTCTTTTGAGATTCTTGTATTCTGCTAAGATTTGAAGAGGGTTGGTCTTGACTTCCCATTTCTTTATTAAAGTTTGGTGCAAGGAGGGGAGATCATTGATACTATTAAGAGGTGGGCCTTTAAACCATTTTTTCACCTCCCCTCCTAAACTCTGGAAAATAATCCTCATCTTAATTGTTTCATCTTCAATTTCCATATAGTCAAAGGAATCTTCCATCCTGTCCACATGATGTTGAGCTGTGGTTGACTCTTTTGCAGTGAAATGAGGGATTTTTTATTGATAATCATTGGGTAGTGGAGCCAAAGGCTGTAGTAACACTAGAGGTGCATACCAGGCTACCATGATGGTGTTCTGAAGAGGTAAAGGATTGTTTTGTGTAGCAAGTATATGAATGACAGAAATGATAGGACCAACAGCAAATTGTTGAGCTGATTTAGGGTGATAGAGGCCCAAGTTATGAATAAAATGAATATCGAGAGGTGTAGATGGAGGGGTCTCTCTATCCCTACTATGTTGACCACTATGAGATGGCGAATTTGGAGGCTCGAGGTTTGTCTGGTCTAGAGCACTGAATGAATTTGTTCTTGGTAAACTTATTGTTAAGTATAAGTCTATATGAGTGTCTAATAGAGCTGCAATGTTCTCAGGTGCTGAATAAGCTCTATTAAGGTGTCTGGAAATAGTTGATTCTTTAGATGTGTGAGGCTTCCTAAGAATACTCTCAGGGTTTTCAACTATTTCAGGTGGGTTTGGATTAGGATAAGCTCTTGTATGAATGGTTCTTGAACCCAGTATGTTTTTCTTCAAACAAATAAGCTTAATCCTATGTGTTTCTTCTAATATGGTTGATGTAGTAATGAAGTCTGGTCTCCTAGTGGAGTCTTGTGAAAACCAAGATAATCAGTAGGCCTACTGATCACCAGTGGAGTCTTTTAATCATTAATGAACTATGGAGTTGCCAGGTGGAAGGTTTAGAATGTTTCAAGAAGGTTTATTGTCCACCACAGTGATTAACTACCACACCAAGGCTACTATGGTATTCTTTAAGTTTTTAGTAATGTTTCAAGGAGTGTTTTACTCAAAGCGTTCCCCAGTGGAGTCACCATTATGTTAGGGTTCCTATGTTTTGGAAGGTTTGGCAATACCAAAAGATAAGACAACATCAAAACAACTTTGGGACCTCAGGATCTAGCCCTCCTGGGTCTAGAGAGGGATCTCTCTATAAGGCAAAGATATATATGTCTTTGAAGTTCAGTTTTGAGGTATTATTCTAGTTATGGGCACAAGGGTTGTTGTTTTGTTTGTTTTGTTTGTTTAGTTGTTGGGAAACATGAAAGAAGGGTTCAATATAAGACAAAGAGTGAGCAGAGAATATTTTTGGCTATGGGAGACAATTCAGAGGAAACTCAAAACCATTGGGCAATGGAGTCACAAAAGGGTTTACTTGCTATTCAATATCCAAGGCTTTCAAATGGGCTAGTCATCTAAAATAGAGGATCTTATAAAGATGATAGTGTGGGATGAAATGATAAGGAATGAAGGTGAATGACAAGGAAATCTCCAAGGTGACCACTTAGGAAGCAAATCTAGGGATAGGGCATGCCTTAAAAATCTATGATCAAACTCCTAAGGAGGCTAGCTCTTCGGACAATAGGAAACACTTAAGATTTAACACAAAGGTGAAGCCTGAGATCAGAGAAAGACTTTGAAATTTCAATTATTTGACATTCAACTTAAGGGAACTTAGAAAGGTTTAATAGTTAGAAAAGGACCCTAGTGAGACATAATCAGTTCTAAATCTCCCAGTATCCTAATTCTTTCAATTAAACCAGACAAGAGCATATAAGAACAAATCCTGAATTCATGCATCAGTAAGCGGGGAAAACCCACTACTATACTGGCTAAATTATCTTGAATATGTTCACATATTACACAATTAATAGAAAACATTAAGGATAAGAAGAGTAGGAAGCATTAGGGTACCATGAAAGGGTATATCCTAAGCTAGATTTTTTATTCTTACCAGAGAAATGAAATGTAATGAATTACGTAAGGAAAACAGAGACAAAGATAGAACACATCATCGCTGCTTTAAATCAAGATCCAAAGAAATTGTTTGTCATATTAAAGAGCAACACCATTCATATACAAAATTGTCCAACTGCTTGATATTCGGTCTAAAATCATCCCCTCATCCTATTTTACAACAATCCACACATAACTATATCTCAAGAGAAACAACTTACAGTTCACAGATATCCAATCAACAATGTTTACAATGTATTTTTTCATGAGTTTTATAGCTGAAAGAGAGGGAGAGGAGGTATATGGAACTTTAAATGAATCATTAAAACAGAAGTAGAAGAAGAGGGCTTGAGCGCCATTTTTTCTTAATATCTATGCATTGATCTTCAGTACTCTTTGGATGAAAGAGTGGTCTTCGACAGGCTGATATTAACTCCAGGTATGTTCTTTGATGTAGTTTTCGGATGCAGTACTATGTAGTACTCCGGGACAAGAAAAAGGAAAATAAATGACTTCAGGTCTACCATACTGTGTAACAAATTCTCTGGCAACATTAGGACTTCTGTCAAGGTGTAGATCTTCTCAGGAACATTGATGAAGAGTAAAAAATTATGGGTAATTTTTCCTTTCTCGGGAAAGAACCTTCTGCTGATGTGAAACACTGATGTGGTATGCTCATGTGCTTTAAGCCTCATTAGGCCTCCTGTGTCAATCATAAGGTCTTCAATATTGTACATTCTCCTTTAAACACTGAATTAAAGCTTTAAATATTCAATAATGGGCATGAAACCCCTTTAATCCTTCACTGATACTTTTTTCCGCTTCATTGACTGTCTCTGTCTTGTGGAAATGCAATTTTAATGGCGCTAGAGGTTTTATAGAGTTAACCACTGGTCTTTTAATGAAATATTTCATTTAACAACCTTCCCAAGCATTTTCTCTGCAATCCCTAGCTCTGAAGAATGGCTTTCTGCGCCACTGTATTACACTAATAGTGACTGTGTAGAAAAGAACGGATTTCACCGTCTGTAACCCTACTAAACAAACAAACTTGTTAAGAAATCAATGGGGGTGGAAGTTGGATGTTGTGGAGGCCTACGAAAAATGGAGGCGCAACAGTGAAAGCAGTGGATGTAGTGGAGAAACGGTGGGAATCACTGTATAATGGCAAGAAATTGGTCTGATGGAGGTCTAGTGGAGAAATGCTTCTGAACCGTCCGATTAGATATGGTGGTGGTGATCGATGGTCGCAATTTTCCGGAGGGGTTTCCTTTAGAAGGTTGAGCGGAGAGATAAATTTTTTAATGTAAAACATAAAAAAATTTATGTGGGAAAATTACAAAGGAAAACAATGAAAATCAAATGAAATGGTGGCTTTGAATGGTGGGACCGGAGGGCGGGGGGCGATTGATTATGGACTGTTGGATCTCAGGAGGAGATCAATGGTGGGGATCTTCCAATAAAACTTTGAGGAAGCTCGATGAAAGAAACACGAATGGGAACGTGATGGAATGAGGGCCGTAGATCTATACAGATCAACGATTGAGATCTTCACAATGCACTATTGGAGTGGAAGTGGGGAAGTGGTTTTTATAAGAAAACTGGTGTTTTCAAGCGGCATTTGAGTATTTTCTTAAATTTCACAAAAAAAATGTGATACACCTTGCCGCTTGACACGTGTCCACTTTAAAACCGCCCATTTCGCGTTTTGTTTGGAGTGTTAACCTTCGGGCACAGAAAAAATGTGAAACGCAATGATGGCCGTTGGATACGAGACCACGAGATCTGACGGTGTAGAATGGAGCGCTATATGGAGAGATGCGCGATCAGTATGGTGGGGAAAATTCAAAGGCGGGTTGAATACAGACCGTCAGATCAATGGAATGAACAACTGAGATCTAAAAAGAGAAAGCAGAGGCAACGAGATAAAAAAAAAAGGGCGAGAGAAATGAGAGCCATTAGATCTCAAGAGATCAATGGTGGATGTCTAATCACATCAGAGATAGGCAGGAGGCCAAAACTATGATTGTTGAAGTTGCGATTACGCACAGACCGTTGGATCAAAGTGGGGATCGACGGTCAAGATCTGATCGGAGGGGAACGATGGAGTGTACAAGAGGCAGAGCACAATCAAATCCTGCCCGTTGGTTCTTGTGGATTTAATGGCCAGGATTGAATCGGAGGATCACAATCGGATGGGGTCGAAGGATGGCGCGTTAAGACTTTTTGCAATGCGATTAAGTGCCAGCCATCCGATCTAGAATCAGATCGACGGTCAAAACTCAATCGGAGGGTAATGGGGAGAGGTGGCGCGGGGTGCTATGTCATTAGCACTGGTTGTCAGATCTATATAGATCAATGATCGATATTGCACTCGCGGTCAATAGAACAAACTTTTCTCACATCGGAAGTTTTCAACTTACAAAGGAAATGCGCTCACATCTAATCTTCTGATTGCGATTAGCGCTATAAGGCTTAGCTCTTGGTATTAGCACCCAGTTACATGCGGAGAAGGAGCTGAGGGGCTTAGCTAAAAGGGGCTTAGGCCTGATATATGTTAAAAGTGGGTTTTTTAGGCCGAAAACAGAGTTTTTGAGGCTTCAAAAGGGGTTCCGATAGAGGAATAAAGGGATTTTTTCACCAAATTAAGGGGTTCACATGGTTTTAAAAGGGGAATTTCATGGTTTGGAGGGCTAAGGAAGGGATTTTTGGGGGTTTTAGGGAGATTTTAAGAATGGAAAAAAGGGTTAAAATGGGGAATTTGCAGGGAAACAAGGGAGCAAATGGAGGCTTTTTCTGAGCAAATTCTTTCACAAACAGTGAGGCTTTCTTGATGGAAACAGTAGTGAAGATATTTTCAAAGGAAAAAGACACATAGAGGCTTCAATAATGAGAGATTTTCAAAGGAAAGGTATCTCTTGAAGGGTCAGAAAAATATTTAGCCACCTGTTTGCTTGACAAAAATTTATAGGTGGCTAACAGGTTGATTTACTAATCCTGGAGCCTTGGTTGGAACAAACACTTCGGAGCCTTGGAAAACTTGGGTAGAGAATATTCTGGTGATGGTTAGTGATGTACGATAGTGAGGTGTAATCACTAGTTGAGGGTTGAAGTGGTTGGCCTCTGGAAGCCCTAGTTTTCTTGTGCTTGATGTGTTTCATGATATCCCACATTCATGCTTGGAATGTGGCACAAGGGTGATTGGATGAAAGAGAGATTTGGTTAAGCTTAGTATATGTTCGAGTGGTACATGGAAGTCCCAAACCTATTCTAATTTTACACACGATAATAAGAGCTTATCTCCCCATTTATTTTACGGGTAAAGGTACTTGCTACTATGTGGTTTATATGGTTTTTATATCCTTGCTATTTATGTTGTTTATATCCTGGATATGAGTATGTTTTATGAAAGTTATGATGTATGGATCTCAACATGTTTTGATTTGAAAATGAATGAAAAATGAATATATGTCCTAGTATATGATAATGTAGCTAATGTGATAAGGCATTAATGTTTCTTAGTGATTCTTAGATAAGTATGAAACCCCTATGCTCATATTTGTTGTTAAGACCTATAGATTGCATATTTGTGACATCTTTGATGAAATTCCTGTCATGGCTAGTAGGGGTCCAGTCAATTCATTGATCAAATGTTTGCATTATACCTTTATTTCCATGTTATGTATAATTTTTGGAAGTCTCATGGAGTTTTGGGCAATGGCCTTTGTCCCAGTCCTGAAAAAGTAGCACATAATCTGGGGTTGCTGACACAATACTACCTGAAAAAGGTCATATTTGTTGGGATGGCCTTGCTATGGGAGAAATTGTAGGGTTCTAGTCACACTCTTGCCTTGCCATGGGAGTGAATTGGGTGTTTTATCAGTAAAATAAAATTTTCTTTAGGAGTTAAGCACCTGGAAAGGCTACTTGGATTTTCGAGGTTCTCTAGGATGTGCGAATGGTCATTTTTATTGTCTTACGCAAGTGTCCTTAAGGTGACCTATGAGGATGAATCTCACCATAGTGGCCTCTCATCACATGTTTACCCCAATGGAATGATTATCTTCGGTAAATGTTGGATGATGGTCTTAGAGAGTGGTATCAGAACATGGTTCAACCCTTGGACTAGATGAGCGATATGTTGGTCATGCATACATGTTGGTTGCATATGTGTTCTTTATGTTTGTGGACTATGTCCTTGTTGTGTATGCATGGTGTTAGTCAAGGTTGCACTTTTTTCTCCATCTGAAAGTTGATGGTGTTTATGTTAAAGGTATTTGTCATGAGTATATGTCAGTTATGCACTAGTTATGCATTTTAGCATTTATATGTATTGTGTATGTATGAACATCGTACATATGTTGTTATGCATGCATTGTGTCTAGTTGGTGTTATGGTTGTGGAATCATGCATGGTAACTAGATAATGGTTGAAATGATGATTATATGTTGACTTGATTGGTTTATATATGTATTGTGCTAATATGATAGGTCTTGCAAACGAGATATCCTCCATAAACTATACTAATTTATGTTGGTTGATTATGATTCAATTTAGCTGACATGATATACCTTGCAGGAAGAAAGGAAAAAACATGGCTAGCATAGTGGTAGACTACAGTTCACAAGACTCTCTTTATGGATCTGATGAGCAGTGTGGTTTTGGGAACTCTTCTAACTTAGGAAACACATTGAGGAGCTTGAAGGAAGAAATAAGGAGTTTCAAAGAAGATAATGACAAAATCATGCAGGCATGAGAGAAACAAGAATAATTCAATATAATAATTCTTTAGAGTTTTTCAGAATTGCAGAGATAGGGACCACTTCAGAACAACCATGGACATGAGGATAGGAATAATGGGGCAAATGGTAGTAGATCACATAGTGAGCACATGTCATATCAAGATGACATGATTAGAGATGACAGGTTCTTGGTCACTCCAAATAGGAGAGGTGATGGACACTGATACTATTCTAGTTATGGTTTTGACAGGTATCATGGCCATCATCATTATCATTATTACAGGAAGAGTGATAGGGGATATTTTCTAGATGATTTCAAGAAATCAAAGCCACTTACATTCGATGGGGAAATGAATAAATCACACCATGTCAAAACATGGTTGCTTGGGATGAACAAGTTATTTAGATTGCATGATTACTCACAGAACATGAAGGCCAAAATAAATACATTCAGTTTTAAAGGTAAATAAAATATTTTGTGGGAAGATGTAATAATGTCAGAAATATTTATGAAGAGAATTTTACTTGGTTTTATTTCGAGAGACTATTCAGTAAGAATTATTTATCAGAGAGATACTATGATGACAGGGAAAAATAATTCTATGAGAAAAAAATGGTATCTATGATCGATGAGGAGTACACTAGAATATGTCTGTATTTCTTGATATATGTGCCTTAACTGGAGGAGGAGAAGGCCAAGATTCAGATATTCATCATTGGGTTGTCAGTAGCATTCAAGGACATGATTGATTTTGATCAAGCTAGATCAGTGGAGGAGGCCATCCAGAAGCTAAATCATTATTATGAGTAATCAATGTGCATATTTGAGACTAAAAAATACTTGAAAGGTAATGATAAGAGTAAAGGGAAATGGGATAAGAAGAGAACAAGGCCTCAAGATACAAGTAACAAAGAGAATGCAGTGATGCATACGAATTTCAATGCATCTGATAGAGGATAGGGATTTCAGTCTGAGAAGAACAAGGGTGATGATAGGAAGCCCGTACGACATTGGAATTGTGGAAAATGTCATCGTCAGAGAGATTCTCCAGAACATCAAGATGGTAGACTGCAAATTTACAATTCTCAGGAGGTACATACAATGGGGGATGTTGGACAAAGTTTTTCTTGAATCTATGCAGTTTTGGATAACATGCAGGCATATAATCAGGAATCTATTATTGAGATAGATGGTAAGCTTTATGATCAAGTTATTCCTATTGACCATGGATCAAATTATAGCTATGTTAATCTCGACCTAGTGTATAAGTGTGGTTTGAGTAAGGAAGTGCATGGCAAGTCCTGGTTAGTGAAGTTGGATACAGGTACAAAGAAGAGAGTTCATCATTGGGTAAGAGTTTGTGCATTTGAGTTGAATGGTATGCCCTTGAATGTATTACCGTTGTCACCATATAATATTCTTTTGGATATGAACTGGTTATATCTTCACATGAATAAGGTGGATTGTTATGGAAAGGCTATTAAGTGTTTGGATGAAAATTGGGAACAAATAATATTAAAGGGTAAGAAGAAGGCAATATCCGTAAGAATGGTGACAAATATGCAGGCCAAGCACATTTGTAGAAAATGGTGTGTATTATTTCCATTGCATATTTCTAGTGAAAAAGATAAGGAGTATGAGGATGCAGAGATATTGAGCAGGTACCTAGTTTTACAACAGTTTTAGGATGTGTTCTCGACAAATATCTTAGATTTTTCTCCTCATAGGGAAGTGGATTTTTATATTTAGTTGGTACCAGGGGCAACACCAGCATCGAATTCACTGTACACGATGAGTACTCCTTAGTTAGTGGAATTGAAGTTGCAGTTGAAGGAAATGCTTGAAAAGGGGTACATTAGGCCAAGTGTATCACCGTGGGGTGCAACGATGTTGTTTGTGAAGAAAATGGATGGTACTATGAGGCTATGCATCGATTACATGCATTGGAACAAGGTGACCATCACAAAAAAGTATCTGTTGTTGAGGATTGACGTCTTGTTTTATTAGTTGAAGGGATAAACAATTTTCTCAAATATTGATCTAAGTTATGGATATCATTAGTTATGCATCAAGGAATAGGACATATACAAGACAACTTTTGGGACTAGGTATGGAAATTATGAGTTTTTTGTAGTTCCATTCTGTTTGACTAATGATCCATCTACTTTTATGTGATTTATGAATAGTGTGTTACATCCTTATTTGGAAAAGTTTGTTATCATATTCATTGATGATATATTGATATATTATAAAAATGAATAAGATCATGTCGAACACTTAGAAACAATATTGAGATTGCTGAGAGAGAATCAATTGTATGTTAAGCTCATAAAGTATAGTTTTTTTCATACAGAGGTACATTTCTTAGGGCATGTGGTTTCAGAGGAAGGCATAACAATATAAGTAGAAAAGATAAGGGCTATCATGGAATGGGAAACTCCTAGGAATTTGGATGAGGTAAGGACCTTTATGGGGTTAGCAAGTTATTACAGGAGGTTCATTAGGAACTTATGACATATTGATTATCCTATTATTTTGTTGCAAAATAAAGGTAATAAATTTGATTAGATAGAGGAATGTGCAAATAGCTTTGAATAGTTGAAGTAGTTGTCGATAAATGCTTTAGTGTTAAAGATTTCAGATTCAGATAAAGACTTTGTGGTATGGAAATATTCTTGCAAGAGAGGACTTGATGGAGTTCTTATGTAGGAAGGACAGGTAGAGTGATATGAGTCGTGGAAACTAAATGAACATGAGCAGAATTATATGACACATGATCTTGAGTTGAAAGCGATTATCCATGCATTGAATATGTGGAGGCATTATCTTATTAGCAAGAGGTTTGTACTGATGAGAGATAACGATGGATTAATGTATCTATTTGACCAACTGAATATGAATTATAGGAAATTTAAATGGTTGGCTGTGATTAGTGAGTTTGACTTCAATACTAGGTATATCAAGTGAAAATATAACATGGTTGTAGATTCTCTTAGCAGACGGATACATGTGAATCATATAACAGTTATGAGTTCTTATGGGACAAAATTATAGGATCATATATTATAGGTTGGTAAACAAGATAAGAGGTACATGGAGCTTAGGCACAAGTTATAACAGAGTACAAGTATAAGTACAGGTCCACGTACAAGTATTGGTAGAGGTATAGGTACAAGTATAGGTGCAATTACTGGTACGTAAGATGTGGACTATCATCTTACAACAGATGGATTTGTCAGATTTAGGAATAATATCTTTGTACCAGATAGCACGGAGCTCAAGAAGCTTATATTGAGAGATTTTCATGTGAAACCGTACTCACATCACTCGTGATACCATAATACATTGACAACAGTTAAGAGGTTTTACTACTGGCCGAATTTGAAGAAATAAGTGGCAGAATTTGTGGCTAGGTGCTTGGATCTTCAATGGGTAAAAGGAGAGTGTAAGCACCCAGGTGGATTACTACAACCGATTTAAATTCTAGAGTGGAAATGGAAGGTCATTTCAATGGGTTTCATCACAATTTTACTGAGTAAATATAGACAACATGATTCAATTATGGTTGTGGTTGCTAGGTTGACAAAGGCTTCCCAATTAGGCATGAGCTAGTTGGAATATTAATTTTTATTTTTATTTAATTTTTAATGAA
The DNA here is from genome assembly GCA_034641835.2 of Pinus albicaulis. Taxonomy (NCBI): domain Eukaryota; kingdom Viridiplantae; phylum Streptophyta; class Pinopsida; order Pinales; family Pinaceae; genus Pinus; species Pinus albicaulis. The sequence goes on from CM076583.1 coordinate 1,193,112,665, forward strand.
TAAGAGGATAATGGATATCCATAAATCTCCTTAATACAAATAAAATCAATGCCAATATGAAAAGAAGACATCTTGGCAGCTTAATTGAGCACCCTTAGGTGAGAAAAGGGGTTGGAATACCTTGACTGGGTCAACTTTGACCAGATCAACAACATTGTCATGGAGTAGTGGCATTCAATGAGGGACAGTGCGGTTTTAGATGGAGACTCTTTACATGGAAGTAGTGTCATTAATGGATGGGGCTTAGGGCTAGGAATCTCATTTATTATATAAGGAAGAGGATGGTAGGCATATTAGATTATGAATTGGTATTTGATATTTCTGAATATATGGTCTGTTTAGACATATAGCTTTCTTCAGTTGTTTAGCTAGGATTGCAGTGTTGTTTAGCATAGGGTGATCCTAATCGGGAATCCCACCTCTTTCCTTGAGAGGCCTCTTGGAAGATTTTACACTTTACTTCCACATTCAAGCTTTAGGCCAAGCTTAGTGTTTCATCTACAACGCAGATCCTGTTGAGGGTTTAGTTCTGTTGCAGATTGCAGCAGCGGATAACATATTTGGGTCACTTCAGTGCTTATTTTCAGTGGAGAAGGGTTCCTTTCCATTGGGAGGACATTAAGGAAGGCCCTTGAGCCTTATTGCAACATTTGGCATCAGGCCACTTATTTATTTTCCCCTAAAGTACAATTTCTGTCTTAGACTGCGTTATTTTTAGGGAGGAGTTGCAAGGTGGTTTCAGTACACCATTTGGGGAGAAGGTTTTATAGAGAAGGAATTAGACTTTCATCTAGAGGATCTATTTGAGCAGGCTGCATTATTTTTCATATTAGATCAGCCCCATCTTTCTAGTTTATTTTTTGCAGTGAATCCTCAGCCGTAAGGCTTTCATTACCATCTTGTAGATTGTTGTATTTCTGAAAACCCTTTGAGGTTCTTTTCTGAAGGTTGTATAGATCCTAGATCTACATTTGTTTTATCGATTGAGGCATATAATAGCCATAGATATTTGTATGTTCATTTTCTGTAGCAATGCACTTTACGATTGCATTGTAGCAGTGTTCCAGCATTTTGATATATAGTAGCAACACCTCTTATTGAGGTTTTTTCTTCATTAAGGCTTGTTATATCTTGTTGTATACTATGTGGCCCATTATTTGGTACTATTTTTTTGTTGTTATAATGAATGGAAGGTCTCCATATTGGCCTCATGTTTTGATGTAATGTTTACACTGCTATTTCCATGGTTTTTGTCTATATTCCTACTTTTCCCATTTGGGAATATTACAGTGGTATCAAAACATAATCTTGGCTCAGCCTGTGCATCTTGAAAAGCCAATATGTCATCAAAAGAAGGAGATACTCTCATAGATAAAGAGAAGAGGCATCTCAGAAGAATAGATTGGAAGTTTAATTATACAAATGATAAAGAAGACAAGGGTAAAACCCCTTTATCAGGAGAAGATGAAGAGAAGGAGTATCCCAGGCGACTTATTAGAACTATGTAAGACATTTCTAGAGAAATAAAGGAGATGAGGATGGATATATATAAGGAATACCCTAAAGTATTTCTGCATGGTGAAGGCTCCGGCATTTCTCATCACTGGAGTGATCAACCAGTGAAGTAGCATCAAGTTTCCCAATGCTCTACAATGCCTACATTATTAGCAGTGGGAAATGAAGGGTTTTAAGAACAAGAAAATCTTGAAGAATATTTCACAAAGTATGAGTCTCAATCTTAGAGATTCAAGGACCACTTGATTTTTCAAGAATTTTATCACATCAAGGACAATAGGAGACCCAGGCATCACAATAGAGGAGGAGGATTCATTCAGAATCATGATCTACACCACACTATGGGAAGATTTTTCTTACCCAAATTTGATGGATCATCTAAATGCACTGCCAAATCATGGGTAAGAAGCTTGACATCTACTTCTAGCTGAAAAAACTACCAGAGATGGAGGCCATTAAGATAGCAATGCTGCACATTAAGGGTGAAGCACATGATTGGTGGTTTCATGGCTTGTATACATTGGGTCATGACAATGTGACTACATATTCAAATTTCACAAGGAGGTTGGTGGGGAGGTTTGATTGGAGAGATCATGAGGCACCATTCGTGGGGCTAGCAACGCTCAAACTATCAGGTAATCCAAACATATATTTCTAAGTTTTTAAAACTTTCTATTATGGTTCATAATTTATCTGCAACAAGAAGGGTCTATATGTTTTTTGATGGGTTAGAAGAACCTCTTCATGGGTTGGTTAAGTCTACCAAGCCCACTACCCTTCAATATGCCATTGAAAGGGCTACATATCTACAATATGCCTTGCCAAGAGAAAAGGAAACATTTCAGCAAAATCCCTCTTTTCCATCAAAGGGAAAAGAGGAGAAGGCTCCTTTCACAAAAGAGAGCCAAAATAAAAAACCTCTTAATGATGATGTCTGAAGAGATTTGAGGAGGAGGAAGATTTGCTTCACATGCCAAGAATCATGGGCACCTAGACATAGATGTGCAGCTAGAAAGGCACACTATATAGGGGTATTCTCAGATGATAGGGAGGAAGAAGAAGAGGAACCAGAAAGAGGTCACAATAATGGCATAATAGGAGATGATCCATCACCATCAGGAGATGGGAATGGAGCATTTGCTCCAATTGGAGGGTTATTGCATCATTGAGAGGAGTACCCAAGTACTTGACCTTGAGGGTTCGAGGTTCCATCTTAGATTATAAGGTTTCTATTTTGATTGACAGTGCGGCTACCCACAATCTTATTAATTCCCAACTAGTGCAAAGGAGGGCAATACCCACTGATGATTTTGAGGGATTTTTTGTTTTGGTCCCAGGAGATAGAACTATGCAGTGCATGCATTATGTTCCATTCTTATTTTTCACCATGGGGATATATACATTGACTAATAATTTTTGGTTGAAATACTTGACACCAATGTGATATTGGGTGTGCAGTGGTTGATTACTTTGTGGAAGGTCACCATAGATTGGGACACTTTGTAGATGGAATGGGGTATACCCCTCACATAAAAATTCCACACAAAAAATAAAGATGGGTTTGCATAGTGGAAGAAACGACCTAACAGTCCCATCTATTATGCACATGACTTTGGCCCATGAGAAATTATTGTTTTGTGTCAAACCACCTAGGATGCCACCTAATCCAGATTTGGTGAGGCATGTCTCACATCATGTAATATTCCCAAATGGGAAAATGCAGTAATACTTACACACAATATAAGAACTACAAATAAGTACAAAATAGATCTCAAGACAACATAAGAATATAAAGAGAAGCTGAGATGGTTTATATGGAGATGAATCAATTACAAAATGTACATAAAATGAGTGGATCTAGCCCAAGAGATGGCATAGAATCACCCTACAATACTGCAGCAACTAGCAATGCATAAATCATGAGCTTACATGAAGCAATACTTCGTTGTCCCTTCTACTGCTAATATGCATGTACTGCTACAAAAGAAAATTCAAATATAGGGAGCTCAAGAGCTATGATGATGCCAAGATTCAAGATTTGGCCAATGTGATGGGAACCCAAGATAACCCAGAAAGGATTTTCTAGATCTACAACTTTGGAAAATCACCCTCCTAGGGTTTGATCTTTTGACTGCTGGGTTATACAGATCTAAAGCTATATCTGAACCAAATATGTCTGCAATATTTTCTACAAACATATCTGAGCTTTGAGGTCTAATCCCTCCTTCAGATCTACAAGCTAGGAGCTTGAGATCTTGTCTCCTCTTCTTCCTCGTTCAATTTGCAGCAACTGAATATGCAGCTGCTACAAAAACTATGTTGTACAAGAGGAAGAGGCTCTATGCCTACTGAAATATGTTGCAATAGACTCCAAGATGATGGAAATATTGTTGGCAAGGTGAGGGGATGATCCCTCACAGGATTACTAGTTGAAATGCTAGGAACTTCCTTCCTCCTTTGGATCTGCAATGATGGAAAGCATAATTATGGATGGAATTACTACTGCTAGGAGGTCAATAACTCTTATTTTGATTCCAAATCTTAAATGAAGTCCTAGGAATGCTGATATTCAAGCCCAAGGTGATAGGAATAATCCTACACTGGTTCTACAGCTGAAATACTGAAGACCACCACCACCTTCCAAACTGATCTTCAGAAATTGCATAATTCTTGAAGGTAGAAGTTTTGCAGATGATGGAAATAATAAGTGGCACCAATTCTTGATGTAGAATGAAGTAAAAACCTCTTCCAAGAGATCACTCGATGAAAGAGGAGGGATTCCCGACCAGGAACACCTTGAGCTAAAAAGCACTTGCAATCTTTGCTAAACAACCCATAAATCAATGGAATGTCACATGACAATTTCAGATCTAAACAGACCTCAAAATCTATAATGAATAGTCTGCCTTCATTGTTGTCTTCATCTCATTTATATAGTTTATGAGCCTTCCCATGCCTTGGCCCTCATCTAAACTGCGTTGTGCATGTGGACATGATCCTCCATGTTTGACTTTGCTATATATCCAAGTCATCCATCATGTCTAGGTGCAATGTACACCCTCTCCATCATGTGTGGATTAATTGCAAAACTTTCTCCATCATCTCATCATGAATTCTCCATGATTTTCTATTTGATCCCTTCCAAGATCTTAGTTTAATGTATCAACCTCCATGATTTATCTCATTAATGAGACATGATCTCCAATCCATTCACATGAGTAGTTGCTCCACTACCTCTTTTATGTAGATCTATGCTTAATTAATCCACATTCACACATAAAAATGGATATTTATTCATCTTGAGGATTGTGGGTCCCTCCAACCTTTTATTTTCTTAATTAAGTAGCTTTATTAAGAACTCTAATATTCCAAATATCATGTGAAGATTTGGGAATATTAGAGTCCTCCCTGGAAAAATGTTTCTTTTCCTCAAGCAACTGCATCAAGTGGATGCTACAACAAACATCCTCACTCCAAATGGCATCTTCCAGTGGAAGGCCTTCCCATATGTCACAATGTGTCATGCATGTCCAGCTCCAAAGCTGCCTCTCTAGAATGTCTAGAATGACTTGCAACTGGAAAGTTAGATACCCATCCTCATCAATGAATCTCCAAGTGGCAACCATATGATGACCAAATTTCTCCTCTATACATGAGATACATAAGATAAAGTGGTTCATTCCGAAAGTGGAAAGTCCCAACTCATGAAATATCTCTTCAACCCATGATACATAGATTAGTTACATCTATCAATGCCCTCATCATTAGCCCTGTTGGCCATGTAGGAATCAAACATCACATCATCATAGTGAAAAAAAATAAGTAGAGACATATGGGAAAACATAAACAATGTCAAACCATATTCTCCTAATAAAAACCAACGCAACAAAGCCTTTTGCTGCCATGCTAGATCATCATGAAAACAAGTAAGAGAGCCATACTCTCTCAAAATAAGCCACCACAACAATGCTTCTTGTTGCCATGTCAAATCATCAATGAGAATATGAGAGCCATACTCTCTCAAAAGAAGCCAACACAGAAATGCCTCTTGCTGACATACCACATCATCGTTGTACAAAATGTAGTGGCCATATTCTCTCAAGAGAAGCCACCTTAACAAGGCATCTTACTTCCCCATTACATCATCATTATACCATGTACAATGACCATAATCACCCAACAGAAGCCAACGCTATAAGGCCTCTTGTTTCCATCCTCCAACAATGTCATGCAATGTATGGGAAGAATTTAGCCCATACTCTCTCAATAGTAACCATATCAACAAGGATTCTTGCTGCCTCCTTGCATTATCATGATGCAAGTCATGGAGCAACAATATAGTAGTGGACATGTGACATGTCTCATCAACATAATACAAACAAGCTCCCTTATGCCACATCATGTAAGATTTATACTTTCTCCCAAACCCAAGTACATACATGAACATGAGATACATCCCAAACAGAAATACATGTAAAGACATGGGACATATCCCAAACAAGATTAAATACATGGAAATAATATATATCATGAGATGTCCAAACTCTCTCATCAACAACCAAAGTAACCATGCCTTTTTCTTATGCATTCTTCTAGTGATGTATAAGGCATGAATCAACAAAATATGACTCCTTGAGTGGTAACCATACTCACCCAAGAGCAAACAGTGTAGCCATGCTTCTTGCTGCCATGTATCATAGATCTGCAAGTGGTTTGACAACCCCTTGCTCCATACTATCAACCATTCATCCCAATGTGGATGATGGATCTCATTCTACAAATACTTGGTATCCTCCCATTATAGGACACCAACCTCCTCAAACTGTTGAAGAACTTTGCATTCCATGAAATGTTGAAGTGCACCTCCAATGAGATCTCTTAAGGAGACCTTCTTCTCATCCCTGGACATCCAAAACCAATGAGGTTCCGATTTTTCTGCTGGTAGAAGACTCTTTTTGAGTTGTGAGATGCTCATTGAGAAAGTGTCATCAATAAAGGAGAAAATATTTCTCATCTCAAGATGTCTACCATTCATTATCTTAACCTCCATTTCCTCATGAGTGAAGCTACCTTCAGAATGCTCCAAGAATAATGGGGCCTCTTCATTATCACTGCTGCTAAGTGACAGCGCTATAGATCTACAAGGTAATACATATACTATCTCAAAGAAAGGTACAATATTGATATCATAACCAATCATTGTACATAGTATCATGCTCATCCCTTCTTCCGAAACTCTACACTTCAACTCAAGAGGTTGAATGTAGTCAATCCAGGAAAAACTGGGATAACTTTTCATCTCCTCCTTGATCAAATCAAGGGTCCTCTGTGTTGTGATATGTTGCTTCTTCAAATCAGCATTTTGTTCTAACCCTTGGTTATGCATTGACCCTGATGGCATGTCTGCATAATTTTTAATAATATCTACTGAAACAATAGGTGATGAATGTGTATGCATACCTTGGATCAACTGATGTGTGGGAACCACTTGATAGAACACAATAGTTCCTCCAACTGAGACAATGGTGTCTCCAATTGCTAGTAAGAGAGATGGTTTCTCTTCAACCAATGTACCAGTGTTGGAATCTTCATCCTCTTCCTCATGCATCTCCTGAATCATACATGGGACTGTATATGTCAAGAGCTCAAGACTATATTGCAAGGTTGCAAGTGTCTCTTCTCTAGTTGCAAGTACTTCTACAGTTGGTGGTGAATGTAGTGACCTCTTGTCCAGAGTGACAAGAATGACATCCTCCCTTGTTTCCTTAGAAAATGTCTCTTTTTGGCCCATATCTATCTTCTCCACATCAAAATTATTCCTCAACTTGTGAAATAAATCTGAATATTTAATCACCTTTGCATGCTCCATGTGACTAAACCACCAATCATTGGCTTCACCTAAAATAAGAAGTGCTGCAATTTGGAAAGCCTCTTTTTCAGCCACCGGATGTAGCATGAAAAATGTATCTAAATATTTCCTCCAAACCTTAACAGTGCTTGAGGAAGATCCATCAAATGTAGGCAAATAAAATCTATTATGCCTCTTCCTTTTAATGCTTCTATATGATCTTCTTTCTTCATTGAGTTCAAAGAATTATTGGAGAGTTAGAATTCCTTTGAAAGATCTAGACTGTGCCTTGTACTCTTCAAGATACAAACTGAGAGTCTCATGGGTCTCAGGTCCTCTTCTTTCTTCATTTCTATATTTTTTAACTTCTTCAAATAAACTGGGCATAGTAGATCTATGAGGAGATCTATGATTCTTCGTTCTTCTTTTCTATTGATAGGAAGTGTTTGGACCTTCCTCTTCAATTCTTCTTCTTGGATCCTTCATTTTCCTTTCCTTCTTCATTTGATAGACCTCCTTGGAGATATCTTGCATGGATCTAAGGAGAGGAATGGAAAAAATGTCCTCCTTCATGATAGATCTCATCTATCTACTTCTTCTTTTGATGCAAAAGATGAAGTGTCCACAAGCTGAGCTAAAGATCATGCTCTGATACCACTGTAATATCCCAAAAGGGAGAATGCAGTAATACTTAAAAAAAATATAATAACTGCAACTAAGTAAACAATAAATCTCAAGAAAACATCAGAATTTATAGAGTAGCTGAGCCATTTTATTATATGGAGATCAATCAGTGACACAATGTATAGAAAATTAATGGATCTAGCCCAAGAGATGGCCTATAATCACCCTACAATGGTGCTACAACTAGGACTACGTAATTGGTGAGCTTACAGGAAGAAATATTGTGTTTTCCCTTCTGTTGCTGAAATGCATGTACTGCTACAAAAGGAAATGCAGATCTAGGGAGCTCAAGAGCTATGATGATGCCAAGATTCAAGATCTGACCAATGTGATGGGAACCTAGGATAACCCAGAAAGGATTTTCCAGATCTACAACTTTGGAAAAACACCCTCCTAGGGTTTGATACTTTGACTGCTGGGTTATACAGATCTGAAGCTATATCTGAACCAAAGGTGGCTACAATATGTTCTAAAAAGAGATTTGATATTTGAGGGTTGATCCCTCCTTCAGATCTATAAGCTAGGAGCTTGAGATCTTGTCTCCTCTTCTTTCCCCTTCAAGTTGCAGCAACTGAATATGCAGCTACTACAGAAACTACATTTTACAAGAGGGAGAGGCTCTATTACTACTGAAATATGCTGAAATAGACTCCAGGCTGATGGAAATATTGATGGAAAGGTGAGGGGATGATCCCTCACATGATTACTAGCTGAAATGCTAGCAACTTTCTTCCTCCTTTGGTTCTGCAATGATGGACAGTGTAATTCTAGATGGAATTACTACTACGAGGAGGTCAATAACTCTTGTCCTGATGCCAAATCTGAAATGAAGTCTTGGGAATGCTGGTCTTCAATCCCAAGGTCATATAATTACTCCTACACCGGTTCTCCAGCTGAAATACTGAAGACCACCTCCACCTTCCAAACTGATCTTCAAAAATTGTGTAATTCCTAAAGGTATATGTTTTGTAGATGATGGAAATAATAAGTAGACCAATGCCTGATGTAGAATGAAGTATAGACCTCTTCCAAGAGATCAATCAATGAAAGAGGAGGGATTCTAAACAACCCAAGAAAGCAATGGAATATCACATGACAATTCCATATCTAAACAGATCTCAAAATCTATAATCAATCGCCTTCCTTCATTATTGTCTTCATCTCCTTTATATATTTTATGAGCCTTCCGGTGCCTTGGCCCTCGTCTAAAATGTTCTATGCATGTGGACATGATCCTCCATGTTTGAATGCGCTATCTCTCCAAGTCATCCATCATGTCTAGGTGCAATGTACACCCTCTCCATCATGTGTACATTAATTGAACAACTTCCTCCATCATCTCATCATGAATGCTCCATGATATTCTGTTTGATCCCTTCTAATGTCTTAGTTGACTGTATCAACCTCCATGATTTATCTCATTAATGAGACATGATCTCCAATCCATTCAAATTAGTAGTTTCTCTACTACCTCCTTTATGTATATCTAGGCTTAATTAATCCACATTCATACATAAAAAGTGGATATTTATTCATCTTGATAATTGTGGGTCCCTCCACCCTTTTATTTACTTAATTAAGTAGGTTTATTAAGAAATCTAATATTCCAAATATCTTGTGAAAATTTGGGAATATTACCTATCATGATGCACCATTCATTGATCTAGGAGGAATGGGGGCATTGGGAGGTCTTCATATAGTGCTGAGAGTCTTGGGTAGACTCAAGGAGGAGGAAGATATTCTCCCAACATCATCATTACCCACTCTCATTTCAGATTCTACACTGTGGAAGGAGCATCATGGGGAGGATAACAACCTTCCAACATGTACCTTTGGCATGGGATATGTCAAAGAGGAGGACAACCATATGAAAAATGTTCTTTGTGATAAATCATCATCACTATCACTATCGAGGATAGATCCATATTGGAAATCCCAGTTGTTGGTGGATAATTCCAAGGATCTTTTTACATGCATGATACTTAATGACCAGCTACATGAAGAGGGCTATTTATTCCAAGATGAATTCACATATTATCATGGTAGGATATTCTTATATAGAGATTCCAAGCTTAAGGAGAAGTTGCTACAAAGATCTCATGAATAATTTCTCTTCAGCCACACTTATTCTATGAAAGTATACCAGTCCATCATGGAGGGATACACTTGGGAAGGATTTCAAGAGGAGATATGTCAGCATTTGAGAAGATGCATGGACCATGGGGAGATGGGAGAGATACATAACTCTATCGAGGAGTTATCATGGCCATCTGTTTCCTATTTTGGAATGAGAGGGGATCTAGCTATGGACCACTCCATTTGTATGAGAATAAAATTTGGTAAGGAACATGTTTATGTGCATGATGTTTCAGTTGATAATTATTTTCATTCCTTTACCATGTATATGGAGGCCATTGCTCCAAGGAGGAGAATTCTTCCATATAAACTTCATGGCCGAATTTTGGCCACAAACACTGATGAACATGGCCACTCCCTTGGAGGATATAGGGAGATGATTTACCACTCTGGGTGCACTCCAAAGGCACCAAACATTTCTCACATTTTTAGAACTTGTGAGAAAACTCAGACAACAAATGGTGGGGAAACCACTTACCATATCATTATCTGATGCAGTCAGGAGATATATTGCATTGGTTCCACATGTGGGACTATGACCCACCTCCATTTTTACATATTGTTGTTTATATGTACTTGGTTTTGATCCCATACATTAATGATGTACTTATCCTTTTCATGGGAATGATTGGAAGGAGGATGGGAGGATTGAATGTGCCCTTTGGGAGAGATATTATCCATGTTTATTATGCTACATGTTTCAGGGAGGACATGGGGCAAACCATGATTGTTTCATTAGATCTATTGCTTGTAGGATGAGTCATTTGCGTCTCATGAGAACTTGGGAGGAGAATTTCATGGAGGGATGGATTGGGAGACACTTAGCTTATGAGGGAAGCTTATCACACAGAGGTGTCAACAATGGTGGAGGAAATGAGTTGCAGCACTAACCTTTTCAGTTTCTTGAGGACAAGCAACATTTGGGAGGCGAGGACTATAATATTGCCAATTATCCATGAGCTAGTTGGAATATTAATTTTTTGTTTTTCTGTCTTCTTTAATGAATAAGAGGATAATGGAGATCCATAAATCTATTTAATATGAGTAAAATCAATTCCAATATGAAAATAATACATCTTAGCAGCTTAATTGAGCACCCTTAGGTGTGAAAAGGGGCTTGAACACCTTGACTGGGTCAACTTTGACTAAATCAACAATGTTGTCATGGAGTAGTGGCATTCAATGAGGTACAACGCAGTTTTAGATGGAGACTCTTTGCATGGAAGTAGTGTCATTAATGGATGGGGCTTATGGTTAGAAAGTGCATTTCCTATATAAGGAAGAGGATGGCAGCCATATTAGATTATGAATTGGTATTTGATATTTCTAAATATATGGCCTGTTTAGACATATATCTTTCTTCAACTGTTTAGCTAGGATTGCAATGTTGTTTAGCACAGAGTGTTCCTGATCGGGAGTCCCACCCTTTCCTTCAGAGGCCTCTTGGAAGATTTTTCACTTTAATTCCACATTTAGGCTTTAGGCCAAGCTTCGTCTTTCATCTACAGCACAGATCCTGTTGAGGGTTGAGTTGTGTTGCAAGTTGTAGCAGTGGAGAACATCTTTGGGTCACTTCAGTGCATATTTTCAGTGGATAAGGGTTCCTTTCCATTGGGAGGATATTAAGGAATGCCCTTGAGCCTTATTGCAGTATCTGGAATTAGGCCACTTATTTATTTTCCCCTATAGTGCAGTTTCTGTCTTAGACTACGTTATTTTAAGGGAGGAGTTGCAGGGTGGTTTCAGTACACCATTTTGGGGAGAAGGTTTTCTAGAGAAGGGATCAACCTTTCATCTAGAGGATATATTGGAGGAGGATGAATTATTTTTCATATCAAATCAGCCCCATATTATCAGTTTATTTTTTCAGTGAATCTTCAGCCCTAGGGCTTTGATTCCCATCTTGTACATTGGTGTATTTCTGAAAACCCTTTGTGGGTTCTTTTATGAAGGTTTTATAGAGCCTATATCTACATTTTTTATATATATTGAGGCATATAAGAGCCATAGATCTTTGTATGTTCATTTTCTGTAGCAGTGCACTTTATGATTGTGTTGTATCAATCTTTCGACATTTTGATATATAGTAGCAGTACCTCTTATTGAGGGTTTTTCATCATTGAGGCTTGTTATATCTCGTTGTATACTTTGTGGACCATTATTTGGTAATATTTTTATGTTTTTATAATGAATGTAAGGTCTCCATATTGGCCTCATGTTTTGATCTAATTTTTACACTGTTATTTCCATGGTTTTCATCTATATTCATGCTTTTCCCATTTGGGAATATTACAAGCACACTTCATTCCATTGAAGTCTACATATTCATCTAATGATGTAGCACGGGTTTTCATCGAAGATGTGGTAAGGTTTCATGGTGTACCAAAGAGGATTTCATCATACATGGATGCCAAGTTCACTTTGGGATTATGGAAAGAGTTATTTTCAAGTTTGGGTATAGAGTTCACTTTCAACACAACTTATCATTCGTTGACAGATGGAAAAATAGAGAGGGTCAAAATGATTATAAAGGACATGTTAAGGATGTATGTGATGCATCAACAATGAAAGTGGGAGGAGTACCTTATGTTGTTTGAGTTTGCTTATAATAATGGGTATCAAGAGTCTTTGAGGATGATTTCATTTGAGGCACTTTATGGGTAGAGTTGTAATACTCTTATCAGTTGGAGTTATCCAATGAAAAGGGTATTCATTGGACCAGATATGTTGGTAGAAATGGAATAGGAAATGTAGTTAATTAAGAATAATTTCAAAGAAGCACAAGATAGGAAGAAAATCTATGTAGATTAGAACAAGTTGTTTGAGTTTCAGGATGGGGAGTAGGTATACTTGTGCATCAATACCAAGAATAATTCCTTGAGGATTGGACCATGTTCCAAGCTTGCACCTTGGTATTATGGACCTTTCAATATTCCTAAGAGGATTGGACCAATAGCCTATCGACTTTCACTTCCTATGATAGTAAAATTACATGATGTTTTCCATGTGTCATTGCCTAAGAAGTATGTTAAAGATGTTGATCATGTGATTGACTGGTTTGTATTGTAGGTGGAGCCAGAATGCGAATTATAGTTAGAACCTCAGCGTATTTTACAGAGAAATATTATCATCGTATGGAATTGAGAAATCAAGCAGGTTAAAGTTTAATGGAAGCACTTTGGGCTCGATGAAGCTACATGGGAGATGGTTGGTCAAATGTAGGCCATATATCCTTCTCTGTTTGTTGGTTGAGCGAATTTTTTTGGTATATGTTTTGTTGTGGTTTTTTGGTTTATGTACATATGTATATGGATGTAGATACTACCATGAGTTGTTCTATAAAGCTCCAATAAGAGGTATGGGTTTCATGTCATTATGGTTGTTATGATTTTTATGGATGTCTTGTTGGTTTTATTTTCAATAGTTTGATCATTGTAAATATTGAAACGAGCTAAGTTATAAGTATACATGGGAATTATGTTTTCCTTTCAGCAGTCTTTTTGGTTGTAGGTTTGTGAAAATGGAAACAAGAAATATTGAAAATGGCATCAAAAGGGATTAGAAGTAAATTGTAATTCCACATGACATGAAAACTTGTACGAGTTAACTAAGTCAGGAATACTTAGTTAACTCAGTCAATTCAAGTTGGGGGTCAAACTGGAGGCATGTAGAGAAAACTCTAAGTTTTAGAGGATCCAATTAAATTTTATTTTGAGTTGTAATTAGTTAACTCAATTTATTTGAGTTAAAAGCGGTTTAACTCGTTCTAACTAATGGATGAGCTAGTAAGAGGTCCAAAGAATTAAATATGATTTAATTCATGTACAATGATAAATAAAGTAACTAATAATTATCTAAAAATATTTGTTGCATGTTAATTCTAAGGAAGTCCCAGTTGAGAATGGAGTTAAAGGGGAGAGAACTATTAGTTGTATAATTAGAAAATTGTACAAGTCATGCATGAGTTCAGTAGGATGCCTTAGATGAATTGCACAATAAATTCTTGGGAATTTCTTAATTAATAGGGGCTCAATTCCTTTAATAATGCGTAAGTAAGACTAATCAACACAGAGAAGGAAATTGGTTAAGTATCAGACCATCCTTGTTGGGATCAGAGGGAGACAGTAAGAGATAGTGTAGAGGTTTCTCAGGAAGGGAAATAACATTGTATTGTTTCATATTATTGACTTAGTGATATATACAAATAGTATGGTTTTTAGTTGAGGATTTCTCTAGATACATATTTTTGTTGTGTGATTGAAATTCTTTATCTCTCTTATTCATGTGATTGTGTGATCGTAATTGGTTTCCGAAATTTGTAGAATTGATTCAGTATTTTGTTTTAGCATATTACAATATCAATTAAATATATTTAGATATTTATACATGGTATCAAAGTATGAATCACTATATAAGAGAATAACAAAATTTTTTTTTGAACTGGTGAATCGAATTTGCAGATTTATTCTTCAGGAATGACAACAGATATGGATGTCTTTCTCTGGATTGAGACTCCAATATTGCCTTGACGATAATTAAAATTACATAGCATGGAAATACATGATGGAGGCAGTGTTGGAGGATAAAAAATTGAAGGAATTCATAGATATTGATATTCCCTAGCCCGCAACAACAAATGCTCAACTTCTTGATGCATGGAAGAAGAATGTAGAAAAGTTGAGAATTATTTTGTTAGAAGGAGTTTGAGATCATATTGTCTTGAACCTCAATGGAAAGAAAAATCAATATGCTATGTGGAATACCTTAAAAAATATGTTTGATAATAGCATTGACCATAGGAAGCTCACACTGAAGGACAAGCTCATAAAGATCAAAATAGAGGAGGGCGAGACAATACCAAAATACTTGACGAATTTATCTCAATGTTGAGATGAGCTTAGAAGTGTTGGTGTTACCATTCCTAGGATGATTTGGTGAGCCTAGAACTTCTAGTCCTTCCTAAGACCTAGCACAACTACAAGTATTTGTTAAATTGGAGGGATAAGTTACTAGAGTGTTAGGTCTTTATATTACTAGTATAGTCCCTTATTGTTGTTAGTGTAACCCCCTTATTGTTATTGTTGTACCCCTGTAACCCCCATATTGTTATTATTGTGCCAGTTAGTCATCAGTAATTTTTGCCTTCATATATGACTAAATAATTTCCTTATATTTCCAGAAACAAAGTTCATGAACATTGTGAGTTCTAGAAATCTCACTGCCTTCATCATCCTTAAAGATAATTTTTCACTATTTTATCATTTCATCAATTCAAGCTCTACTTACCAGTTCCATAAAACCCATTAGGGGCTCATGTCACTCCTTTGTCCATATTTTGTCACCTTTGGCCCAAATCCTCTGTTTTGTTTTTCCTAAACCCCCCCTGCTACCTAAGGCCATCAATCAAACAAATCTGTTGTGTCTCCCAAAAATACCCCAAGAATTGATTGTCTCAAAACTGTCTCTATAGGATATTTAGATAAATCAAGTACATTGGATTTTGGATCTTCAATACATCAGTTTATCATAAAATCTATTTTTCACTTGATGGCCACAAAATCTAAGTTTTTAGTCTAAAGCCAAGTCCAAGGAAGCTTCCATTAGGTCACCTAGGGTTCCATAAGTCATAGGGTGAATTTGGTATCTGAAAGCTCTATTTTTTCTTTATAAATATATTGTTTTCAAAGAATAAAAGGGACAAGTGACTTTGTCCAAAACTGATCAAAAGAGTCATTCAAAGAAAGGCCTCCTTGGCCTAGTTCACAAATTCTGCAACGGACAGCTGCCCTTGCTCACATGACTGCAAAAATACCAAGATGGCCATTAGCCTAGCAAGAGGTAAGGTAATAGGGTGAAATACTCAAAAGAAGACCATCCACAGCAAAAGAAGGCAACAAGGCCTATGTTTAAAGACAATCAGGATTTGTGACTACTTTGGCCAAACAAGGAATCAGTACTAGGGCTACAAGGATAGAATATCACCTCCACACCATCAAGTGCACATTGAAGATTATTTATAAATGATAAATTAGTTTTTAAGGGTTTTATAGAACTTAGAAGACAACATTATTTACTTTTTTCTAACAACCCTAAAACCTAGGAGTTTGGGAAGAATTCCAAAAAATTCAAATGATCATGATAAAGCCTCCTTCATAACAGCATATGGAATTCAAAGGGTATCAATACAAAGGCCCCTCAAAAAGGATCAAAAGGAAAGCAAGCATGAGGTAAAATTTCCCTAGAAGGTAATTATGATAAGGATAGGCTCACCGTTGAAGAAAAGAGGTGTGAAACTCCAAAAAGGATAGTGATCAAAGGCAAAGGTTGTGTAGGCACCTGCAAAAACAGAAGTGGCCAAGGAGAAGACACAAAAATGGATTAAATTTCTCACCTCTCCCACCAGAGATATATCATTGTCAAAGTGGTCTGAGGAACAAATATATCACTGGTCTAAAGCAAAGCAGTAAAGCCTCCAACAATGGTTTCCTTATCAAAGTATATTTTGCAAAATATAGTTAGCCATGAATGACACTCTTGCAGGACTGTCGAAATGGTTACCTACAGGAAGATTGATAAGGTAAAAACAAACCTAAATGTATCTCATGATGATGACACATCTAAAGACAAAAGTGTTGTTGATGCCAACTGCTAGGGTTTTCACACCAAGAAGTTTTTACTGTTTCATATTAAAGACATGAAAAAATATTAGTTGAAAGAAGGTTTAATTTATTCTTTTAATTTTATTCACCAAACAATCAAAGGCATAAAATATGCAGGGCTGAAAACTCAGAGGAAAAAGTGCCAAAAATGATCACAAACTTACTGTTTACAAGTGTTCAAGTTCATGAAAAGGATAAAATGAAGAAAACCTTCAAAAAAGGGCACTGGTGTCAATGTCTGCAGATTTTCGTCAAAAACATTGTCGAAATAACCTTTTTTTCTTTCAAGAAAGGGTTCATGTTTACAAATATGGGTCATGTTAGCCACCTATAAAAATTTTCATATCAAATGGTGGCTAAAATATTTTTTAGCCTTCAAGAAACAATTTATGTCCAAAATTGTGAGTTCTTGAAGTCTTGTGATGATATTTATCCTTTGAAATAATCTTCACTGTTGTTTCCCTCTTAATCCTAAAAAATCTTCTGTTTTCCAAGAGAAAGACTACTTAAAACCCCATTTTCCCTTCATTTTACCCCTTTTTTCCACTCATAAAACAACCCCATTTTCATCCCTTTTTCCTCCATAAAAATCCTCCGAAATACCTTCATTTGGTTCCCAAATCAACCAAAACCCATTTTAAAACCTTTTATTCCCCTTTACTTGGTCTTAAAATTCCCTTTTTCCTCTACCAAAACCCTCAATTCGCCTCAAAAACCCTGTTTTTAGGCCTAAAACACCTTCTCTGCATATTAAGGTTTTTTGCCCCTGAGGGCGTAAATCCTGTAACCCCTTTCCTCATAAGACCTTAAGCCCTGCAACCAGGTGCTAAAGGGCTTAAAATAATTTTCCAAAACCTTACTTTTCTTTGTTATTTCATAAAACCTGACTTTCATTGTGTTTTAATAAAACCCAACAGTACGAATTTGCAATGAATATCGACCGTCGAGCTAAACCGATCAATTGTCATCGGCTCATTGTTTGGTCTCAACCTAGTCTCCTAAATTGAGTTCATTTAATTGTCAACCAGGGTTGGTAAACTGCTGAGGTGAGGTGCACTATATGTTCCTAGGTGTTTGTTTCTTACTGCGTTGTATCTAGTGTTTTATGATGTTTTTGGTCTTTTTATGGTTTTATGTTCACAAGGGAAAGAACTAAATGCTGGAGAAAAGAAACTACTGGTTAAAAACAGAGTGAAGCCTAAGACAAAACCAAACACTAAACTATGACTTGGCAAAAATACAAAGCTTGATAATGACTTCAAGAAAATGAATCACAACATAAACTTAACTTGTCCAATCCATTTATTAAGGATATTTTGGAAGAGCTCGAGGAATGGGCAACTAAGTGTAAAAATTCTCCAAACTAAACAATTAAACAATCAGCTTATAATGATACAACATCTTATCCATGATTAGAGGTTTGTTGAAACATGTTTGGAGAAGAACATTGGTAACATCATAAGATCTCTACTCTAAAACTAGCTCCTAATTCTATTATGCAACTTAGTTTAACATCACTAAACCTTACTCAAAAGTTATGGATTTCTTTTTAGAGTAGTATTTTTGAGGAAAGGCTTTGTTTATGAAATGATAAAAAGGTTGCAAAAGTACTCCAGGCCTTGGACTGATATTATCTTTTGTTCAGATGATGATGAGTCAATATATGTTTGGAACAAAAGAAGTTTTGTAAATAATGAAGGCTGTGGTATTTAAGTTTAACAAATAATGTAATTTAATATGCAATGGATGACAACTAAATGTAGAATGTAAATACAGTGGGCTAAGCTAGAACTGAACTAGAGTGCTACCAGTCTACAATAAACAGTGCTAAACTAACAAGCCATTATCAAACTTGAAACAAAATAACAGAGCATGAATTGAATGCAATTTGACTCCGGAGTGCCCTAATTAAGTTATCATGGAATTCTACAGCCTATTTTGTCCATCATGAATGCTATTTTGGAAGAGCTTGTTAGAACAATCCTGGTTGTACAATTCAATGCAAATGCAAACATAAAGACTGAAAGCAATTACAATTAAAAACTAAGACATCAGAGCTATTTCCTACCCATTGTTATGATATTTTGGAAGAGCGTTTTAAGAGTAAGATCAGCTATGCTACTTAGTGTAAACAAGCAACTGAAACCTTCAGTATCACAGTCATGCCTTAGCCATCATAATGATTTTTTGGAAGAGTTTACTAGAATAAGTTCAACTATGATAATGAACAAAAGAAATTTCAATTAAAATCTATAACACTACAACCATTTCTCATTCATTATCATGATCTTTTGGAAGAGTTTCTTAGAACAAGTATAGCTATAGTGACTAACGAAATTAACTATGAACTCAAACTTCAAAAATGTGAAAACAACTAAGATACTTATCTAGATTACGAAAGTAAAGCCGTTCAGGAGGCAGGGGCCCTCTACCACCAGACGGAATCTAACTCAAGATCAACTCAATGCTTTCAAAGAAATGTTGTCTTCTTCATTAAAGGAAAATAACTTAAAAAAAATTATTCTCGGTCTTCAGAAATATAGCAGTCAATCCATGAAATCTAATCAAAATCTAGAGCTTGTCTCTCGGTTTCCTGAGTACATTTATAACAAATCTTCATAACAGAACTTGCAAAAATACGGGGATCATTGTCTTTTCATATCAAAATCGTACTAGGACTCTAAATATGGCAGCGTAAAGGGACAAAGGACATCTGGACTGTCCTTGTCCTATTAGAAGTCTGCCTCCTTGAATGAGTTCCCACGTACAAAACCACGCCCAGAATTCGGTTCATTCTTCATGGTGAGCAACAAACGTTGAGGACATGATGTGGAATATACCCATGTGTGGCTTTTCCTAAGAGGACACCTGGAAAATGCTTGAACATGAAGACAGCTGCAGAATTGGCGGTTAGCGACGGAATGTCTGCATTCTGTAGCTAGTTTCAGTTCAAAATGCATTACAATGACAAATCACAAAACTTAGCAAGTTAGCCATTTTATTCATTCTAAAAGTAATTTTAACTAATTTCATTGATCATTTGGGCCTGGGATAACAATGGACAAAGGAAAATGGAGTGAAGTAAGATGAAAGAAATAACAATCTTGGGGCTCAACATACCCCCACTGCTGACTTCTTGCATGTCCTCATGCAACTTATTCCATAAACTCAGAGACTTCTGCAAGAACATCCAACCCTCTTCTTCTTCTTTGCCTGGAAGTTAAAGGTCTTCTGGGTTTCCTGATGACTAACTTGAACCTTAAATTTGTAAGTGCCCTGATTAGCTTCTTGTTCCTCTTTTTCAACTTTTCATTAGCCTTTTCCACTTTCTCCATTTGTAGAGACAAGGTTGAGTTCATACTGGTCTTGAGTTTGACGTGTTCCTTCAGAATATCATTCTCAGTTCTGATATGTCTATTAAGTACTTCCAGATCATACCTATCTCTTCTTAACACATCTATTTCAGACAGTGGAGGACTAGGGGTTCTATCTCTACTCTCTGAAGCTTTCCTTTCCAATGTTTCAACATAGTCATAAACTTCTTGCTGTGCAGGGTCAATTTCAGGGGCTTCTTCATCAAAATATTCTTCAACATCTTCTTCAATAGATGTTTCCTCATCTTCTATGTTTATCACCCTGGTTTTTTTGATCTGTGTTTTCCTTAGTTTCCCCCTGAGTCTATGGTTTCTTCTTGGATGGGATGATCCCTCTCCTTTTTCCGTGGCAGATTTTCTGATTATCCTCTCTTCCTTAAGTTGTCTCTTAATCTGAGTCAATTTCTCAGAGATTATTTCTTCACTACTTTCCTGTACTGTTTTGTCAATTTCAATTTTAGAGGCTCTCCATTTTCTACTTCTCTTTGTAGGCTGATGTTCAGGTGAAGGCTCTTTTGGTTCCTCAAAGTGATTTCTTACCAAGAAATTATCCCAAGTATCTTTTTTTTTTGGCTAAATGGTGTTCAATTAAAATCTTAACCAAGCCATGATGGTATAGAGTTGTCTCTAGGAATTGGACTCTCCTTTGAACACTTGAAGCCATCTTTTTTAAACTTTGAAGCAAGAAATAGGGCAAATTTAGCTCTTCCTCTAAGAAATGCATTATCAACCTAATATGGTAAACATAGAAAGTACCATATCTACCTTCACAAGTGATAAATTTTTGTAAGATAAGCAATATGTTTCTCCATTTATTCTTTAATGCAGAGCTTGGAATTCCCTTTTTAAACACAGTGACATCCATACCTGGTGATTTGAGGATTTTCTTCCATGATTCATTATGAAATTCTCTGTTCTTAAACCATCTTTCTCCATGTCTAAGCAATCCTGTTGCTTCTGCAATAAAAACCTCTGTGACATGAATTTAACATCTCCAACTTCAACCTCGGCTCCTTTGAATGACCTTGCAAATGTTTTAGTAACTTATTTGTGGAAGCCATTAAATTTCTCAAGGAATTGTAGCCATCCTTCCTGTTGCAACATTTCTCTTCTTTGAGGGTATCCTTCCAGGTATTTTGTGCCCACTGGTTCAGTTCTCACGATGAGGCCCATAATTTATTCTTCAATCTTCGGATTAGTACTCTTTCTGCTCACGGAGACAATAACTTCAACCTTCAAACTGATATTCCTCTATTTCAGGGTGACAGTGGCTTCAACTTTCAAACTAATATACCTCAAACTGATATACTTTTTCTTCACAGTGACAGTGGCTTCAACTTTCAACTGATATACCTCTGCTTCACGGTGATAGATATACCTCTGTTTTACATAATGAAATGATGAAGGGTTGGCTACGGGATGGCGTAATAGGGAGTGGTTACGGAATGAGTTAATGAAGTGAGGTGAAGAAAACAAATCAATGAGTGAAAAGACTGCGGAGATTTTTTACAACGGATCCAAAAATCATCATTAAATGATTTGGCTGGGTGATGTAAGAAAATCAAACACTTCAGCCTTTTAACCGCTTAAATGATGATCGGGTATAGAATTTGAAATGAAGGATTTTTATCCAAATTTTTGCGGAGGGTATATTTGGCATGATCAATAAAAATAATCAAAACAACTTTTCAAATGATTCATAACTAAAACTATACTAAAGTTTATGACATGCCATTATAATCAAAAAATTTTACCTTTGCTTTTCATCTGCTTTTTGTGATCTTTGTATACTTTGTTCTCCTCTGGAAGAGTCTTCATAATCCTTCTTGATTTTTCTTGTTCATGGATATATTGGATGATTTTGTTGCAATTCAAATGTCTGCTGATCAGTGCCTTCAGGATCTGTAGCTGCGGAATGAATGTCTGGCTGTGGAAAGTCTGATTAGCTGCAGAATGTTTGTTTAGCTGCAGAATGTACCTGTAGAGAATTTTAATCATGGAATGGAGTGGTTTGGAATATACATGGAATATTTTATGGAATGGGTTAAGATAGATGATGAAACATGGTATAATGGAATATGTATGAAGTGAATGATGGAATGGGATGGATTACAATTTATTGAAATGGAGTGGAAGAATATAAGAAATGGCCTGCAATCCATGACATGTGTTATTCATTTGCAGAAAAACATCAAACTTTAAATTTTGATATGGAAATGAGGTGGATGAAGTATGGAATAAGATGAATGAAATATGTAATGAAGTGAAGTATGAATGAATGAATGATATGGAGTATGGATGGATAAGTAAATGGAATGAAATGAAATGAGATGGATCATAAGTGTAATGGATCTGAACTTATGATTTTATAACAGCTGCTTGCAGAAACAAAATGGAAAAATTAGAGTGTCAGAAAGACTCTGATTTTCACCCTATATTTTCTGTATAAACATGCCAATCAGTGATTGGTTTTCATGTTTATACTTTTTTATTTTTATTTATTTTTATAAAGAAATGCTTCAGAAAATTCAATCAAGTTGATGAAGAAGAAAGATTCTTTTTCATTAACTTCACATCACTGTTTTCCTGGAACTTCTTGACAAATTATTCTCTTGAGAGTGGTTTGTGATATAGCTTCAATCTATGACCATTCACAAAAAAGTGACCTCTTCTTCATCTATTGTCCTGATTTTTACTGCTCCATTGTCAAAAATTTCAACAATTTCATATGGCCCAAGCCAATGTGTTTGAAATTTACCTTGAAAAACCTTGAATTTTGAATCAAACAAGAGAGCCCAGTCACCTTCTTTGAATTTCTTCTCTTTGATGTACTTGTCATGCCATCTAGTCCTTTGTTGTTGGACTAGACTTGTTTTCTGAACTGCATCTTGTCTGATCTCATCCAATTCATTAATCTGCTCCAATCTATGCTTTTGTGCCTCCGTTAAATCAAGTCCTAGCTGAACTGCCATTTTGAAAGTTTGAATCTGGAACTCTATGGGAAACAAAACTTGCTTTCCATAAACAATTTCATAAGGAGTATGACATGTTGTGTTTCTCCATGTAGTTCTATAGGCCCACAAGGCTTCAGGAAGCCTATCTACCCAATCTCTTCTATGTAAATGAACAGTCTTTGTTAGGATTCCTTCAATGACCTTATTAGTAGATTCCACTTGACCATTTGCTTGTGAATGATAAGGAGTAGATTTTCTATGCCTGATTTTGTACCTCTCCATCATTTGCTCCACTAGCCTTGATGTAAATTGAGCTCCTTGATCTGTAACAATTTCCCTTGGGACACCAAAACGAGTAAAAATATCCTCAAAAAGAAAATTAACTACAGATGCTTCAGTAGCAGAAAGTAATGGCTTGGCCTCTACCCATTTAGTAACATAATCAATGCAAACTAATATATATTTCTTTTGTCTTGATGGAGGACTAATAGGTCCTACAAAATCCAAAGCCCATTTTTCAAAAGGTTCAATATGTACCTGAGGTTGTAATGGCATCTCACCTGAAAGAGAAGGTTTCCCTACCCTTTGGCAACTGTCACACCTTTTGACATACTCTTTAGCATCTTTAAACAAGGATGGCCAATAATATCCTAAATGAAGGATCTTATAGGCTATCCTCTTATCAGCAAAGTGTCCGCCACAAGGTTCATCATGACATGCTTTGAGAATCTCAGGCATCTCATCTTCCCGAAAACATCTCCTAATGATCAAATCTGGACCTGTCTTGTACAACTCATTAGCAACCCATGAATATTTTGCACTGTCATAAATGATTTTTCTTTTATCTCTTGCATTCATTATTGAAGGAATTTTTCCTGAAACTAAATAATTAGCAATGTCAGCAAACCAAGGAGTTTGAGTAGAAATTGCAAAAAGATATTCATCAGGAAATTGATCTTCAACTGGAGTGTCATCTTTGATGTTTTGGAGTCTAGATAGGAAATCAGCTACTGTGTTTTGTTTTCCAGGCCTATCTAGAATGGTAATGTTGAATTATTGTAAAATCAATAACCATCCTATGACTCTGCCATTAGTAATTGATTTTTTCATTAAGTATCTAATTGCAGAATGATCAGTGTGAAAAAAAGTTTCATAGCCTGTTATATAGTGTCTAAATTTGTTTATGGCATGAACAACAGCTAAAAACTCTTTTTCAGTTACAGTATAGTTTAACTCTGCAGGAGTCAAATTTTTATTGGTATAGTAGATGGCATAAGGAATCAGGTCTTTTTGTCCCAATACTGCTCCTAGAGTTGTATCTGAGGCATCTGTTGAAATATGAAAAGGTAACTTCTAGTTAGGTCCCCTTAAAATAGGTGCTTCAGAAATTTTTGTTTTCAGGGTCTCAAAGGCTAACTGGCAATCAGAATTCCATTTGAATTCACAGTCTTTGGTAAGTAATTTGAAGAGTGGAGATGCTATATTGGTGAATTTTTCTATAAATCTTCGATAATATCCTGTAAATCCTAGAAAACTCCTAACATCTTTTTGACAACTTGGAATAGATAAGTTAGAGATGACTTCAACTTTTGACTCATCAACTCTAATCCCATCCCCTGAAATATAATGCCCTAAAACAATACCTTCAGTAAACATCATGAAACATTTCTCATGACTAAGTGAAAGATTTTCTTCTTGACATCTCTTTAAAAAAATTTCCAAGTTTGCTAAGGCTTCTTCAAATGTGTTTCCATAAACTGTGAAATCATCCATATATACCTCTACACAATCATGTATTAGATCTGAAAAAATTCCTAATACTGCCCTTTGGAATGTTGCAAGTGCATTGCATAATCCAAATGGCAATACTCGGTAAGCATAGGTACCCCAAGGACAGGTAAATGTGGTTTTGTCTTGATCTTCAAGTGCTACTTGGATTTGGTTGTAACCACTAAACCCATCTAGGAATGAGAATTACTTTTTGCCAGCTAATGTATCTAACACTTGATCTATGAAAGGTAAGGGAAAATGGTCTTTAAGAGTAGCTTTGTTTAATTCCCGGTAGTCAACACATACCCTCCATTTACCATTTTAGTTTGGCACAATTACCAAAGGATAAACCCACTGACTATCTGAAATAGGATAGATGAAGTTAACATTTAACAATTTTTGCAATTCTTCTTTAACAATCTCCCTAAGATTTGGATTCATTCGTCTTCGAGGTTGTCTGATTGGTTTACAATTTTCCTCTATATAGATGTGATGAGTGCAAGTCTTGGGGCTTATCCCTTTCATGTCAGTGTACTCCCATGCATATGCAGAAGAATGTCTCTGTAATATCTTGACTAACTCTTCTTGTTGAGATTTTTCTAAGTTCTTGTTTATGTTCAAAGTTTTTCCTGGAAATATCTCACTTGTAGAGCTGCCAAATTTATCCATAGAATGAAGAGACATCTGTCTTGATGACAAAAACTCAATGTTGGATCCCTCTTGAAATGGTTCATGTTTGTATTATGAAGAGGATTCAAAGTTTTCTAGAGTATTCAGAATTTGATTATCTTCACTAATTTCTGAAATTGTGAAGAGAGGTTGTAAATCTTCTTCATCCTCTATCCATTGAGTGTCATCTAGATCTGTAATTGTCCTAGCTGGAGGATATAAAGTGAATTTCTTAGTTTAACTACCATCATAGATATACATATCACCGGATCTACAACTAATAAAAGCATCAGCTGTAGCCAACCAAGGTCTTCCTAATATAACAGGATGTCCTCCTAAATTATTCTTAGGAGTTAGGATCATGAAATCCACAGGGTACTCCCAAGAATCTAGGGACACTGGAATGTCTTCTATTACCCCATTAGGTTTGATCACAGATCTGTCTGCTAATTGTAATAATGTGGGTGTAAAGAGAAGATTAGGAAGTTTCAGTTTATCCATGATTTTTCTACTCATGATATTGATTGTTGCTCCTAAATCAATGAGTGTGTTTTGGATTTCAATTCCATTGATGTGAATTTTAACAACTGGATTTCCTGGGTCAAGATACTTTGGAATAGCAATCTTGCCCATCATAATGTCTGTTATTTTTCCTGCGAGTTGAATTTTCTTTGTTTCTCTTATTCTTTTTCTTGTTTTCTTCATGCTCAACTCCTTTATTGTTTTGGCTAAAATTGGAATTTCCTTGATGGCTTGTAATAATGGAATTTTAATGCAAACATTTCTCAGCTCATCTAGGAAATCATAGTTAGGCACCATAATTTTTTTTTCTACACCTCTATCAATTTGTAATATTTATGGAAAGGGAGGTATAGAAGTAGATGTGGATGGTTGCTCTAATATAGGAGTTGAAATTATTGGATCTTTTTTCTTTAATTTTTTAGTGTTTGGGTCTTGAAAAGATGTATCTTCTTCAAGACTTTTATTCACTCGTAGAGAATCTTCCTCAACGTTATCTTTTTCTTGTATGATCATAGAAGGTTTCCTCTTTTCAAGTATTCTTCCAGACCTAAGTTGAACATCACTAAGGTCTAAAGGAGTAATTAGATAAGTTGGAAATTGTTGGCCTTCTATCATGTATGTGTTCTGAGGATTTTTATTATTGGGGTATGGTATGGGTTGAGTAGGCAACTGATTTGATTTTTGAGGAAATGGTAATGGAAGTGGTTGATTTTGATGTGGTAGGTTCTGATGATGTTGTTGAGGATTTTGTTGAAAATTTTGTTGAGGATTTTGAGGATAAAAATGTGGGTATGGTTGATAGGATGGTGGATACTGATAATACTGAGAGTATATTCCATAGAGATTTTGTGCTCCCTGTGCCCAAGCTTGAGATTGATTTTTAAATTGAGGCCAAGGTTGCTGCCAAGAATTCCAAGGTGGAGGTTGGTTATACATTTGGTCATGGAATCCTTGTGTTTGAGGTCCTTGCCAAGGCCTTCTAGAGACAAAATTGAGAGATTCTGTGGAATTTGTAGGAGTTTCCTCTTGAAAGACAGCTTTGAGACCAGGAAGGGAAGGACAATTCTTGGTCTCATGTTTTTCAGAACAAATGACACAGGTCTCTACAAATTTTACATCCAAAGGACACTCTCTCAAGGCATGTTTCTTTCTACATTTGGGACAAAAGATTGCCAAGGCATCAGATTCAGCTTTTTGCTTGTTTTGTATCTTAAGGGTGTCTATTTGTTCACGAAGACTCCCTAAGATGTTAGATTTGAAATCATCAAGCATATGTCCTATTTCTGATCTACTTACTGTCCCAGAAGCAGACATACTTGCCCTTGAAAGAGCAGGATCTCTTGGACCTTTTACAGTTTTAGATTTCCCTCTTGAAAGGTTGATACATAACTCAGATATTTCAGGTAATGTGAGCTGTGATATATCCCCTTTTCCCATCATGTTAAGGATATCCAACTATTCATCCCTAATTGTTTTCAACAAAAGAGCTTTTAAGGTGTCTTGATCTAAGTTTTCCATTTTTGCTCTTTTGATGTTGTAATGAAATCTCTCCAACAAATCTTCCAAGTTTTCATCTTCTTTTTGTAACATCTTAAACACTTCCTCCTTATGATTGAATGGCATACAATAATCCAATTACCTCTCTAGAAATGCTTGTTTCATGTCTTCCCATGTCCTAATAGAACTATTGATCAAACTCATAAACCACTTCAATGCTGCTCCTTTCAATGTTGAAGGAAATAGTTTAAGTTTTTGAGCATCTTGTAAGTAGTCATAAGTTCTACACAGGAATTCAAATTCAAATAGGAAGGTTTCAGGATCTTCAGTTTTAAGTCCATAGAAGTTTGGAAGGACAGAGGGTGAAATGTTTTTCATGGTTGTATTGGTTTCTTCATCTATTATAGGGAACCCAAAAGAGCTTCCCATTTCTCTTCTACCTCTACCTCCTTCTCCTCTACCTCTACCTCCTTCTCCTCTACCTCTACCTCTACCTCCAAATAATGTGTGTTCTCCATTAAAGACTCCTCCTCCTCCTTCTTCTGCCATGGTTGATCCTCCTGTGGAAGTGGAAAAGTTTGTGTCCCTAACAGGAGTCTTTGGATCTTCTTCTAAGGCAGGTTCAGTGGATGAAGTGGAAGGTTTCTCTAATGGAATATTTGATATTAGGTCTTTTAGAAGTCCAGGATCAGTAAAGGATGGAATGTGGGTCTGAGTTGAAGGTGTACTAGCTCTTAGTCTAGGTGAAACAAGTGGGGTTCAAGGAATCAAACTTCTGCTTGTGCTGCTTATGAATCTACCCCTTGAGTCTCTCTCTCTACGCATATAATTTTTTTTGGGAGTTAAGAAACAAAGGTTACCTAGTTTTCACTTCCCCGGCAATGGCGCCAAAATGTTTGGTCTCAACCTAGTCTCCTAAATTGAGTTCATTTAATTGTCAACCAGGGTTGGTAAACTGCTGAAGTGAGGTGCACTGTATGTGCCTAGGTGTTTGTTTCTTACTACGTTGTATCTAGTGTTTTATGATGTTTTTGGTCTTTTTATGGTTTTATGTTCACAAGGGAAAGAACTAAATGCTGGAGGAAAGAAACTATTGGTTAAAAACAGAGTGAAGCCTAAATTGATGAGGGCAAATGACAAATGCAAATACTAAGACAGAACCAAACACTAAACTATGACTTGGCAAAAATACAAAGCTTGATAATGACTTCAAGAAAATGAATCACAACATAAACTTAACTTGTCCAATCCATTTATTAAGGATATTTTGGAAGAGCTTGAGGAATGGGCAGCTAAGTGTAAAAATTCTCCTAACTAAACAATTAAACAATCAACTTATAATGATACAACATCTTATCCATGATTAGAGGTTTGTTGAAACATATTTGGAGAAGAACATTGGTAACATCATAAGATCTCTACTCTAAAACTAGCTCCTAATTCTATTCTGCAACTTAGTTTAACATCAATAAACCTTACTCAAAATTTATAGATTTCTTTTTAGAGTAGTCTTTGAGGAAAGGCTTTGTTTATGAAATGGTAAAAAGGTTGCAAAAGTACTCCAGGCCTTGGAGTGATATTATGTTCTGTTCAGATGATTATGAGTCAATATATGTTTGGAACAAAAGAAGTTTTGTAAATAATGAAGGTCGTGGTATTTAAGTTTAACAACTAATGTAATTTAATATGCAATGGATGACAACTAAATGTGGAATGTAAATACAGTGGGCTAAGCTAGAACTGAACTAGAGTGCTACCAGTCTACAATAAACAGTGCTAAACTAACAAGTCATTATCAAAGTTAAAACGAAATAACAGAGCATGAATTGAATGAAATTTGACTCCGGAGTGCCCTAACTAAGTTATCATGCAATTAATCTATGGAATTCTACAGCCTATTTTTTCCATCATGAATGGTATTTTGGAAGAGCTTGTTAGAACAATCTCGGCTGTACAATTCAATGCAAATGCAAACATAAAGACTGAAAGCAATTACAATTAAAAACTAAGACATCACAGCTATTTCCTACCCATTGTTATGATATTTTGGAAGAGTGTTTTAAGAGTAAGATCAGCTATGCTACTTAGTGTAAACAAGCAACTGAAACCTTCAGTATCACAGTCATGCCTTAGTCATCATAATGATTTTTTGGAAGATTTTACTAGAATAAGTTCAACTGTGATAATGAACAAAAGAAATTGCAATTAAAATCTATAACACTACAACCATTTCTCATTCATTATAATGATCTTTTGGAAGAGTTTCTTAGAAAAAGTATAGCTATAGTGACTAATGAAATTAAATATGAACTCAAACTTCAAAAACGTGA
This sequence comes from Pinus albicaulis, assembly GCA_034641835.2. Lineage (NCBI taxonomy): Eukaryota > Viridiplantae > Streptophyta > Pinopsida > Pinales > Pinaceae > Pinus > Pinus albicaulis. The sequence goes on from CM076583.1 coordinate 1,193,142,623, forward strand.
AAACGAACTAAGATACTTATCTAAATTACGAAAGTAAAGCCGTTCAGGAGGCAGGGGCCCTCTACCACCAGACGGAATCTAACTCAAAATCAACTCAACGCATTCAAAGAAATGATGTCTTCTTCATTAAAGGAAAATAACTTAAAACAGAGTATTCTCGGTCTTCAGAAATATAACAGTCAATCCATGAAATCTAATCAAAATCTAGAGCTTGTCTCTCGGTTTCCCGAGTACATTTATAACAAATCTTCATAACAGAACTTGCAACAATACGAGGATCATTGTCTTTTCATATCAAAATCGTACTAGAACTCTAAAGATGGCAGCGTAAAGGGACAAAGGACATCTGGACTGTCCTAGTCCTATTAGGAGTCTGCCTCCTTGAATGAGTTCCCACGTACAAAACCACGTCCAGAATTCGGTTCATTCTTCATGGTGAGCAACAAACGTTGAGGACATGATGTGGAATATACCCATGTGTGGCTTTTCCTGAGAGGACACCTGGAACATGCTTGAACGTGAAGACAGCTACAGAATTGGAAGTTAGCTACGGAATGTCTGCATTCTGTAGCTAGTTTCAATTCAAAATGCATTACATTGAAAAAATCACAAAACTTAGCAAGTTAGCCATGTTATTCATTCTAAAAGTAATTTTAACTAATTTCATTGATCATTTGGGCCTGGGATAACAATGGACAAAGGAAAATGGAGTGAAGTAAGATGAAAGAAAGAACAATCTTGGGGCTCAACACTCATCACATCGCAAGTCTGCATTGGGTCCTCCCTTTTCTTCATGTCCTTCAAAAATTTTCTAATGCGATCCCTCAGAGAAAACCTCAGCCGTTGATCATCCTTCTGATTCGACGGTCATTATATCATCGCATCGCAAAATTCCCTTTGTTCTTTCCCTTGCCCTCCTTCGATGTTAATCTTCTTGATCAAATCTTAGCCTTCGAATCCACAAGAACCGATGGCTAAGATATCCTCACACTCCGCCCATAATTCTATGCCTTTGACCCTTCGATTGAGTCTCCACCATCGATCTGACTCTCAGATCTGACAGACATCGCTCCGTCGCATTGTGCAAATCCTTAAGTGCCTTCCCCTTTCCTCCTCCAATCTGTGATTGCCCCGATTCAAATCTAACCGTCCGTTAGAAATATCCAACGGTTAGGATCTAACCCGATAACCCCAAAACTTTGCATTTGGAAAATAACTCCGCCCCGAGATTAAATCTAAGCCATCCATCGTTTTAATCCAACAGCTGAGGTTCAATCCAATAGGCCCAACTCCTTTGGGACCTAACCCTGCCTCGTAAAACACCCACCCAATATCCAGCTTCCACGTGTATTCCACTATCTCCCCAACCCGTAGCTTCTCCCATTGCATCCATTCCGCACTGTTGGATCTGGGCCCTCCGATATGACAGCTCACGATCCGTTTCGCAAAATCTTTCCGCCCACACGTTAACACCTGAAAAAAGTCTGAAATGGGTGGTTTTCTGAATCCACATGTCAGAAGGTGTACAGTATCGCATTTTTTTTGGCGAAACCATTTACCCCCATTTTATTTTGTGAAAACCATTCTGGTTTTCTGCCTTACCACCTTTCTCCACTGCATGGGCATTTCATTTTTTAATCCTAGCCATTGATTGATTTAATCAGATGGTTCCATATTAACTTAACCTCAATCCTTTCAAACCTTTTTCATTCCCCAAGCAATGCCATTGGATGATCTCCGCTGTCGATCACTTTAATCCGATGGCTCCGATTAAACTTCCCCACCAATTTCATTTCCCCCACCATCTGAACTCCCGATCAAAATTCGTCGTTCATCCTCCTGATCGAATGGTCCGGACTTAATCTTTCTACCATTCACCCGACAACCTCCCAATTAACCCCATCAAGCGATCTTGACTATTGGTTGTTTTCATCTAACGACCACGATTTAATCTCGCACCCGAGATCTCCAAAGCAGCCTTCTAACCTATCTTTCATGGATTTTCTTAATTTTTGTTTGTTTTTGCAGGTAGGCCATCTATTCATGAAGAAATTGAACCTGCAGGGTTCAGATTATTATTCTACATTTGCCTTATGAGCATTCGTGATCTCATGAAACCTTCTGCGTGCCTACAAAACAACAGAAACACAATGAATATCAAACATCCAAAGAGTATCAGTGTCAAAGGATGGGATAAAAAAAAAATGAAGATTAATGATTTTAAACAAGCTATAAAGGGATTAAGGCACAAACTTATTAAATCAAAGGCCTAATCCATAGTTGTTAAAGGATAAAGACTGGAAATGAATATCGAGGCCTAATTAGGCCTAAAACACAGACTGACAACAAATTAACGATGTTTTAAGATAAAACAAGGAAATCTATCAGTCTGAAAAGCCTCCACTGCCACATAAAAGTCTAATTGAATCCTCTCTAGCTGCCAAAGAGCCACCTTCAGCTTCCATAAATCAAAGGAGGGTGTAGTTATTGCCTAGCCAGAGATATTTTGTTTAAAGACAGCCAGAGTTATTGCCAACTCACCTGAAGATTTTTAAAAGTCAACAAAAACTGCCAAGCAGCCAAAAACTTAATGAAAACCAATTAATATAGATAAATATCAGAAAAATTCTCTATTGAGCCCCTCAAAGGCTGAGAAGCATTAACTTGTATTAATTGAGCCTAGAGATCTTTTCTTTCATCCCACCTCCTCATTTCTTCTATAAATACTTATGTAGAAGATAGTTTAAGGGTTGGTTATTGGATTTTTGATGTAATAGTTGTTGTATCGAATCATTGTTGAATGTAAATAAACTTTTAAGCTCTATTAAGTTATTGAAGAAGTTAGGCTGAGAAGAGAAGTTGTTGTTGTAATGAAACATTGGACTTGAAGTGTGTAACTAGATTGTCAATCAATATACAATTTGGTCTTTGGGATCCTGGTCTATATCATTGGTGAAGTACCTCTTACTGTTATTTTTTTCATTTCATGTATTCCATTTTGTTCATTTTTCTCTGATAAAGAACAAAAAATATAGAGTTAGGATTCACTATTAAAATCACCCTACTCTCACTGATAATCTTTATCTTTATGTTTTCTTCCAATTGTGTGTTTAAGAATGACTTAATTTAAGTGTAAACATTATCAAGGAATGTTGGTTAGTCCATGTCTTGATGTGAAAACTTGAAAGAAAGTTCTTGAATGATATTTTAGTACATGGTAAGTAGAGTTAAAACTAGAAAATTTTATGGTTTTCCCTGTCTTCTAGTTCTTTCTTCAAAGGTTTGTTTTGAAAGTTTCCCTTAGAGTATGCTGAAAGCAGGCCTAGATTTTAATGCATCTGACTTGAACTTAAGTTGCACTTTGTTTTCTCATCTGTTTTCATCCTTTCTGAAAGTAGTCATGTGGATTACTAGATTTTTTGTCTGATAAGTTAGCTTTAATACAAGCTTGTCCAAAGAAGTTTATGGTTGTCCCTGTCCTTTGGCTGGTTTCAAATAGTTGCATGAAAAGGATTTTCTTGTTTGGAAAGTTGATAAATCTTTATTGAAACTATTGGATTTTTCCACCTTCTCAACACTTTTAATGTTCCATTCCATCATTTAATCTAAAGGATCTTTTGATATAGATGACTTTCCCCTTGGACCACTCTTGAAATTGTTGCACAATTAAACCCTTTTGTGACTCCATTGTCCAATGGTTTAAAGTTGTTTCATGCTAATCCTATCTGCTGAATACTTCTCAATATACTTGCATCTTCACCTTTTGAACTCTTTCATTTTGTGATATTGCATCCAATCAAAGATCATACCTGACCAACCAGACAAACAAACGCCTTTTTTCCTCATAACTAGCCTAATATCACACCAAAAGGCCTTTAAAGATAAATCAATATTTGCACTTATAGATAGATCCCTCTATGGATTCAGGAGGGCTAGATCCTAGAATCCCATAGTGGTTCATATGTAGGCTTTGCAATTTGTATTCTCCAATCTTGCAAATTAAAGAGACCTAACATTCTGGTGACTCCACTGGGAATTCTGAGTAAATCCTTGGAAAAAAACACTCAGTGCTCAGTGAAGTTTAAGTAGCTCTCTTCAATAACTACCAATCACGTTGGTAATCATGATATGACTTATTTGAATCAGTGAAAAACTAAGTAATCCTTAGGATTCTCATAGAGCTTATCAAACCTTGTTGGTCGGATAAATCGTTCTTGTGGACAAGACCGATCTCCCTAGTGTCAGAAGAAAATCTAGCAACAAACGAACAAATAAGTTTGTCTTTCTCTAAGTATATTCATTTTACAAATAAATTCTATGAAGGTGTCGATCCTACCTTAGATCCAAATGCTTATTTGCGGTCGCAGTGCTTCCGTTGCATCAATAATCCTTCGTCGCAACAAGGGCCCTTTTGTCACAAGAAAGTATCATCTTTCGTTGATCTGCAATCACAAACAAGAAAATATCAATAGCACCCGTATAACAAATAATCATAAAACATACCTATCATAGTGATCAAGGAATCTATGAAATAAACGATCAAACGACAGCTTATTGAAATAAACAATCGAACGAAAATTTATTGAGAAAAACAGAACTTGATTGTATTAATCTTAAAATATACAGAAGAACCTTACAACCTTAGCCTTGATGTTCGAAAGGTCTTCCTGGGGTCCGAAGCAGGAATCTCCTCTACTTTGATAAGTCTTGCACTCTTCCTTCAGGAGAAAAAAGAGGTATGTGATCTTTCCTCTCAAAAGCTCAGCAGAAAGAAGTCTAAATTTCAACAGCACTTCAGCTCAATCACACATAAAGCTTGAACTCTAATCCTCAATCTCCAAAATCTCCATCAAAACTTAACCCCCTTTAGGCTACCCAATGCCTCCTTTTATAGAGCAGATGAGGAGGTTAGGATTCCACCTTTAAAGGGATAGAACCCTCCTTCAAAGGGATAGGTTCCTCACATCAAGGGATTAGTTCCTTAAGGTGTGGGATACATGCACCTTACCAAAGCGTACTCATCCCCAAAAAATCTCATCCAGAACCTTCTAGAATTGACCAAAATTCAACTTTTTAATCTTTTCTTTCGCGCTTTTTGACTTTACAGGGGTACCGCAGGCATTACACTAGAAAAATGCATTCTAGAACGCAATTTCTCTTCACATTACCTGCGCACCCTAGCTAAAAACGCATGCAGGCTTCATGTTACCTGCGTACCCAAGGCTTTTTTGAGTTTTAAGGGTTTTTCCTCCAGTTTTAGGGCTTGGAATGAGGAACAAAGGTTGTAAGACTTGCAAAGGAGGCATGTATGAGTGTTTAATGAGCTCATACAGTCAGCAGAATGTCAAGGTGACATTTTTTAGTGTAACAGATTGCCCCCTAAAGTGCGAAGTCTGGAATAGATGAAGATGAAGTCTTTCATATATGAAGAGTGAAGTACTTTATCATTTCAAGGATCATCCTGTGGACACCCCAGTCGGAACCTGTAAAAACATTCAATACAAAATATATATATATGTAATCATATCATCGCTGAGGTAGGCATTCCCATACTCAGATCAAAACTATCTAGAACTAACTTAAATTGTTCTGATACAGGAATGATTTTGAATACATCACAGTATAGACATGTGTAGACACAGTATGGACGCAGCCATCTGTTTATAAATAGTCTACTGTATGAATGATAACAAAATTCCTCACAGCCTGGATGGTAGAAACTAGATCCAGGGTCTTGATTTCCGCATCTCGAATTAGTACGATTCTATCCATGTGAATAAATGTGTTGAAGTCGAACATGGTAGAAACCACTTGATTACTAGTCAATGATGTAAACTGTTAACAAGTGTGAGAGAAACCACCAGTAATGTCAATGGCTCTCAAAGTACTCAGTACAATCCATGAAATGTGAATCAATGAGCTGAAGTCGAACATCTCACGGAATCATTCGATCGAAGGTCAATGATGTAACCTGTCGTCGAAAGCGAGAAACCTGCCATTAAGGCATGCAGATTTCAAGGTACTGATGATTTCTGGATCAACTTCCTAGATAATGAGTTGTCGTCGATAGAAAGTGATCTGTCGTAGGCAAGCCCACAACACGAAATAATAGATCAAGTTTTGAAAATATATTGGCAAGGACTGACTCAGGGATGGTCAAAATGGATGACAGATATTTTGCAGATGAATGGTTTATTTGAACTGTCCTCTTGAACACATAACGACACTGCAGATGGCTTGGTAACAATTGACCCAAAGCTAATACCCAGAAACCGGCTGAAGACTTTCAATATGGTTTGATTAACTGTTAGGCAAAGGATTTCCCAACCCAGGTGGACAAAAAGTGTCGTGTTCAAGAGTGGTCAACGGTTTTCCGAATAATCAAAATGTAATAAACAGGTTCGTTTTTCTCTCTTTTCCCCCACCATTTCTGGCAAGTACCTCTTTATTTTTGACAAGCTTGAGGAGGATAACATTTGCTTGATTATAAGCTCATCCTTCGGATGAGTCCAACTTAGTTTAAAATTCGAACCCTAAGAAGGAGTGGTTCGTTCTTGTTGAAAATTAAACAGGTCCTTTACTGTTAAGTTTTAACGAGTCCAGTATAGGAGAAACTCGGTGTTTTTCAGTTTTAGGGAGTCAGAAGAAAAACTTAAGAAAACTCCGTGGGTGTACTTTTTCGTAAATTTAGTCTCTCAAGCCCGAAAAAGGATAAAATAATGCGAGAGAGAACTCTATTGACCGTAATTAGTCAACGTATACCTTTTTCGTAAATAGTCCATTTAAGTCCGTAAAAGGGGTAAACTTATACTGAAGGGACGATCATTCATTTACTTTAACGAGTTCGAATAATCAAGTACTCGGCAATCTTTTCATATTTAGAGAGTCTGAAAAGGGCTTAAAAGAGGACTCCAAGGTTTCGCTTTTTCAGTAAGTTTTAACGAGTTCGAAAAAGGGATAAAAATGTACTCCTCTGGCCGACTTTCAATTTAATTTACGAGCAGGAAAAGACGGAAAGAACTCGTCATTTTCATGTGTTTTACGAGAATGAAAAATAGCAAAATAATCTCGGGATTTTCATGAGTTTAATGAGTCTTGAAAATAATAACCGAAATCGACTCAAGATAGGTTTCATTTTTATAGAAGCTTGAAACAGAGAAAAACTATGCTTCAAAGTGGTTTCATTTTTACACAAGCTTGAAACAAAGAGAAAAATGTGCTTGATGCCCCCTAAGCGTAACTTCTAGAGCGCATGCCCCCCCAGCTTCATTGCATTCAACTAAGTACACTAGTAATAAATAGCTGGATGGAATGAAGGTTCATTTACGAGATCATATGAAAGACCCGACCTAAAACTAACCTAAATATATTACTTAACATCTACAAGATCTAGTCAAAGACTCGACTCAATTAGGGGAGGATTTGTTTCATTTTTTAATGAGCTCGACACAGGAAAAGAACTATGCTCATGGCAATGTGTTTCATTTTTTAACGAGGTTGACATAGTAAAAGGAACTATCCTCAGAAACTACTTATTTCTAACCTACCTACATAACCTACTGATTCATTTTTTAATGAGGTTGACACATGAAAAGAATTTTCCTCATACCGACTGATTCATTTTTTAACGAGGTTGACACAGTAAAAGGAATTCTCCTCACCAGCCACTGATTCATTTTTTAACGAGGTTGACACAGTAATAGGAACCATCCTCAGACTCACTGATTCATTTTTTAACGAGGTTGACACAGTACAAGGAACTTTCCTCAGACTCACTGATTCATTTTTTATGAGGTTGACACAGTACAAGGAACTTTCCTCAGACCAACTGCTTTATTTTTTAACGAGGTTGACACAGGAAAAGAACCGTCCTCAGAAACTATTTATTCTAATCTATCTTCTAATCTCTACAATCTACCTACTGATTCATTTTTTAGTGAGGTTGACACAGGAAAAGAACTGTCCTCACACTCACTGATTCATTTTTTAACGAGGTTGACACAGTAAAAGGAACTCTCCTCACCCTCACTGATCATGGCTTCCAACTGGAAGAAACACATGTCAATGGACACACCTTGATCATGGCTTCCAAGAGGTCTTCATCAGATGGAAGAACAATTCCTTGGAAGGAACACATTTCAAGGGACTCAAAAGGGATAAGAACATCGCGTTCAAATAATCCCATAGAGTTTTCCATGTCAATTACCGGATCTAAGTCAAAAGAAGACGAGCTTACAGTGAGAGGCTCACTTACATCGATAATTGAAAACATGGGACTAGTTGCTACATAATTAACCCGTGGCGGGGTAGATACCACTTTAGAATCAGGAACATTCAGGGATGTCGGATTATTGGTAGTCGAATCAAGACTAGGGAACGAAATCTGGTCTACAGTCACAATATTTCCATTGTGAGGGAAAGACATCACGCGAAAGAGTGTCAATACAACAGCTTTCATTGCATAAACATAGTCTCGCCCAAGGAGTAAATTGAAATCCAAGGGACCTCGAACTACCATAAGATCAATACAGACAGTTTTACCTTCCAAAGTAATAGAAAAATTAGGAAGGATCCCTAAAGGTTCACTAATGGTTTTGTTAAAAGCTTTCAGATTCTGCGTAATAGGCACAAGCTGAGGAGAACCCAAAGCTTTCCAAGCAGTTGAGGATAAAATACTAACAGAAGCAACTTCATCTACCTGTGTGCGGTATACATCCCTACGACCAGCCTTCACAATGATTTGGAAAGGGATAGAGGAAGGAAGACGAGGTTCTGTCAGTCTATTCCAATCAAAGGAAAAGACCTCAGTACTTGGAGGGGGTTCTGTAGAAACAGGTGAAATGCCCCCCGGCGTAGAAGAATCTGATGTAACAAGAAGAACCTAAGCGGTATGAAGTTCACTCTCTACAGGGAGAATGGGATCGACCGAATGTGAAATCGAATCGACCACTTGATCAACTAATGGATCATCAACTTGAGTGATATGAGTTTCACTCTCCAATGGAAGAGTGGGATTGACTGTACTTGAAATTAGATCAATCACTCCGTCAGTTGACGGTAGGTTGGGAGAAAGTTTACGGTAACCAGTTGGAAATTCTTGCTGTGGAACAGTAAGTTTTTCCAACAATTTTGAGGCTTCATCCATGTGAGGGCAAATGTGAGTTTGATGACTCCCTTTGCATAAATTACAAGGAAACCTAACTTTACCCTTTTTCCCAGGAACCTGACTATCACTGGTTGATGGATCAAAGGAAAGTTGATGAGATTTTTCTGACCATACTTCCAAGACCTTTGGAATACCGGGACAATTGATAAGGAAGTGGTCACCCTTACAAAGCCTGCAAGGATATTTGGGTTTATGATGCATGTTGGAAGTTTCCTCAACACAACTAACACTTACATCCATGTTTGGTTGGTTGATTTCTTTCTTAACTTGCTTCTTCTTCTTCTTCTTCCCTTTCTTCTTCTTCTTAGCCACCTGGTTACTAGTGTCAAGATTTTTACCAAGCGAAGAGGAAGAAATGGAGGAAGAAATATTAGGCAAAGAAGGTAAAGGGTAAACAGAAGGTTGGTGATGTTGAGATGGTGAAATCTGTGAAGCATCCGGTTGAGGTGGAACAATTGGAGTGTTCGGGGCCAACGAAGTTGAAAATAACCATATCGGTAAACCTATTGTAAATCCAGGTAATGACAATGTAGCCATATAAGGAGGACCAACATTTCCAAAGCAAGGAAAAGTACTAGGATTCTCGTTAAGAGGGGTTCCTTGGTTGGTAAATTCCGGAACAGTTGCCATTCTATTCAACTTTAGTGAATTTTATTAACAAATTAAAAACTAAAATTAACAATTAACAATTAACAATTCACACCTAACAATTAAAATTCACAATTCACACCTATGGTCTCTAAAAGTAAAAACAAACAAATTAACACGCGCTATCAAATCTAGGAGTCAAACCACACACAAACAGTAACTTCCCGTACTAAAAACACTAGTTGGTGATGAAATCCAACATCGTATAATTTAATACAAAAAGGGCGGTTGGAACAGTTACCCCGACAACCTGCTTAATGAAACAGACTGGCACAAGTTTCTTCACAAAACCATCTCGTGTGAAGAGAACCCCCCAGAGAGTCCAAGTGAGTCTAGTCGACGTCTGCTCCAGGTACAGTGGGATCTTCCCTCCACCGTCACCTTAGGAAAGAATCCTATATATTATGGCCACTAAGGTTACCAACAGAAACAAATATACCTGGGGGAACAGTCTACGATCCGACACACACGCAAGGGCAGAGTATCAAAGCTCAATCCCCTTGAAGGCTCCTTAACATAATCCAAGGTATACCGACAAGTGACCCCAGGCTCCTCGACAATGGTCTATCCGAGGTTTACCATTTTTAATACGTGTATATCTTCTATCGTTCCCAATGAGGAAGGATTGATTACCTCACTGGTTCAGATATGATCTCGTGCTTGACTCCTTTAGGAGGAGCTTCCCAGAGCATACATGCAACAATTGGAATTTTCCTACCGCAAGATCGACTACTTGTTTGTTTTACTGTCTTGGAGAGTTAACTAAAACCTATTCCAAGACACTAGCCTAAGCTAGATTGGTGGAAAGAGCCCTAAAAATGTAAAAATTACTAGATGAATTTTAATTAAGCACTGTGTTATTTAGGCTGTTATTACTCAAAAGGGTAAATGGATATGAAACCAATGGTGTTATGACCCGAACCAGAACTGAATGCAATCAAATATGATAATGTAATCTTTTCAATTTGATGAATCCTAACTAAAGTAAGGAGAGAGTTTCCATCACTTCCAACAATGCAAAGATTGATAAATAAGAGAAAATATAACAAATTCTCTAATGCACTAATTTCATCAAAAAAAACTAATGCAAATCAATCCCAAAACAATTTTTTATATTTTTGTTTTTAAAACAAGCATAAAAACATCTAAATTCAAATCAAAGAAAAAATGATCTAAATCTAAGATTGATTTTTCAGAATGTAAACTATGCAGTTGTAATCTATGCACAATTCACATGAAAAGTATGCAAATGTAATCTATGCACATTTTTCATTCATATTCTGAAAATGAGAATTCTAATTATGCAAATGTAATCTATGCAAGAGAATTCTCAAACACAAGATGATTCTAATGTAATCTAAGAACCAATCAAGTGGAAGTCAAGAAAATCGGGTGAGAGTTCCAAAGATCAAAAAACACTCAAAGGTGATTAACACTCATACACAATTTAAAATTGTGAAAAGACTGAGACAAACCTCCAAGTAATGAACAAAGGAAATCAAATTAATAATTTATCAAAAAAGAGACTCAAAACACCCAATTAACTTAATGGAGATTGATGAGATGAAGAATTTGCTGAAAGAAACTCAGAAACAAGAGATTTTTGACAGAAAAATACAGATCTGGGTAGATGCTAAGAATCCTAAATTAAATCTAAACTAAACTAGAAAGAAGAAATCTAAAGTTTTTCAAGACTTTTAACAAGGTCCGCAGGTCCCAGAAGTAACAGGTGCGGTCCTGCACTGGTTACTTAAGGAAAGTGCGGAGATGCCCGCACTGTGTGTGAAGACAAAGTGCGGTCCCCTGAAAACTTCAAGAAAAACATAAAAGATTTCAAAATTTTCAAAAATAGAGAAAACCTAAGCTACCCAGGCAGATATCCATCAATCAAAAACCAAGAAAAACTCTTCCTCAAATCAAAATAAAAGAGAACCAAAAAAAACAAGTTCTTTCCCCAGCAGAGTCGCCAATTTGTTGGCTGGATAAATCGTTCTTGCGGACAAGACCGATCTCCCTAGTGTCAGAAGACAATCTAGCAACAAATGAACAACTAAGTTTGTCTTTCTCTAAGTATATTCATTTTACAAATAAATGCTATGAACGTGTCGATCCTACCTTAGATCCAAATGCTTATTTGTGGTCGCAGTGCTTTCGTTGCATCAATAATCCTTCATCGCAACAAGGGCCCTTTTGTCACAAGAAAGTATCATCTTTCGTTGATCTGCAATCACAAACAAGAAAATATCAATAGCACCTGTATAACAAATAATCATAATGAATAGTTACGAACTTTTTCACTGTGGAAAAAAAACAAATAATCATAAAACATTACTATCATAGTGATCAAGGAATCTATGAAATAAACGATCAAACAACAGCTTATTGAAATAAACAATCGAACGACAATTTATTGAGAAAAACAGAACTTGATTGTATTAATATTAAAATATACAGAAGAACCTTACAACCTTAGCCTTGATGTTCGAAAGGTCTTCCCGGGGTCCGAAGCAGGAATCTCCTCTACTTTGATAAGTCTTGCACTCTTCCTTCAGGAGCAAAAAGAGGTATGTGATCTTTCCTCTCAAAATCTCAGCAGAAAGAAGTCTAAATTTCAACAGCACTTCAGCTCAATCACACATAAAGCTTGAACTCTAATCCTCAATCTCCAAAATCTCCATCAAAACTTAACCCCCTTTAGGCTACCCAATGCCTCCTTTTATAGAGCAGATGAGGAGGTTAGGATTCCACCTTTAAAGGGATAGAACCCTCCTTCAAAGGGATAGGCTCCTCACATCAAGGGATTAGTTCCTTAAGGTGTGGGATACATTCACCTTATCAAAGCGTACTCATCCCCAAAAAATCTCATCTAGAACCTTCCAGAATTGACCAAAATTCAACTTTTTCAGTTTAATTTCGCGCTTTTTTGACTTTACAGGGGTACCGCAGGCATTACACTGGAAAAATGCGTTCTAGAACACAGTTTCTCTTCTCATTACCTACGTACCCTAGCTAAAAACGCATGCAGGCTTCATGTTACCTGCGTACCCAAGGCTTTTTTGAGTTTTAAGGGTTTTTCCTCCATTTTTAGGAACTTTTCTCTGATTTTCAAGGTTTGGAATGAGGAACAAAGGTTGTAAGACTTGCATAGGAGGCATGTATGAGTGTTAAGGAGCTCATACAGTTAGCAGAATGTCAAGGTGACAGTTTTTAGTGTAACAGGTTCATATGTAGGCTTTGCAATTTGTATTCTCCAATCTTGCAAATTAAAGAGACCTAACATTCTGGCGACTCCACTGGGGAATTCTGAGTAAATCCTTGGAAAAAAACACTCAGTGCTCAGTGAATTTTAAGTAGCTCTCTTCAAGAACTACCAATCACATTGGTAATCGTGATATGACTTATTTGAATCAGTGAAAAACTAAGTAACCCTTAGGATTCTCATAGAGCTTATCAAACCTTGAAGGAATAAGCTAGCTAAGCCGTAAGAGTAACTCTCTTTGTCTCATCACCCTAGATAAGTGTTGAAACAGATTTAGGACACTCTTATAAAACACAGGACTGAAAAATCTCAGAAAACCAAAAAACATTTCAGATTGGTATTCAAATAAATCAATGGTGGTGGACCATAAAACATTTTACCTTCTAAAGCTAAAAATTTCCACCTGGTGAGTGCACAATCATAAACAGACCTAAAGACTCCACTGGGAAATCCATCACTATAATAACATCATACAAACTCAGTTAAGAAGACTTTGAGGATAAATTTTTTCTTGGTAAAGATCAGTTAGCCTCCTAAATATTGTCATATTTGGTTAAAATTTTCTTATTAGTTGGGTCTGAAAAACATAGCATAGTGGCTTCTAGAAAGATCCATACTAGAGCCTATCCTAACCCAAATCCCCCTGAGATAGTTTATAACCCTAAAACAATTCTTAGGAAATCTCCTAAGGCCAAATCTTCAACTATTCTTAGACCAATTGTTAGAGCTAATTTTGTTCCTGAAAACCTTACAATTCTACAAGATTCACAAGTTGACTTAAGAAATCCATTCAGAACTAGGTCACTTGATGATATAGATCAGATAGACCTTGAGCCTTCACTTTCATCCCAAGATAAAGGTGAGCATCCTGGTAGCAGAGAAACTACTCCACCTGATTTACATTTTCTTCATAATTTTGGTTCCTCTCATCCTAGATCTGCTCAACAATCTCTTGCTGGGCCATCCACTTCTGTTACCCATACACCCACTATTCAAACCACACCATTTCATCAACCACCTCCCTTCTTACATCCTCCTCCTGTAAACCCCCTATTTTTCCCACAACCTCCTATCATGGCAACATGGTATGCCCCTCTAGTCCTTCTGTTACCTTTAATCAATATTCCACAAGACTATGAGTCCAAGATACCTTTGTATGATGCCAGTGGTGCTACTGCTGCTTCACAACATGTGTACAAGATGAATGACTACTTTGATAGAAATGAGATTGATGATGAAACTGTCAAACTTAGACTGTTTGCTCAAAGTTTAAGGGGAGAAGCAAGAAAATGGTTCAAAGACTTAACCCCTAATAGTATCAATGACCTTCAATCCCTCCATCAATTATTCCTAAATAAGTGGGAAGTTAGGAAAAACCCCCTCCAAATACTTGTAGATTATAATAACCTCAAAATAAACACTAGGAAGGTGTCCAAAATTATTGCACTAGATTCAATAGTGTGTATAATGCCCTCCCCCCACAATTGAAACCTCCACAAGGCTCAGCCTTGAACAAGTTTCCTGAAGGATTTGATCCTGAAATGGCTTATCAGCTAAGAGAAAGAGACCTTTTAACTATAGAGGACATGCAAAAAGGAGCTCTTGCTGTAGAAGTAAATTTTATGGAGAAAAGAACAAGGATGAGGAATGAGAAGAAAGTATCATTTAGGGAGGAATCTGCACCTTCCACATCTAACTCAAAGATGGAAAGAATGATGGAGTAAATGATGAAAAATATGAGAATACTTGAGAGAACACAAGCTAGCCAAAACCAATCAGCTCCCCAAAACAGAAATCAATCTCAAAATCAAAATCAAAATTTCAGGAGAAGCCAACCTCAAAACAGACCAAGAGACCCTGATCAGGAGATTATTCCACCTTTTCACCAAAACTATGTAAGTGAGGTTGAAGAAACAATTGAAAAAACAGAGGAAGATGACATAAAAATGTTGGGGGTAGATGATGATTCTTTTAATGTTCCTTACAATAGAAAGCAAGGTTTATATACACCCTATGATGATGGAAGAATGGAAGATGAAAGTTATTATCAAGAGATGGAAAATGTCATCATAGAAACTCCAAAAAAATATGACCTTAGGAGTAAAAAGAATCAGGAAACTCCCAAAACTAAAACCTCTGAAAACTCTGAAAAAAACAGCCCTGTGAACAAACCCAAAAACATTAAACAAAAACACAAAACAGTGGCTGTAAATTCTGATAAAGACAAAGAGAAAGGCACTCAAATTAATGAAAAACAGAGTGCATACCTTAGCAGCGTTAGCACCTCAGCTAGTGCTCCTATTAAAACAATTTTGACAAATGTAAATAGAGGAAATCAGCAAGCTGATATTGCTGATAAAGTGGTGATTAATAAGGCTGAAACAAGCATTGTAAAAACTCAGATGCCTTTTAGTTTGGAACAGGAAATTTCCAAGATCAAAATCTATGTTCCCCTCACTGAATTAGTCACACAAGATGTATATAGATCACAAATTTTGAAAGCTTTCAACATCAAAGAAAATAATGACACTGTCAACCTCAATGATGACCAACCAGAGATTTTATTTGGTCCCAATATTGAAGGTAGATACCAAGAAGGGCCAGTTCCTCCTTTTTATGCTAGTTTGAAAATTCATGACAAGATTTTTCACAATGCCATGCATGATTCAGGGGCCTCTCACAACTTAATGCCAAAAGCAGTAACGGAGATTCTAGGCCTTGAAATCACTAGACCAAACAAAGATCTATACTCTTTTGACTCCAGTAGAGTGAAATGTTTAGGCTTAATCAAAGACCTCTGTGTTAACTTAGCTCAAATTCCAGTGAAGTGTTTAGTGATGGATATTGTAGTGGCTGATGTACCCCCCAAGTATGGTATGCTGTTATCAAGATCTTGGGGAGCTAAGTTACAAGGAACAATGAAAATGGATATGACATATGCTACCATCCCTATCTTTAATCAAAATAGAAGACTTTATAGGGAATCTCATATGCAATACATGGTCAGTAGCCAAGAGAGGCCAAAAAACTCTCCTCTTTATTCTGTGCATACAAGCCTTGACTCATTTATTCTTTTCAATAATGAAATATTTGATGAGAAGGAAACCTTAACTGAATTAGTGGCCATTTCTCACTGTAGTATAGTGGCAGACACAGAAAAGGAGGAAGACATGACAAGAGGGTCAAAACAGTTTGTCAAATCAAAAAATCACTGCAAACTAATCACAATTCCAGAGCTACCAAACAGTCATCCTTTAGTTTTCAATATTGAGATTCAAGAGAAGAATCCTCAACATGATGAAGAACATGGGGAACTAAACCAATTCCAACATGGTGTTGATTTACAAGAACAATCTAAAAGCACCCAAGATAAAGAGGATACTAGTCAAACTAGTAATTTTGAAAACAATCCTCTTTGGAGTATGAATTTTGATGGGTCTTGCACTAAGAATAATGCAGGAGTGGGCATATGGATACATAACATTGAGAACAATCATACTGAAGGGAATTCCTACCAGCTAAATTTTCCATGTTCAAATAACATAGCTGAGTATGAAACCCTCCTTTTAGGCCTACACTTATTGAAGAAATTAGGGGCCAAAAGGATAAAAGTTCATGGGGATTCAGAGTTGATGGTTAGGCAAGTGAATGGGTAATATAGTGCCAAACATCCCAGACTTAGAGCCTATAGAAATGATTTCATTGACTTATTAAAAGAATTTGATGAATCCCAACTTATTTTTTTCCTAAGAAACCAGAATATCGCTACCAATGGCTTAGCCTTTGTTGCTAGAACTTGTCTAACACCTTATGGAACCAAACAATGCACCACCCAAATCAAATTTAGACTAGCTGTCCTAGACAATGAAAAATATTAGCAAGTGTTTGATGGAGATAAACAAATAGAAGACTTCTTACAGTCCAGAAATGAATTTGAGCTACCAAGTTTAGATTCAGAGTATGAACCAGACTGTCCTATGGAAGAAAACCTACTTGATGAGGAAGAAAAGTCTCCAGAGATTGCTGAGATAAATCTGTTAGCTAATAAACTTGAACACACCACAGAAGTTAGTGAAAATTTAGAAAAAGAAGACTTAGAAACACTGCAATCCAATACTCAAATCTTGCCAAAAGGACTAGTCCCATTAGAAGAGTTGCTTGATTTCAATGATGTTGCCAAAAAACCAAAACTGGAACCTTTGGAAACTGAAATTGAATAATGTAACATAGGCAGTGAACAAAAACCAAAAATGATCAAACTATCTAAAACTTTGCCAGCTCACATCAAGCTGAAATGCATTGAGCTGTTTAAGGAATTTTCTGATGTATTTGCATGGAATTATGAGGATCTGAAATCCTATGACACAGATATAATTCAGCATAAGATACCCCTCAAGGAAAACCATAAGCCCTATAGACAAAAATTGTGCAGAATAAACCCTGTTCAATTACCCCTGGTTGAGAAAGAAATTAAGAAAATGTTTGATGTTGGAATTATAGTCCCTATTAGATATTCAGATTGGGTATCTAATCTTGTGTCAGTTAGGAAAAAGACAGGAGAAATAAGGCTTTTTATTGATTTTAGGAACTTAAACAAAGCCTCATTGAAGGAAAACTACCCTTTACCCAAGATAGATCACATTTTACAAAGGGTAGTTGGTTCTAAAATAATTTCTTTGCTAGATGGTTTCTCAGGTTATAACCAAATTTTAGTGCATCCTGATGATCAAATAAAAGTAGCCTTTACCACACCTCGGGGTACTTTCATGTATGTGAAAATGCCCTTTGGTTTAATGAATGCTGGTGCCACATTTCAGAGAGCCATGGATATTTCATTCTCAGAAGAATTAGGCTTCTTCATCATTATCTACCTTGATGATATCATTGTTTTTTCCAAAACAAATGAAGAACATCTAGAAAAATTGAGAAAAGTCTTTGAGAAGTGCAGAAAGTTTGGGTTATCTTTAAATCCAAAGAAAACAATGTTTGGTCTCCAAGAAGGAAAACTTCTTGGACACATCATATCAGAAGAAGGGATAAAGATAGACCCAAAGAGGATTGATGGTATATTGCAAATCAACCATCCAAGAAACATTAAGGAACTTCAATCGTTCATTGGGAAGATTAATTTCTTAAGAAGGTTCATACCCAATCTAGCCAATCTCCTTAGAAACATGAAAAATATGCTCAAAAATGAAGAAGGAGTTAAATGGACCTTAGAAGCAAAGAAATCATTTGAGCTGATAAAAAGAGAATTAATCAAAACACCAGTTCTCATTAGTCCTTTTTTTTCAAAAGATTTTTTCATTTTTTCATTTGCATCAGAACACACAGTGGCTGCTGTCCTATTACAGAAAAACTTGAAGGGACAAGAGCAACCAATTGCATTATTTAGTAAGGCTTTAAGAGATGCACCTCTGAAGTACAACATCATGGAAAATCAAGCATTTTCTTTGGTTAAAGCCTTAAAAGACTTCAGAGTTTACATTTTACACTCCCACGTAATTGCATTTGTGCCAAATTCAATTGTGAAAGATATTTTAACCCAGGATCCACATGGAAAAAGAGGAAAGTAGATAGTTGTGATACTTGAATATGATTTAGAAATAAAGCCCACTAAGCTCATAAAAGGCCAAGGAATAGCAAGATTAATGGCTGAGTCTAATTTTGAAGCTCTTGATATAAACATGATAAATGCATTAGATGAATAGGAGGAGTTGTCAACTCCCATTATTGAAGATTATTTTCTATTTTCATCTTGGTATGTTGATATTTCATATGTTTTGCTCAATTTGAATACACCTCCTGGTTTGTCTAAAACGAAGGCAAGATTGTTAAAGTTGAAAGCTGTAAATTACTGCATTTTGGATAAATGTCTATATTGGAAAAATGCTAGTGGATTATTCATTAGGGGAATTTTGACGTCTAAAATGGGCCTCCTAAGAAAAATTGACAACCAAAATAAACTTTATAAGAACCAATAGGATTCAAGATGATGATGTCAATCATGGGGGATGATTGACCATTTTTTAAGTAAAAGGGTTAAAAAATTAAAAAATAATAAAATAATAAAGCTATTTTTTCAACTCGTATTTTCAACTTATCTCCCAAATTATTTACTCAAATTTCGAGCGGGAGTACTCGTTGGATGAAAATTTTAATTCTTCATCCAAGGAGTACCCATGTTGCATACTTTTGATGGACCCTGCTATGTGAAAAATGAGAAATACATAAAAAAGCGTGTTTTCAATCACGTTTTTCATGTATTTCTCATTTTTTGTGTAGCAGGGTCCATCGAAAGTATGCAACATGAATACTCCTTGGATGAGGAATTAAAGTTTTCATCCAACGAGTACTCCCACTCGAAATTTGAATAAAAACTTTGGGAGATAAGTTGAAAATATGAGTTGAAAAAGTAGTTTTTCTTTTTTCCCTCTAAAATTTGATGATGTCATCAAATATTACTTTATTATTTCCACTATTATTTTATAATTTCCTTAGGAGGCCCATTTTAGACCTCAAAATTCCCCTAATGGCTTAAATGTTTTCCTGAGAATGATGAAAATAAGATCATGCATGAATTTCATGAAGGAGAATGTGGATGCCACCTCTATTGGAAGACAACTTGCCAATAAAATCCTTAGAGCTGGTTACTATTGGCCCACGGTCTTTCAAGATGTCCATAAAATGATTATTGCCTGTCATAAATGCCAACTCTTTGAAGGCAAAAGAAAATTGATTCCCTTACCCTTGCATCCGATCACTGTTGAAGCTCCTTTTCAACAGTGGGGTCTAGACTTCATTGGGGAAATCCATCCAGCCTCATCTGCCCAACATAGATGGATCCTCACTGCAACAAAATTTTTTACCAAATGGATAGAAGCCATCCCTTATAGGCCAGCCACTGATCATGTGATCATAAAATTCCTTGAAAATCATATCCTATCTAGATTTGGCTGCCCTAGGAAGATTATCACTGATAATGATGTTGCATTTGGATCCAAAAATATGGTTGAATTCTATCACAAATATCAGATTACATTGGGTCATTCTACTACTTATTACCCTCAAGATAATGGGCTGGCAGAATCCTCAAATAAGAGTTTGGTAAATATAATCAAGAAGTTGCTGGAAGACAATAAGAAATCATGGCACACAAAGTTAGTACATGCTCTTTGGGCTGACAGGTTAACACTCAAGAAATCAATTGGAATGTCACCCTACCAGCTTGTCTATGGAGCAGATGCAATTTTTCCAACCAGTCTAGGAGAGCCAGTCATGAAGCTGATCTAAGAAATATAGTCTGAGGATAATGATATGACAAGAATAATCAATCAGACTATACATCTTCAACAAAACAGAGAGGAAGTCTACATCATAGCATTACAAAAGAAAGAAAGCATCAAGAAGTTGTTTGATAGAAGGATAAAAGCCAGTAATTTCAACATTTGTGACAAAGTTTTAAAGTGGGATTCCAAGAGAGAATATAAGGGAAAACATGGGAAATTTGATAACTTATGGATGGGCCCTTATCTCATTCACTCTACTGCTAGTAACAATGCTTATTTCTTGCAGGAAGTCAATGGAACTGAACTCTTTGGAGGTCCTGTCAATGGTAGGATGCTCAAACATTTTTTTTCTTGACTGAACCAGTTTGAAGCTTTTTTTGTTTTTTCTCATTATAAATATCACATCCATCATTGCATACAAATTTTTAAAAATAAAAAATACAAAAACAATAGAAGATAGAAAAGAGGGTAGTGTAAAAACAAGAAAGGTACAACCCCATACCAAAAAAGAGAAACAAAGTCTGAAAGTGTGCAAGCTCAAATGCCACTCCTAAGAAACACACTTCTAGTTAGTCACACAGCCTAATCATGACTAATTAGTTTTTCAATTTACTGCTGATAGGTTAGTGACTTAGATCAGCCAAACAACATAATCTTGGCTTATCAGTAAGATAGATTAGGATAGAAAAATGAGGGTTCGAACAAGCTCAAAATCTGAACCTATGAATTCAAAAGAAAAGTGGCTCTAATAAAATCAAATCTTGAGCCAAAGGTAGAAAACCAACTAGTTCTAATATTCCCAAAACTTTAACCAGGAAAGAAAGAAAGATAGCTCAAACAAATCCAAAACAGAGCTGGAAAAAATAATGAATGATGTTTTTATTTTCAGATCTTAAGCCTTCACAATTTTGTTTTCATTTTCTGCAAATTTTAGTCTATGTGCAGCTTTTTTTTATGCCATAGACCAACAGTAAGTTAGACTGATTAATCCTATCTTGGCTATTTTTAAATTTCTATTTTAGAATTTAGAGAATAAAATCTGTCAGACAGCCTAATCCTGAGAGATAGTAGTTAGGTAGAGAAGCTTATGAATTCAACTATTTAAACTGAGTTCATGGAGAAATAAGAGTAGAAATAGATTATTTTTCTTGTTTTCAAAAGAATAAAATGTTGATGTTTGAAGGTCTACAAGTCCAAATGCACCTTCTGAAGAAAAAATGTTAGGAAGTAGGAGTGTAGGTAGCTATTTGGGAAAGAATTTTTCTGCCGATATGTCTAATATTTTGCTCATATTTCAAGCAGTTGATCAGAGAAGAAGAAAAGGTTGTCAAGGTACAAAGCCACTGATCTACATCCAGAGAATTATTTCTAAGATTCTTGACACCTCCTAGGAGCTGCCATCCCAAGTTGGAGCCGCTGTTAGCCACCTATAAAATTTGTCATATCAAATGGTGGCTAAAATATTTTTTAGCCTTCAAGAAACAATTTATGTCCAAAATTGTGAGTTCTTGAAGTCTTTTGATGATCTTTATCCTTTGAAATAATATTCACTGTTGTTTCCCTTTTAATCCTGAAAAATATGTTGTTTTCCAAGAGAAAGACTGCTTAAAACCCCATTTTCCCTTCATTTTACCCCTTTTTTCCACTCATAAAACAACCCCATTTTCATCCATTTTTCCTCCATAAAAATCCTCCAAAATACGTTCATTTGGCTCCCAAATCAACCAAAACCCCTTTTAAAACCTTTTATTCCCATTTACTTGGTTTTAAAATTCCCTTTTTCCTCTACTGGAACCCTCAATTTGCCTCAAAAACCCTATTTTTAGGCCTAAAACACCTTTTCTGCATGTTAAGGTTTTTAGCCCCCAAGGGCTTAAATCCTGTAACCCATTTCCTCATAAGACCTTAAGCCCCGCAACCAGGCACTAAAGGGCTTGAAATCCTTTTCCAAAACCTTACTTTTCTTTTTTATTTCATAAAACCCGACTTTCATTATGTTTTAATAAAACCCAACAGTTTGAATTTGCAACGAATATCGATTGTCGATCTAAACCGATCAACGATCATCGGCTCATCGCATCGTAAGTCCACATTGGGTCCTCCCTTTTCTTCATGTCCTTCAAAAATTTTCCGATGCGATCCCTCAGAGCAAACCTCATCCATCGATCATCCTTCTGATCCAACAGTCATTATATCATCGCATCGCAAAATTTTCTTTGTTATTTCCCTTGCCCTCCTCCGATGTCGATATTCCTGATTAAATCTTAGCCGTCGAATCCACAAGAATCGATGGCTAAGATCCCGTTGCACTCTTCCCATAATTCTATGCCTTTGCCCCTCTGATTGGGTCTCAACCTTCGATCTGACTCTCAGATCTGACGGACAGCGCTCTGTCGCATCACGCAAATCCTTAAATGCCTTCCCCTTTCCTCCTCTAATTTTCAATCGCCCTGATTCAAATCTAACCGTCCGTTAGAAAGATCCAACGACCAGGATCTAGCCCGATAACCCCAAAACTTTGCATTTGTAAAATAACTCTACCCCGAGATTAAATCTAAGCCATCCATCATTTTAATCTAATGGTCGAGGTTCAATCCAATAGGCCCAGCTCCTTTGGGACCTACCCACACCTTGTAAAACACCCACCCACTCTCCAACTGCCACGTGTATTCCACTATCTTCCCAACCTGCAGCTTCTCTTGTCACATCCATTCTGCATCGTTGGATCTGGGCCCTCCGATCCGATGGCTCATCACCCATTTCTCAAAATCTTTCTTCCTGCACGTTTATGCCCAAAAAAAGTCCGAAATGGGTGGTTTTTTGAATCCACGTGTCAGCAAGCGTACAATATCGCATTTTTTTTGGTGAAACCATTTACCCCCATTTTATTTGCGAAAAAAATTCGTGTTTTCTGCCTTACCACCTTTCTCCGCTGCATGGGCATTTCATTTTTTAATCCTAGTCGTTGATTGATTTAATCATATGGTTTCATCTTAGCTTAACCCCAAGCCTTTCACACTTTGTTCATTCACCAAGCAATGCCATTGGATGATCTCAACTGTCGATCGCTTTAATCTGACGACTCTGATTAAACTTCCCCATCAATTGCATTTCCCCCACCATCTAAACTCCTGATCAAAATCCACCGTTCATCCTCCTGATCAAATGGTCCAGACTTAATCTTTCTACCATTCACCTGACAACCTCCCAATTAACCCCATCAAGCGATCTTGACCGTTGGTTGTTTTGATCTAACGGCCATGATTTAATCTCGCACCCGAGATCTCCAAAGCAGCCTTTTAACCTTTCTTTCACAGATTTTCTTAATTTTTGTTTGTTTTTGTAGGTAGGCCATCTATTCATGAAGAAAGTGAACCTACAGGGTTCAGATTATGATTCTAACTTTGCCTCATGAGCATTGGTGATCTCATGAAACCTTTTGTGTGCCTGCAAAACAACAGAAACACAGTGAATATCAAACAGCCAAAGAGTATCAGTGTCAAAGGATGGGATCAAAGTAGAAATGAAGATTAATGATCTTAAATAGAGTATAAATGGATTAAGGCACAAAATCAGTAAATCAAAGGCCTAATCCACAGTTGTTAAAGGATAAATACCAGAAATGAAGATCAAGGCATAATTAGGCCTAAAACACAGACCGACAACAAATTAACGATGTTTTAAGATAAAACAAGGAAATCTATCAGTCTGAAAAGCCTCCACTACCACATCATAGGCTAATTGAATCCTCTCCAGCTACCAAAGAGCCACCTGCAGCTTCCATAAATCAAAGGAGGGCGTAGTTATTGTCTAGCCAGAGATATTTTGTTTAAAGACAGCCAGAGTTATTGCCAACTCGCCTGAAGATTTTTAAAAGTCAACAAAAAATGCCAAGCAGCCAGAAACTTAATGAAAACCAATTAGTATAGAGAAATATTAGAAAAAATCTCTATTGAGCCCCTCAAAGGCCGAGAAGCATTAAATTGTATTAATTGAGCCTAGAGATATTTTCTTTCATCCCATCTCCTCCTTTATTCTATAAATACTTATGTAGAAGATAGTTTAAGGGTTGGTTATTGGATTTCTGATGTAATAGTTGATGTATCAAATCATTGTTGAATGTAAATAAACTCTGAAGCTCTATTAAGTTATTGAAGAATTTAGGCTGAGAAGAGAAGTCATTACTGTAATGAAACATTGGACTTGAAGTGTGTAACTGGATTGTCAATCAATATACAAGATGGTCTTTGGGATCCTGGTCTATATAATTAGTGAAGTACCTCTTACTGTTATTTTTTTCCTTTCATGTATGCCATTTTTTTTCATTTTTCTTTGATAAAGAATAGCAAATATAGAGCTAGGATTCACTGTTAAAAGTACCCTACTCTCACCGATAAGCTTTATCTTTATGTTTTCTTCCAATTGTGTGTTTAAGAATGACTTAAGTTAAGTGTAAACATTATCAAGGAATCTTGGTTAGTCCATGTCTTGATGTGCAAACTTGAAAGGAATTTCTTGAAAGATATTTTTAGTACATGCTAAGTAGAGTTAAAACTACAAGAGTTTATGGTTTTCCCTATCTTCTAGTTCTTTCCTCAAAGGTTTGTTTTGAAAGTTTCCCTAAGAGTATACTAAAAGAAGGCCTATATTTTAATGCATATGACTTGACCTTAAGCTACATTTTGTTTTCTTATCTATTTTCATCCCTTCTGAAAGTAGTCATGTGGATTACTAGATTGTTTGTCTGATAAGTTAGCTTTAATACAAGCTTGTCCAAAGAATTTTATGGTTAGCCCTGTCCTTTGGCCGGTTTCAAAAAGTTTCTTAAAAAGTCTTTTCTTGTTTGGAAATTTGATAAATATTTGTTGAAACTATTGGATTTTTCCACCTCCTCAACACTTTTAATGTTCCATTCCATCATTTAATCTAAAGGATATTTTGATATATATGACTTTCCCCTTGGACCACTCTTGAAATTGTTGCACAATTAAACCCTTTTGTGACTCCATTGCCTAATGGTTTAAAGTTGTTTCATGCTAATCCTATATGTTGAATACTTCTCAATATACTTGCATCTTTACCTTCTGAAATCTTTATTTTTGTGATATTACATCCAATCATAGATCATACCTGACCAACCAAACAAACAAACACCCTTGTTCCTCATAACTAGCCTAATATCACACCAAAATAGCTTTAAACATAAATCAATCTTTGCACTTATAGAGAGATCCCTCTCTGGATTCAGGAGGCCTAGATCCTAGAATCCCAAAGTGGTTCATATGTAGGATTTGCAGTTTGTATTTGCCAATCTTGCAAATTACAAAGACCTAACAGGTCAAGGGCACAATTTGAGCTTGTTTGAAGAGTTTTTCAATTTAAAGGGAGCATCAATATGATCCAGCAAAGAAAAAATCATTTTTCCTCAAGGTCCTACCACCTACACGACAAAAAGAACAAAAAGATAGTGAAAAAGTGAGAAGGAAAACAAAAATTATCAAGTGGGTTTTAATCATGAAATATTTTTCAAAAAGGAGTATAAGAGTCTTCTTTACCTCCTCTCCCAACTCATTTGTGTCTTTGAAGGAGAAGCAAAGCTGTTGAAAGCAATTTTTAAAAGTTTTCTATGAAAAATTGTGGAAATTTTTAGGTGCTACGCACCAACGGAGGTGCTATCCATACAGCCATCGGCGCTGCACACAGGGGAGGCAGAGATAGTGTTAAAACACACTGTGCTACGCACAAAGGAGGAGGTGCTACGACCCGGCAGAGGCATTGTGCACATGCCCAGGTTCAGCCTGACTCACATGAAAACCCTCCAGTGCTGTGCACAGACCAGCCAAATGCCCAAACCGACCCGACACTACGCACAGAGAAGGCCCGATAGGAACAGCCTATTAGGTGGCACTATGCACAGAGGGGACTTGGTCAAATTTTCTCAAAAAATTGCCAAAATCAATTTTTTTTGCTCCTCAAGGTCAGCCATAGGCTCCTGCATGAGTTAAGCAAGGTTGGTGATCACTTACGTTACCCTCCAAGTAATC
The DNA here is from genome assembly GCA_034641835.2 of Pinus albicaulis. NCBI lineage: Eukaryota > Viridiplantae > Streptophyta > Pinopsida > Pinales > Pinaceae > Pinus > Pinus albicaulis. The sequence goes on from CM076583.1 coordinate 1,193,169,029, forward strand.
TTTTTCATTCATAATCAAAGAGAGTAACCCTAAACTAAGTTGGCCAAACCCTAATCTTCATGGCAGTCAAACGTTTAACCTTCCAGGGCAAGGATTACTAATTGAAGAGTGGTTATTAACATAAATACACTCAATAATAGCTAAGCCTCCTACTAAAATATGAGATCATTCCTAGACCTACTTCATTTTTCCCTTGATTTGCTAAACGTTTTCCCTCACCATCCCTCATTCTCCCCCCCTAGACCTAAAAGCTCTTGCCAAGCTAAAACCATTTTGTTCAAGAAAACAATTAGTCACTATGTTTGAGGAAGAGGTCAGTACCAGTAGTGATGAAGGCCAAAGGCCTATCAAGCCAAAACAAAATGGAGGAAGGGCTAATAGATTTTAACCTCTAGATACCATTCAAATCACCTCTTTTACCATGATCCTTTCATGTTTTCAAGATGTTGGATGCTATCAGTTTTGTGAGAAGGTTAAACAGATCCAAAACCACTAAGAGTTGACTAGGTTGTTCATCCTCAGCCTAAAAAACCACCAGGTCAACCTAGTAGGAGTAAATTTTGAACTATCATCTGAATTCATTTCTAAAGCCACAGGAATACTAGATATTGGTGAGAGATGGTTCAAGCGGAAGAAATTGGACTTAAGCCACTATGAGCCCTTCCTCAAACCTAGTTATCAACCGGGTTGCAAGACTATTTTCCCCTTCTCCCACCTGCTAGAAAGATATGCGCTACTAATGAGGAAGATCATCAAGTACTTCATCTGTGAGGGGAGATACTCTAGGATTTATTCATATCACATAAGGCTACTAATGCACTTAACTAGGGTTAAATTTCTAAACCTACCATACTATCTCTATCGGAGCATTGACAAGATGGCTTTAGTGGTCAAGAAAAGGAGTTATGCCCACCAAATGAAAAGCCTTTTTCACCATTCCTTGATTAAGATTATTGTTTTACACCAGCTGGAGCAGTAGGGAATCCCTTGGGAATTTTTCATCTCACATGATATATTTAAAAATCCCCAAGCCTTCATGTAGCAAAATCTGCCTTCCACTTCACATTCACTTACCTCCACTCATTCATCACCTCCACAAGGAAACCTACCTCTTTCCTCTTCTCCTAATGCATCAAGTGAAGATGATGACAATGGTGATGATGGAAAAGGAGGTGGTAGTAGAAATGAAGAACAAGTAGATGATAGTGGAGATGAAGAAAACAGTGGGGTAGAGGTAGAGTTTAATGAGGAAGAAGATGATGACAGCAGCAATGAAGAAAAGGAAGATGATGATGGAGATGATGAAGACAATGAGGCAGACATAGAGTTTAATGAAGAAGAGCAGGAAGATGATGATGACAAGGAAGAAGGAGATGAACATGGCAGTCATGAAAGAAAAAACAGTGAGCTCTTGGAAGAAAACAGTGATGGTAGTGACGCCAATGAATCACTCCCAAGTACAGAAAAGGGTGATGCTAATGAACAAGATGAATATCGAGAAGATAATGAAGAGAATGATGAGGATGACAGTCAGCAAGAAGATGAACATAACAGCCAAGAGAAGAATGTGCATGAGAATGAAAGTGAGCATAGTCATAGTGAAAACAATGACAAAATGGATAAAGATAAAGAAAATGAAGAAACAAAGGAATATGAGAAGGAAATAGAAGATCAAGAAGAGGAAAACAATGAGCCTGGAATAGATTTTGAAGAGGCAGGCAATGACATTGATAAGACTGTCAATGATGAGAAAGACAACCAAAGAGATATTCATGACAGTCATGAAAGCTGTCATGACTGTCATGACACAAATCAGCCTCCAAATGATGATAAAAGTGAAGATAGCCCAGAGGATCATGAAGAAAAATACCTTTATGAGGAACAAGGTCAAAGTGAGGCAATTATATAGGCTGATGATCAATTTGAAAGTGAAAGTGATAGTATAGAAGGAAGTGAGGAGGATAATGACGATGATGATGCTAAAGGTCAAAAAAGAAGTGACCCAATGAGGCATGAGGTGACTCATGGAAGCCATGGAAAAAATGAAAAAACTAGTGACAATAACAGGGGTCAAAGTAATGATTAAAACACATTCAAATCTACCATTGTCACTCCTCTCACATGCACATATCAAAAAGGGAAGAGAAATTTGTTCGCTGCCTCAAAAAGGAAAAGGGCCATCCCTTCTCAGGCTAGAAAGCCATTGGAAAAAGGCAAGGAAAATATGGAAATAAGTGAGCAGCAGGTAAAGGTGAGGAGAAGTAAGAGAATTAAGAAAACTTCTCAAGAACCTCAATTCATTGATCTAGACAGTGACAATGAAGACAAAGAGATGGCCACCAGATTGCTACTCTTAACCAAAGATGCACAGCTTAGGGAGTGGGAAAGAGATTTTGAGATGGCACAAGGTGTCATTCAGTATTACAAGGATAAGCACAAGAATTTCAAGAAGGTGAAAAGGGACCTTTCTCTTCAAAATAAAATGACCAAGTGTTTGGTCTCAATCTAGTCTCCTAAACTGAGCATTTAATTGTCAACCAGGATTTGTAAACTGCTGAAGTGAAGTGTACTGTATGTACCTAGGTACTTGTTTCCTAATGCGTTGTGTGTAGTGTTTTGTGATGTTTTTGGTCTTTTGTGATGATTTATGATGTTTTTGGTCTTTTGATGGTTTTATGTTCACAAAGAAAATGCCTAGAAAGCTGATGGAAATGAGTTGATGATAAAAAACAGAGTGGATCCTAATTGATGGATGATAAATGACAAATGCAATTGGAATACTAAAAACAGAATCAAATCTAAACTATGACCAATCAGAAACAAAGCTTGATAATGACTTTTGAGCAAATGATTCAAAACACAAACTAAACTTGTCAAATTCTTTCATCAAAGGCATTTGAGAGAGAGCTTGAAACATGGTCAACTAAGCATGCAAATCTTCCTAACTGAACAGTTTAAACAACTAACTTATAATGATGCAACATCTTGTCCTTGATGAGAGATTTGTTGAAGTATGTTTGGAGTAAAACATTGATATCATCATAATATTTTCTACTTCAAAGCTAATTCCTAACTCTATTCTGCAATTTAATTGAGTGCCACAAAACCTTTACTCAAGAGTTATTGATTTCTTTTTCAAAGTAGTCTTTTGAGGGAGAGCTCTGTTTATGAAATGATGAGGAAATTGCAGAGGTACTTCAGGCCTTAAAATGATGTTGTCTTCTGTTCATATGATTATAGATTAATTATGGATTTTAGAACAAGAAGAGGTTTGTGAATAATGAAGGCTGTTTTGTTAATCTTAACAACTGAAGTAATCTATTGTGCAGTGAATGACAACTGACTATGGAATGCAAATGCAGTGAATTGAACTAAAGCTAAACTTAAAAGTGTCACTAATCTAAAACAGTGTTAAACTACAAGTCATTATCAAACCCAAAATAAAATAACTGAACATGAATTAAGTGCAATGAAACTCCGGAGTATCCTAACTATACTATCATGCATTATTCTATGAAATTATACAGTCTGTTTGTCCATCATTATTGATATTTTGGAAGAGTTCCTTCTTTTGGAAGAGTTAGAACAATTCTGACTGTGTAATTGAGTGCAAATGCAAATGTAAAGGCTGAAAGCAATGAAAAACTAAGACATCATATCCATATCCCACTCATCATTATGATATTTTGGACAAGCGTTTAAGAGCAAGAACATAGATGGTGCTTAGTGCAAACACACAACTAAATCATTCATTATCACGGTCATGTCTTGGACTCCTTAAGAATTTATTGGAAGAGTTTATTCTTGTGGAAGAGTGATTAGAACAAGTGTAACTGTGATAGTGAACAACAAAAATTACAACTAAATCCTACAGTACTATAGCCATTTCCCATTCATCATTATAATCTTTTGGAAGAGCTTTCTTCTTGTGGAAGAGTTAGAATGAGTACAACTACAGTAGCTAATTAAAACAACTATTAATTCAAATTCAAAGACGTAAAGGCAGCTAGAAGACTTATCTAATTTACGCAAAATAACTCCGTGCAAGAGGCAGGGGCCCTCTACCACCTGACGGAATTCAACTCCAAATTAAATCACGCTTTCAAAACAACACTGTCTGCTCCATTAAAGATGAAAGAACTTGAACATAGCACTCTGCGTCTTCAGAAATGTAGCACAGAATCTAAATAAAATCTAGCATAAAATCTAACATCCAATCTAGCCTAGAACTCGGTTTCCCAAGTGTTTATATGACAAATGTAAATAACAAGATTTGCAACAATTCAGGAACACTGTCTTTCCTTATCGGAATCGCATTAGGACTCTTTGAAGTGGCTGCGTGCAAAGGAAAAAGACATCTGGACTGAGACAGTCCTAATAGAAGTCTACATTCCTAAATGTGTTCCCACATTCCAAAACCGTACCCAGAATTCGTTTCTTCCTCCATGATGAGCAACGAACCATGTAGACATTACGTGGATTATGCCCATATGCGGTTTTTCTTGAGAGGCCACCTGGAACATACTCAAACGTGAAGATAGCTGCAGAATCGCCGGTTAGCTACGGAATGTCTGCATTCTACAGCTAGTTCCGGTCAAAAAGCTTTACAATGGAAAAAATCACAAAACTTAGCAAGTCAGTCATGTAAATCATTCTAGAAGTAATTTTAACTATATTCATTGATCAATTGGGTCTAGGATAGCAATGGCCAAAGGAAAATGAGGTAAAATGGAATGAAAGAAAGCACAATTTTGAGGTTCAACATACCCCCACTGTTGTCTCTTTGCATGTCCTCATGCAAATTATCCTATGAACTCAGAGGCTTCTGCAAGGACATCTAGTCCTCTCCTTCTCCTTTGTCTGGAAGCTAGAGATCTTCTGGGTTTTCTGATAACAAGTTTGAACCTTAGGTTGGTGAGTGCCCTGATTAGCTTCTTGTTTCTTTTCTTCAACTTCTCATTGGTCTTCTCCACTTTGTCTATATGTAGGGATAAGGTTGAGTTCATATCAGCTTTGAGCTTGACTTGATCCTTGAGAATTTCATTCTCATTTTTGATGTGTCTACTCAGTAATTCTAACTCATACCTATCCCTTCTTAATATATCTATTTCAGACAGTGGAGGACTGGGGGTTCTTTCTCTGCTTTCTGAAGCTCTCCTCTCCAAAGTTTCCACATAGTCATATATTTCTTGTTGAGCAGGGTCAATTTCAGGGGTTCCTTCATAAAATTCCTCTTCAACATCTTCTTCCATGGATGTTTCCTCATCTTCTATATCAATCACCCCTGTTTGTTTGATTTGAGTTTTCTTTAGTTTTCCCTTTAATCTGTGGCTTCTTCTAAGCTGAGAGGATCCCTCTCCTTTCTCTGTGGCATATTTCTTAATTACTTTCTCTTTCTTAAGTTGCCTCTTGATTTGGGTCAACTTCTCTAAAATGATTTCCTCACTGCTCTCTTGGACTGTTTTGTCAATTTCAACTTTTGAAGCCCTCCATTTCCTACTTCTCTTTGTAGGCTGTGGTTCCGGTGAGGGTTCTTTTGGCTCTTCAAAATGATTTCTTATCAAGAAATCGTCCCATGTATCATTTGTTTTAGCTAGATGATGTTCAATCAAAATTTTGACCAAACCATGATGATATAGGGTTGTCTCTAAAAATTGAACTCTTCTTTGGACACAGGAAGCCATCTTCTTCAAGCTTTGAAGTAAGAAATATGGTAAGTTTAAGTCTTCCCCCAGAAAAATGCATTATCAGTCTAATGTGGTAGACATAAAATGTTCCATATCTACCCTCACATGTAATAAATTTTTGCAGAAGAAGTAGTATGTTTCTCCATTTATTTTTCAATGCAGAACTGGGAATTCCTTTCTTAAATACAGTGACATCCATACCTGGTGATTTTAAAATTTGTTTCCAGGATTCATTGTGGAATTCTTTGTTTTTGAACCATCTCTCTCCAGTTCTGAGCAACCCTGTAGCCTCTGCAATGAAAACTTCAGTGACAGTAAATTTGACATCTCCCACTTCAACTTCTGTTCCTTGAAATGATCTTGCAAATGTTTTAGTGACTTCCTTGTGGAAGCCATTAAATTTCTCCAAAAATTGAAGCCATCCTATTTGTTGTAACATTTCTTTGCATTGAGGGTAGCCTTCTAAATATTTTGAACCCACTGGTTCAATTCTTACAATGAAACCCATGATTGCTTCTTCAATGTTCAAATTAACACTCTTCTACCCACAAAAACAATGACTTTCACCTTCGAATTGAAATGGCTTCAAGTTCTGAATGAAAATGGCTTCAAACTTTGGAATGACATACCTCTGATTGATAGTGGCAACAACTTCAAAACTTCGGGCTGATATGCCTCTGTTGACAATTGAACTTTGGACTGATATGTCTCTGTTTGACAGTGACAACTGGCTTCAACTTCTTCACTGTAATACCTCTGGCTCTTGGTAGCAAATGGTTTCGAATTCAACACTGCAACACCTCTGTCTCCTAGTGACAAAAGACTTCAAACTCCACACTGCTACACTTCTGTGTTTATAGTGAAAATTCTCAAACTCTGCCCACAGTGATATTTTGTCTGCCCACGGAATCAAATGGCTTCAAATTCTCACGCTGCTATACCTCTGAATTTACCCTTTTTGCTCTGCTCTGAGTTTACAATGCTTAATGCTATTCAAAATGATATCTTTTGGCTCTGCTCTCGGTGATAATAATACCTCTGTCTACGGAATGAAATGCCGGCTACAGAATGGAGTGATGGCAGTGGTCACGGAATGAAGTAGTGGAGTGAGGTGGAGGGAATGAATTAATGATTGAAGAGACGGCGGAGATTTTTACGACGGCAGAGGGAATCATCATTGAATGATTTGGTTAAGAGACGTGAAGAATTCAAATACCTCGGCCATTTTAACCGCTTAAATGATATCGGATATGAAATTTGAAATGAGAAATTTTAATCCAAAGTCTATGGAGGGTTTATTGGTATTGATCAATAAAAATAATTAAAACAACCTTTTCGAACAATCCATAACTAAAACTATGCTAAACTTTAATGAAATGCCATTATAATTTAAACTTGTTACCTCTGCCTTTCATTTGATTTTTCACCTTTGGAAGAGTCTTCATAATTTTCTTGATGCTTTTGATTCATGGATACACTAGATTATTTTATTGCAATTCTAATTTCTGCTGATTGATGCCTTCAGGATTTGTGGCTGCGGAAAGACTATCTGGCTGCAGAAAGGCTGATCAGCTGCAGAATGTCTGTTGAGCTGCAGAATGTTCCTGTAGAGCATTTTGATCATGGAATGAAGTGTGTTTGGAATATGGGTGAGATGTTATATGGTATGAATGAAGATGGATGACGGATTATGATATGTATGAAGTGGATGATGAAATGGAATGGATTCAGTTTATGAAATGGAGTGAAAGAACATAAGAACTACTCTGCAATATATGACATGTTTTATTTATTTACAGCAAGATATCAAACTCTAAATTTTGTCATGAAAATGAGATGGATGGAGGATGGAATGAGATGAATGAAAACTTGGAATGAAGTGGAACATGAGTGAATAAATGAAATGGAGTATGAATGGATAAGTGAATGGAGTGAAATAAAATGAGATGAATCATAAGCAATATGGAACTGAACTTATGATTTTTGTAACAGCTGCTAGTACAAACAAAAGTGGGAAAAGTTAGAGTGTCAGAGAGACTCTGATTTTCACCCTATCTTTTCTGTATAAATATGCCAATCAATGATTGGTTTTCATGTTTATACCTTTATTTTTATTTTTTATTTTTTTTTAAATAAATGCTTCAGAAAATTTAATCAAGTTGATGAAGAAGAGAGGTTCTTCTTCATTAACTTCACATCATCGCTTTCTTGGAACTTCTTGACAAATTCTTCTCTTGAGAGTGGTTTGTGGTATATCTTCAATCTATGACCATTCACAAGAAAAGTGACCTTTTCTTCATCTATAGTTCTGATTTTGACTGCTCCATTATCAAAAATTTCAACAATTTCATATGGCCCAAGCCAATGTGTCTGAAATTTCCCTTGAAAATCCTTGAATTTTGAATCAAACAAGAGAGCCCAGTCACCCTCTTTGAATTTCTTCTTCTTGATGTACTTGTCATGCCATCTAGCCCTTTGCTGTTGGACTAGACTTGTTTTCTGAACTGCATCTTGTCTGATCTCATCCAATTCATTAATTTGCTCCAGTCTATGCTTTTGTGCCTCCATTAGATCAAGTCCTAGCTAAACTGCCATCTTGAAGGTTTGAATTTGGAACTCTATGGGAAACAAAACTTGCTTTCCATAAAAAAGCTCATAAGGAGTATGGCCTGTTGTGTTTCTCCATGTAGTTCTATAGGCCCACAAGGCTTCAGGAAGCCTATCTACCCAATCTCTTCTATGTAGACGAATAGTCTTTGTTAGGATTCCTTCAATGACCTTATTAGTGGATTCCACTTGACCATTTGCTTGTGGATGATAAGGAGTAGATGTTCTATGTCTGATTTTGTACTTCTCCATCATTTGCTCCACTAGCCTGGATGTAAATTGAGCTCCTTGATCTGTAACAATTTCCCTTGGGACACCAAAACGAGTAAAAATATCCTCAAAAAGAAAAGTAACTACAGATGATTCATTAGCAACAAGTAATGGCTTAGCTTCTACCCATTTAGTAACATAATCAGTGCAAACTAATATATATTTCTTTTGTTTTGATGGAGGACTAATAGGTCCTACAAAATCCAAAGCCCATTTTTCAAAAGGTTCAATGTGTACCTGAGGTTGTAATGGCATCTCACCTAAAGGAGAAGGTTTCCCTACCCTTTGGCAACTGTCACACCTTTTGACATACTCCTTAGCATCTTTAAACAAGGATGGCCAATAATATCCTAGATTAAGGATCTTATAGGTTGTCCTCTTATCTGCAAAGTGTCCGCCACAAGGTTCGTCATGACATGCCTTGAGAATCTCAGGCATCTCATCTTCACAAACACACCTTCTAATGATCAAATTTGGACCTGTCTTGTACAACTCATTAGCGACCCATGAATAATTTGCACTATCATTAATGATTTTTCTTTTATCCCTTGCATTCATAATTGAAGGAAATTTTCCTGAAACTAAATAATTAGCAATATCGGCAAACCATGGAGTTTGAGTAGAGATTGAAAAAAGATATTCATCAGGAAATTGATCTTCAACTGGAGTGTCATCTTTGATATTTTGGAGTCTAGATATGAAATCAGCCACTGTGTTTTGTTTTCCAGGCCTATCTAGAATAGTAATGTTGAATTCTTGTAAGAGTAACAACCATCTTATAACTCTGCCATTAGTGATTGATTTGTTCATTAAATATCTAATTGCAGAATGATCAGTGTGAATAAAAGTTTCATAGCCTGTTATATAGTTTCTAAATTTGTTTATGGCATGAACAACAGCTAAAAACTCTTTTTCAGTTACAGTATAGTTTAAATTTGCAGGAGTCAAATTTTTACTGATATAATAGATGGCATAGGGAATCAAGTCTTTCTGTCCCAATATTGCTCCTAGAGCTGTATCAGAAGCATCTGTCAAGATATGAAAAGGTAACTTCCAGTTAGGTCCCCTTAATATAGGTGCTTCAGAAATTTTGGTTTTCAGAGTTTCAAAAGCTAACTGGCAATCAGAAGTCCACCTAAATTCACAATCTTTGGTGAGTAATTTGAAGAGAGGAGATGCTATTTTAGTGAAGTTTTCTATAAATCTTCGATAATACCCTGTAAATCCTAGAAAACTTCTAACATCTCTTTGACAACTTGGAATGGATAGGTTAGAAATGACTTCAAATTTTGCCTCATAAACTCTAATCCCATCCCCTGAAATGTGGTGCCCTAAAAACAATACCTTCAGTAAACATCATAAAACATTTTTCATGACTAAGTGAAAGGTTTGCTTCTTGACATCTTTTTAAGACTTTTTCCAAGTTTTCTAAAGCCTCTTCAAATGTATTCCCATAAACTGTGAAGTCATCCATGTACACCTCTACACAATCATGTATTAGATCCGAAAAAATTCCTAATACTGCCCTTTGGAATGTTGCAGGTGCATTACATAATCCAAATGACAATACTCGGTAAGCATAGGTACCCCAAGGATAGGTAAATGTGGTTTTATCTTGGTCTTCAAGTGCTACTTGGATTTTATTGTAACCACTAAACCCATCTAGGAATGAAAAATACTTTTTGCCAGCTAATGTATCTAATACTTGATCTATGAAAGGTAAGGGAAAATGGTCTTTAAGAGTAGCTTTATTCAGTTCTCGGTAGTCAACACACACCCTCCATTTTCCATTTTTCTTAGGCACAATCACCAAAGGAGAAACCCACTGACTATCTGAAATGGGATAGATGAAATTAACATTTAACAATTTTTGCAATTCTTCCTTGACAATTTCCCTAAGATTTGGATTCATCCGTCTTTGAGGCTGTCTGATTGGTTTGCAATTTGCCTCTATATAGATGTGATGAGTACAAGTCTTGGGACTTATCCATTTTGTTTGGTCAATTTAGTGTGTCCTAAACTGCTAACATAAATTATCAACCAGAGATTCGTAAGCTGACGAAGTGTGGTGCACTATATGTGCAAGATAACCTATCTCTTACTTTTTGTCGTTTTTGGATTTTTATGAAATTCTAAAAGACAAATATGGTTATGAATGTTCAAGGCAATGATGTCCTTTATAATGATTTACCAACTTCAAACTTAATAAAGGATTTGAAACATACAATGACAAAACTTGAAAGGAAATGAAAATGTGCTGCTAGCCTAATAAATCAAACAGTGAACTATTGAGCATGAAAACCAAACTATCCTTGCTGCTGTCTAAACACAAAAGAAACTATGCTTAAATAAATCCAAAATTGCAACAAAGTAAATCTAAATCAAATTACATCAACTTATATTCTGATCCCTCGCCATTAGTCCAGTTATGGCTTTCGGAGGTAACCATAAACAACTTGAGCAATCTGATATCTAATTTGCAGAAAAAGAAACTAATATCAAACTACACACTCATACTTCAATCCCTCACCATCAGTCCAGCTGTGGCTTTCGGAGGTAACTGAAAATGACATGAGCAATTTAATATATCTAACTTGCAGAAAGTAAATTAATATCAAACTACACACTCATACTTCAATCCCTCACCATTAGTCCAGCTATGGCTTTCGGAGGTAACTGAAAATGACATGAGCAATTTAATATATCTAACTTGCAGAAAGTAAACTAATATCAAACTACACACTCATACTTCAATCCCTCACCATCAGTCCAGCTGTGGCTTTCGGAGGTAACTGAAAATGACATGAGCAATTTAATATATCTAACTTACAGAAAGTAAACTAATATCAAACTACACACTCATACTTCAATCCCTCACCATCAGTCCAGCTGTGGCTTTCGGAGGTAACTGAAAATGACATGAGCAGCTTAATATATCTAAATCTAACTACTAAAACAAATGTGCAAGACTGAAATAAACAAAGCAGTGCTGGAATTAAACAAAAACTAAGAAAAAGAAATCAGCAGAAGGACAATATTGATTCCATGTCATTAGTCATAAAAAGATGTGCAAATGCCCGGGCTGCCATGAAAAATTATGCTAAAAGCTATGATTTCAAAAAGAAATCTAAGTAAGGAAATATGACAAAACAGAATTGAAAGCAACTTATCTAGAAAACATGTAAAAGCCTCCTTGGATAGCAAGGGCCCTCTGCTACCAATTTGGTGAAGTCCTTCAGCTCCTTAAAGTTGTAATCAAAACAGCATCAAAGAACTGAATTTCTCTATTAAAAAGAACTCACAAATTTACATCCCATTCCATCTTGAACTTTGTTACAAAAGACTTCTCTACTATTTTTTCATTACTTCCTCATTACCTATGATAGGAGAAAGCTTCTCCTATTTATACAAAATATGAGGAGTCATCTCATTAATGGGAGTCCATGAATCTCTCCCTCCATCTCTAGAGTTACAATCAAAATAGGAAATGATAAGACACATGTATTTCTAGAGTTTCAACACATCTTGAGGAATGAGACACATATCCTCTTAGAGTTTCAATACAACAAGGAAGTGAGACACATATCCTCTTGATCCCATAATATTCTCCAACCAAATTCGAATTTGGCTTTAGAGTGCCACATAAGGGTCTTCTAGAAGTCTCCTTTTCACCTACACATGTCACAAAACTCATAACACATATATAGATATATGAAACTATGTTAATTTTCTAGTTTCTAATCATAAATTCACTTAAAATACATAAAATAAATAACTTTGGAAAACAAGGATCCTAACTCATATATTTATGAAAATGGTTACTTGATGTAGGGTTTTAAGTCAAATGGCTATGAAATAAGAGCTAAATGGTTATGACATAATGGAAATATGTATGAATATGGAGAACACTTTTGAGACTCAACATACCCCCCAACTGAAGTTGTTGCATGTCCTCATGCAACCATTGCAATGATTCATTTGTCCATAAGTTGATCTTTTATGAGTTTTGACTCATATAGATTCATTCCAAACTTTGCTTCTTGATTTTTCCTTTTTGGCAAAGTATAATACATTTGATTGCAACATATTTTTTTTTTTCAATGGTTGGTTCTTGTGTAACAACCATTTTTTTTCAATGGTTGGTTCTTGTGTAACAACCATTTTTTTTTAAGCATTGGTTCTTGTGTAACAATGCTTTATTTTCTTTGTTGCATCAAAGTTCATGAAAACATTTAGAATCAATTACTTCATCAATGAATTGATCATTTGCAAAGCATATAATCTTTTGGATCATGTTGCAACAATAGTTGGTTGGGAAGTATATGTGGATGGAAATGAAATGAAAATGTATGATAGTGTATGACATGTGGATATGAAATGATGTCCCTTCCCCCCAACTAAAGATATGACAATGTGGAAAAGGGAGTGAGGAATTTTTCCAAAGTTACAATTTTAGCATTCTAATGAATTATATGACTAAAAATTAGAAAACAACATACCTTCACTTACCTTAAATGTGGATGAGTTGTGTATGTGTGGTGGCTGCAAAATTCTGATCATATTCTTCTTCAAATGGCTGAACAAGAGGAGTCATGGATAAAGAGATGAGATGACTTTTTATTGCTTCTACTAAAACTTGTTGAATCTGCTCCAAAATGCTGAAAATAATAGTCTTCATGTCTTCAAAACTCATTGGCACAATTCCTACTATATGAAAAGATGTTCTGATGTCGAACATAGTAGGAAATTGTTGAATTAGTGGCCATTAATGGATGCCACTAGTCAACACGAGAACTCTCACCATTGATGACAATGAGAGTCAAGATGCCCAAACACATCTTGCTAGGTACGAATGATTTTTCCGATGTCGAGTCACCTAGAAGATCTGACGAACAAGGGACATTAATGTATTCCCATTGTTTGTCAGCATGAGAACTTGCCATTAAGGCATGCAAGCCTCAAGGTGTTTTTACAAAGAACTTAGACTCAAAGGACTATGGACTCAATAGTTTGCATTGAAGCAGGGCTTATTTGCGAAATGAAAATGACAAGAAATGGAAAATTAAAATGGAAAATGGCAATGGAGAGTAGAAATGGGAATGGGCAATAAGCATGTGAATGAGCCTCTTGCTTTTATTTGTGGGTTATGATTGGACAAAAAGAAATAGAAAGTGGATGTGAATGTAAATGGAAAACATGAAGTGAAATGAGGTGAATGGTTTATTATGAGGTATGGATGTGATGGAGACAATAGTATCTGAAAGTTTTTCAAGTGTTTGGATCTGATTTTGCATCAGCATATTTCCTCTTCTTTGTTGCTGATCATCCTCTTATGAAACAAATTGGTCTCTTAGAGAGACACCATTCTCTTGTAGTCATTTGTCCTTCCTCCTGGAACCTGCAAAAAAACTAATACTTCTTCTGCAATGGAATGTAATATTATCAAAGGAGAGAGGTGATCAATCTCTCTAGTTATGATATTTACACACAAAACTAAGAATTTGTATTAATGAAACAAGTTCTCAAAAGAAAAATCAAAAGAATTTATACATGTTTTGGAATTAGTGCCTCAAGTTGAATGTAGCTTCTTTTCAGCAATTTATTTCATTATTTTCCATTTCAAACTCTAATGATGGATTTCTCATTGTATAGATCTTGTTGAGACCTTTCCAACGATACTTAAATCATCAAAATCTGATTTTGTATGAGAAAGTTACGCTGATTTGAACAATGAGGTTTTTCAGCTGCGGAATTGCAGAACAACTGCGGAATTGGAGAACAGCTGCGGAATTGGACTTTAGCTGCGGAATTGGAGAACAGCTGCGGAATTGGACTTTAGCTGCAGAATGTCGACGGTTTCTGTAGCTAAAAATCTTGAATAAAAAGTTAGCCATTCATCTTTCATCATCAGTCCAAAATTAATCAATACCTTCAGAAAAATGAGCAAAGAACTTATTCATTTCATTGATTCAAAATTATTAATTTTTTTTTTTTTAATAATAAAATTGTAAAAGAGAAATGCAATTTATTTATTTTTTATTTTTTTTATTTTATTTTTTTAATATTATATATTTTACATTTTAAAAAAAATATATACATATATAATTTTATTAAACCGGTATGTAAACACTCTACAGAAATGAGAAATGAGAACAGTGCTACCCAAAGCATGCAAGCAATGTAAATGAGACAAGCTTGTTAAAAAGGGCAACATTCACGTTAGCAAATACGATAACGAATTGTCTAACAACAAGAACTCAGGTACATATCCCAGTAAATCTCTTTGAAAATATCCAAGAATAAAGCTCAGGTTGATTGTTAGAAAAATAATCCTAATTAGAAAGGGCTTTGACTATGATCATACAAAAAAAATAGACCGCTGGCCAGCTCTGATTAGAATCCTTTATTGGCACAAAGTATTATGTTACTGAAAATTGATTTGTTGTACATGGCTCACATTAATATGATTTGCACCCTCAGATATCTATTGAGTAACAATAATATTCAAGTCATGCACCGAAATGTGGAAATTGCCAGCAACCCTTTGAACATCCAGAACACCAAAGACCCGACATCCTTCACCATCATAAATCATGTGGAATGTGGATTGAATGCCATGATAAGAATTTGATTTTGATTAGAATTCTTCTTCTTGGATTTAGAAAACCGGATTATCAATGCAGAGTGCCGTTTTCAAATTCTTCACTCAGAAAAAACTGTTTTTCCTTACGTGGCAGGCAAAAATGGGCTCCAAAGAACCGAGAAATTCTCCTAGACCACCACGAATTTCGTAAAACGATTTCTGGGTTATCTAATTGACCACGTTGGCGAAAACACCCATGTTTCATTTTTTCAAAATTCATCCTCAATCGTTCATAAAATGCGTTTCAAATTGTCATGTAAAAAAAAGTTGCGTTTCTGGAGATGCTATAACAGAATCAATTTCTTTCGTTTCTGGTGGAGAATATTTCAGGTGGTAAATTTTACCCGTCACAGAATCAAGTCTCCTTCCAACAACTCTCTCCACAAGGATTTCATCAGGCACATCTAAGAGAATAAAGAGATCTGGCCTGATGCCAAGACTGTCAAGAGCAGCTGCTTATGACAAGCTTCGAGGGTAGTAGCCAACCATTTTCTTGTGCATCCTGTTGTGTTAGTCGCTCCTTCACTATCATGACAACAATATCATAAGACCCTTTCTCCATATACTCTTTTTCTCTTATCCCATTCTCTGTGCCTAATGCAACTTCTGCTTTCAGCAAGTCTCCAGAAGCAATATGTGCCAACCCATACTTTTTTGCGATGAGTTCACATTGCGTCCCTTTACCAGAGGCAGGCGCCCCAGATATCATAATCTTCAAGGGTTGTCGTTTCGCCATGGCCATTGGTATTGATTTTTGTTTATGTTTCTGTTTTTCAATTTTTTTTTTAAATTTGTTTTTGTTAATAAAACTATATGTTATATTTAAAAAAAAATTAAAAATACACATATATATTTTACTAAGAAAAATGATTTTATTTATTTATTTATTTGTTTTGTTAATAAAATTACACATGTTAAATTTTGAAAAATTAAAAATATGCATATGTAATTTACTAAACAAAACAATTTATTGAATTTTTTTTTTAAATGATTTGTTATCAAAATTATATATATTTTTTCAAAAATAAAAATATACATATATCTTAGTAACAAAACAATTTAATTTTTTTTTTTTCATTTTTTTTTTAATTGATTTGTTTAATAAAATTATGTATGTTATATTTTCAAAAATTTTAAAAATACACATATATATTCATTAAACAAAACAATTTATTGAAATCAAAGTTTTTCATGAAACAATTTTTATTTTTTTTTGTTGAATCAATTGAAATGATGAAGTTTTATTTTGTCTCCTCTTTTTTTTTCTTTTTCACATAACAATTCTTTTTCTGATCCTCCAGATCACACAAAGTGCAAGAGGAGAGCATACTCAAGAATTATTAATTTTTTTTTACATAACAATCCTTTTTCTGATCCTCCAGATCACACAAAGTGCAGGAGGAGAGCATACTCAAGAATTATTAATTTTTTTAGATGTAAGAAATAAGGCTACCTAGTTACACTTCCCCGGCAACGGCGCCAAAATGTTTGGTCAATTTAGTGTGTCCTAAATTGCTAACATAAATTATCAACCAGGGATTCGTAAGCTGACGAAGTGTGGTGCACTATATGTGCAAGATAACCTATCTCTTACTTTTTGTCGTTTTTGGATTTTTATGAAATTCTAAAAGACAAATATGGTTATGAATGTTCAAGGCAATGATGTCCTCTATAATGATTTACCAACTTCAAACTTAAAAAGGGATTTGAAACATACAATGACAAAACTTGAAAGGAAATGAAAATGTGCTGCTAGCCTAATAAATCAAACAGTGAACTATTGAGCATGAAAACCAAACTATCCTTGCTACTATCTAAACACAAAAGAAACTATGCTTAAAGAAATCCAAGAATTGCAACAAAGTAAATCTAAATCAAATTACATCAACTTATATTTTGATCCCTCGCCATTAGTCCAGCTATGGCTTTCGGAGGTAACCATAAACAACTTGAGCAATCTGATATCTAATTTGTAGAAAAAGAAACTAATATCAAACTACACACTCATACTTCAATCCCTCACCATCAGTCCAGCTGTGGCTTTCGGAGGTAACTGAAAATGATATGAGCAATTTAATATATCTAACTTGCAGAAAGTAAACTAATATCAAACTACACACTCATACTTCAATCCCTCACCATCAGTCCAGCTGTGGCTTTCGGAGGTAACTGAAAATGACATGAGTAATTTAATATATCTAACTTGCAGAAAGTAAACTAATATCAAACTACACACTCATACTTCAATCCCTCACCATCAGTCCAGCTGTGGCTTTCGGAGGTAACTGAAAATGACATGAGCAATTTAATATAACTAACTTGCAGAAAGTAAACTAATATCAAACTACACACTCATACTTCAATCCCTCACCATCAGTCCAGCTGTGGCTTTCGGAGGTAACTGAAAATGACATGAGCAATTTAATATATCTAAATCTAACTACTGAAACAAATGTGAGAGACTGAAATAAACAAATAGTGCTGGAATTAAACAAAAACTAAGACAAAAAAATCAGCAGAAGGACAATATTGATTCCATGTCATTAGTCATAAAAAGATGTGAAAATGCCTGGGCTGCCATGAAAAATTATGCTGAAAGCTATGATTTCAGAAAGCAATCTAAGTAAGGAAATATGACAAAACAGAATTGAAAGCAACTTATCTAGAAAACATGTAAAAGCCTCCTTGGATAGCAGGGGCCCTCTGCTACCAATTTGGTGAAGTCCTTCAGCTCCTTAAAGATAAGATCACAATAGCATCAAAGAACTAAGCTTCTTTATTCAAAAACTCATAAATCTACATCCCATTCCATCTTGAACTTTGTTACAAAAGACTTCTCTACTACTTTTTCATTACTTCCTCATTACTTTCTCATTACCTATGATAGGAGAAAGCTTCTCCTATTTATACAAAATATGAGGAGACATCTCATTAATGGGAGTCCATGAATCTCTCCCTCCATCTCTAGAGTTACAATCAAAATAGGAAATGATAAGACACATGTCTTTCTAGAGTTTTAACACAACTTCAGGAATGAGACACATATCCTCTTAGAGTTTCAATACAACAAGGAAGTGAGACACATATCCTCTTGATCCCATAATCTTCTCCAACCAAATTCGAATTTGGCTTTAGAGTGCCACATAAGGGCCTTCTAGAAGTCTCCTTTTGACCTACACATGTCACAAAACTCATAACACATATATAGATATATGAAACTATGTTAATTTTCTAGTTTCTAATCATAAATTCACTTAAAATACATAAAATAAATAACTTTGAAAAACAAGGATCCTAACTCATATATTTATGAAAATGGTTACTTGATGTAGGGTTTTAGGTCAAATGGCTATGAAATAAGAGCTAAATGGTTATGACATAATGGAAATATGTATGAATATGGAGAACAATTTTGAGACTCAACACCTTTCATGTCAGTGTATTCCCATGCATATGCAGAAGAATGTCTCTGTAATACTTTGACTAACTCTTCTTGTTGAGATTTTTCTAGGTTCTTATTTATATTCAAAGTTTTGCCTGGAAAAATTTCACTTGTAGAGCTGCCAAATTTGTCCATAGAATGAAGAGACATTTGCCTTGATGACAAAAACTCAATATTGGATCCCTCTTGAAATGATTCATGTTTGTGTTCTGGAGAAGATTCAAAGTTTTCTAGAGTATTCAGAATTCGATTATCTTCACTAATTTCTGAAATTGTGAAGAGTGGTTGTAAATATTCTTCATCCTCTATCCATTGAGTGTAATCTAGATCTGTAATTGTCCTAGCTGGAGGATATAAAGTGAATTTCTTTGTTGAACTACCATCAGAAATATACATATCACCTGACCTACAACTAATAAAATCATCAGCTGTGGCCAACCAAGGTCTTCCTAATATAACAGGATGGCCTCCTAGATTATTCTTGGGAGTTAGGATCATGAAATCCACAGGGTATTCCCAAGAATCTAGGGACACTGGAATGTCTTCTATTACCCCATCTAGTTTGATCACAGATCTATCTGCTAATTGTAATAGTGTGGGTGTAAAGAGAAGATTAGGAAGTTTCAGTTTGTCCATGATTTGTCTACTCATGATATTTATTGCTGCTCCTAAGTGAATGAGTGTGTTTTGAATTTCAATTCCATTGATGTGAATTTTGACAACTGGATTTCCTGGGTCAAGGTACTTTGGAATAGTAATCTTACCCATCATAATGTCCGCTATTTGTCCTACCAGTTGAATTTTCTTGGTTTCTCTTATTCTTTTTCTTGTTGTCTTCATACTCAACTCCTTTATTGTTTTGGCTAAAATTGGGATTTCCTTAATGGCTTGCAATAATGGAATTTTAATGCAAACATTTCTCAATTCATCTAAGAAATCATAATTAGGCACCATTATTTGTTTTTCTACACCTTTATCAATTTGTAGTCTTTCCGGAAAGGGAGGTATAGAAGTAGATGTGGATGGTTGCTCTAATACCGGAGTTGGATTTATTGGATCTTTTTGTTTTAGTTTTTCAATGTTTTGGCCTTGAAAGGATGTACCTTCCTCAAGAATTTTATTAACCCGCAGGGAGTCTTCCTCAGAATTATCTTGTTCTTGTATGATCGCAGAAGGTTTCCTTTTCTCAAGTATCCTTCCAGACCTAATTTGAACATCACTAAGGTCTAGAGGAGTAATTAAATAAGTTGGAAATTGTTGTCCTTCTATCATGTATGTATTCTGAGGGTTCTTATTATTGGGGTTTGGTATGGGCTGAGCTGGCAATTGATTGGATTTTTGAGGAAATGGTAATGGAAGTGGTTGATTTTGATGTGGTTGGTTCTGATGATGTTGTTGAGGATTTTGTTGAAAATTTTGTTGAAGATTTTGAGGAAAATTTTGTTGAGGATTCTGAGGATAAAAATGTGGATATGGTGGATAGGATGGTGGATACTGATAGTATGGAGAGTATCTTCCATAGGGACTTTGTGTTCCTTGTGCCCAAGATTGAGATTGATTTTGAAATTGGGGCCAAGGTTGCTGCCAAGAATTCCAAAGTGGAGGTTGATTATACATTTGATCATGGAATCCTTGTGTTTGAGGTCCCTGCCAAGGCCTTCTAGATACAAAATTGAGAGACTCTGTGGAATCTGTAGGAGTTTCCTCCTGAAAGACAGCTTTGAGACCAGGAAGAGAAGGACAATTCTTGGTCTCATGTTTTTCATAACAAATGACACAGGTCTCTACAACTTTTACATCCAAAGGACACTCTCTCAAGGCATGTTTCTTTCTACATTTGGGACAAAAGATTGCCAAGGCATCAGATTCAGATTTTTGCTTGTTTTGTATCTTAAGGGTGTCTATTTTTTCACTAAGACTCCCTAAGATGTCATATTTAAAATCATCAAGCATGTGTCCTATTTCTGATCTACTTACTGTCCCAGAAGCAGACTTACTTGCCCTTGCAAGAGCAGGATCTCTTGGACCTTTGACAGTTTTAGATTTCCCTCTTGAAAGGTTGATACATAACTCAGATATTTCAGGTAATGTGAGTTGTGATATATCCCCTTTTCCCATCATGTTTAGGATATCCAACCATTCATCCCTAATTATTTTCAACAAAAGAGCTTTTAAGGTGTCTTGATCTAGATTTTCCATTTTTTCCCTTTTTATGTTGTAATGAAATCTTTCCAACAAATCTTCCAAATTTTCATCTTCTTTTTGTAACATCTTGAACACTTCTTCCTTATGATTAACCGGCATACAATAATCCAAATATCTCTCTAGAAATGCTTGTTTCATGTCTTCCCATGTTCTAATAGAACTACTGATTAGACTCATAAGCCACTTCAATGCTGCTCCCTTCAAAGTTGAAGGAAATAATTTCAGTTTTTGAGCATCTTGTAAGTAGTCATAAGTCCTACACAACACTTCAAATTCGAATAAGAAAGTTTCAGGATCTTCAATTTTAAGTCCATAGAAGTTCGGAAGGACAGAGGGTGAAATGTTTTTCATGGTTGTATTGGTTTCTTCATCAAGTATAGGGAACCCAAAAGAGCTTCCTATTCTACCTCTTCCTCCATCTGCACCTCTACCTCCTTCTCCTCTTCCTCCTTCTCCTCTACCTCTACGTCTACCTCCAAATAATGTGTGTTTTCCATTAAAAACTCCTCCTCCTCCTTCTTCTGCCATGGTTGACTCTCCTGTGGAAGTGGAAAGGTTTGTGTTCCTAATAGGAGTTTTTAGATCTTATTCTATGGTAGGTTCAGTGGATGAAGTGGAAGGTTTCTCTAATGGAATAGTTGACCTTAGATTTTCTAGAAATCCAGGATCAGAAGAAGATGGAATATGGGTTTGAGTCGAAGGTGTACTAGCTCTGGATCTAGATGAAACAAGTTGTGTTTTGGAAATCAAACTTCTGCCTCTGCTGCTTATAAATCTTCCCCTTGAATCTCTCTCCCTACGCATAAAATTGTTTTTGGATGTTGAGAAACAAAGGTTACCTATTTTTCACTTCCCCGGCAACGGCGCCAAAATGTTTGGTCTCAATCTAGTCTCCTAAACTGAGCATTTAATTGTCAACCAGGATTTGTAAACTGCTAAAGTGAAGTGTACTGTATGTACCTAGGTACTTGTTTCCTAATGCGTTGTGTGTAGTGTTTTGTGATGTTTTTGGTCTTTTGGTGGTTTTATGTTCACAAAGAAAATTCCTAGAAAGTTGATGGAAATGAGCTGATGATTAAAAACAGAGTGGATCCTAATTGATGGATGACAAATGACAAATGCAATTGGAATACTTAAAAACAGAATCAAATCTAAACTATGACCAATCAGAAACAAAGCTTGATAATGACTTTTAAGCAAATGATTCAAAACACAAACTAAACTTGTCAAATTCTTTCATCAAAGGCATTTGAGAGAGAGCTTGAAACATGGTCAACTAAGCATGCAAATCTTCCTAACTGAATAGTTTAAACAACTAACTTATAATGATGCAACATCTTGTCCTTGATTAGAGATTTGTTGAAGTATGTTTGGAGTAAAACATTGATATCATCATAAGATTTTCTACTTCAAAGCTAATTCCTAACTCTATTCTGCAATTTAATTGAATGCCACAAAACCTTTACTCAAGAGTTATTGATTTCTTTTTCAAAGTAGTCTTTTGAGGGAGAGCTCTGTTTATGAAATGATGAGGAAATTGCAGAGGTACTTCAGGCCTTAAAATGATGTTGTCTTCTGTTCATATGGTTATAGATCAATTATGGATTTTAGAACAAGAAGAGGTTTGTGAATAATGAAGGCTGTTTTGTTAATCCTAACAACTGAAGTAATCTAATTTGCAGTGAATAACAATTGAATGTGGAGTGCAAATGCAATGAGTTGAACTACAACCAAACCTAAGATGTCATTATCCTAAAACAGTGTTAAACTACAAGTCATTATCAAACCCAAAATAAAATAACTGAATCATGAATTAAGTGCAATGAAACTCCGGAGTATCCTAACTATACTATCATGCATTATTCTATGAAATTATACAGTCTGTTTGTCCATCATTGTTGATATTTTGGAAAAGTTCCTTCTTTTGGAAGAGTTAGAACAATTCTAACTGTGTAATTGAGTGCAAATGCAAATGTAAAGGCTGAAAGCAATGAAAAACTAAGACATCATATCCATATCTCACTCATCATTATGATATTTTGGACAAGCGTTTAAGAGCAAGAATAGAGATGGTGCTTAGTGCAAGCACACAACTAAATCATTCATTATCACGGTCATGTCTTGGACTCCTTAAGAATTTATTGGAAGAGTTTCTTCTTGTGGAAGAGTGATTAGAACAAGTGTAACTATGATAGTGAACAACAAAAATTACAACTAAATCCTACAGTACTATAGCCATTTCCCATTCATCATTATAATATTTTGGAAGAGCTTTCTTCTTGTGGAAGAGTTAGAATGAGTACAACTACAGTAGCTAATTAAAACAACTACTAATTCAAATTCAAAGACGTAAAGGCAGCTAGAAGACTTATCTAATTTACGCAAAATAAATCCGTGCAAGAGGCAGGGGCCCTCTACCACCTGACGGAATTCAACTCCAAATTAAATCACGCTTTCAAAACAGCACTGTCTGCTCCATTAAAGATGAAAGAACTTGAACATTGCACTCTGCGTCTTCAGAAATGTAGCACAGAATCTAAATAAAATCTAGCATAAAATCTAACATCCAATCTAGCCTAGAACTCGTTTTCCCAAGTGTTTATATAACAAATGTAGATAACAAGATTTGCAATAATTCAGGAACACTGTCTTTCCTTATCGGAATCACATTAGGACTCTTTGAAGTGGTTGCATGCAAAGGAAAAAAGGACATCTGGACTGAGACAGTCCTAATAGAAGTCTACATTCCTAAATGTGTTCCCACGTTCCAAAACCGTACCCAGAATTCGTTTCTTCCTCCATGATGAGCAACAAACCATGTAGACATGACGTGGATTATGCCCATATGCAGTTTTTCTGGAGGCCACCTGGAACATACTCAAACGTGAAGACAGCTGCAGAATCGCCGGTTAGCTACGGAATGTCTGCATTCTGCAGCTAGTTCCGGTCAAAAAGCTTTACAATGGCAAAAATCACAAAACTTAGCAAGTCAGTCATGTAAATCATTCTAGAAGTAATTTTAACTATATTCATTGATCAATTGGGTCTAGGATAGCAATGGCCAAAGGAAAATGAGGTAAAATGGAATGAAAGAAAGCACAATTTTGAGGCTCAACACCAAGTACTATGTAAACAAAAACATGCTTGCTTGTGCCAAATTGAAGGAGGCCCTCATAGAGCTAAAAAACCTAAAAAGGGAAAAATGCCATGATAACCTTGTAATTTTGGCTGAGGCTTCTCAAAATGTGTCCAAGACCTCTTGAGGGACCTCTCCACAAATTTTGGGCCAAATTGAACAAAATTTTGTTTTTTTTTTTAATTTTGAGGCCTCTGTGCGCAACACCCTAGGCGCTACACACAAATTTGGTGCATCCACAGCTTGAAAAATTTATATCCTTGGATTCCTCTCATCACCAGTAGTCTGCTCACAAAATTTCAAATCATTTGGAGTAGTTTTGACCCACCAAAAGGTCAAAAAACATCAAACTTTTGACCTTTCTGCCTCATTTTCAGGCAAGGTACTGCGCACAAAGTACTATTGGTAGAAATTGTTTTTGCAAAGGAAAATGGAACTCATTAAAGAAAAATTAAGCATTTCTAGAAATAAGACTCGTTATTCTTTCTAACGAGCCATCACGGAGCCAAATCCAACATCGGGAAGGAGTCCAAAACTCAGCCACAAAAGACCCTATTTTCTGCTGAAGTGGCATTACGCACAGAGACTATCTAGTGTGTTTTGGACCAAAAGTCAACAAAACACACTCATTTATTGCAAATAGATATTTTTGAGTTTTTTGAGGTAAAACACTCTAGAATTAGGTGCAAATAGTTATTTTGGCATTTATTTCTTAGGATATTATGTGCCTTGGGCATTGCATGGTCTCTTGGCCATAAATGACATTTATGGTTAAATTTGACATTTTCCTACCATATTTAGGGTTTTAATCCTCCTTTGCTCCATCAATAGAGCATGAGGCCCCTATGTATTTTGTTGGCATTTGATGAGCTTGAAGAGAAATATACATTGCTTTATGAGCTTGGAGAAGAAATTGGTTTTCTGAAGTTGATGAATGGCTTGTTTGGCTTGATGATGGAGAAGCTTGTTTGTAGGATTCCTTAGCTTGGTGAACGGTGATGTCTTCTTAACTTATTTATGTTTTCTTTTTCTCATTATGTTTCCTCCTTCTTGGTTGCTATAAATTAGAAAAGTATAGGTTGAGACATGATCTTTGAGGCACCTCAATCCTCCTGTTTGTTATAGCTTTGATGTTTTCCTCTGTTTGGTCATCTTAATGAATTATTGATTTCTTCTTAGGTCCACCAAAACTTGTTTTTGTTTCATGTATGGTTAGTATGCTAGTTTAAAAGTATGATTCATGATATGCCCTTCTTATTTGAAGCTTTCAAAACTCTATCTTGAAGCTTTTCTTTGGAATATTTTTTGCTAGGTTAAGTCAAAGAGGTCTCATTCGATCTTTCCCTTTGTCCATGCCTATCAACTTGTTTCAGAGTTCTCAATAGCTTGATATATGATGTTTAGGAGTTCCCTCTTCATATATTGAGTTATTTGTGTTATATTATATGTTTTCCCAAATTCTGAAGGTGAATTTACTAAAGTTAGAAGCTCTTATGCTTTCTATGTTTCACTGGAATGTTTGTCTTGGATTTTTATTTGTTTAAGTATTATTCATTGAGATTAATGGTTTTCCCGACCTCATGAGTTGTAGCTTTTAACTATATATATTTAATACCTCCTAGTCTTTCCCAAATTTGATGTTCACTCCACCTCATACATCACCTTAAGGATACATTAAACTTGCTAAATTGGCCCTACAACACACTCTGTTTCATTATTCAAACACCCTTGACTTTCATTTGACTCCATAGCCCAATGGCTTTGACAAACTCTCACTCCACCTATTCCACTTGACCATCTTACCCAACCAAAACAATCAACAAACCCTACACTTAATAAATAGCCTAAAATCAAAACCCTAGAGAAAAAAGAACACATCCTTTGCACCTGTAATATTCCAAAATTTGCACACAGCAATTTGGAATATTAGATTTTGCTACTTTCACCTAGGAAAGGAATAAATGGGTAAGGAAGCCCATGAACAATAAAAATATGAATAATTTCCACCTTAATAAGTAAGGGGATCACTTTACTAGCTGGACTTTACACTCATAGGTGTGAAAAAGGACAAAATAGATGCGGACATAGTCAATTTTGACTAAGTCAACATGAATTCTTGAGGAGGAAGAAATCACCCAAGTAAACTAGCTCAATGTGAACAAGGATCAGCCTAGACACACATATGATAACTGGATTGGAGATCCCTTAGTGTGGAAAGAGGCATTGCAGGTGAATTAGTCTCAGTTGACCAAGTCAACAACGCTGCTACAAAGAGAAGGGAAGCTAACTAGGACAACACAGTTTTGGAGGAGGAATATTCATTAGGAAGTCACCTCAACAATGTGTGGGGTATAGGGAGAGGAGGGTCACCAAAGATAAAAAGGAGGGCATATCATCAAAGGGATCATTCAGTATTCAGCTATCTTTAGTCTTCTCACTATTTTTATGCTTCATCTATTTAGCCAGAGTTGCTGCACTGCTTAGTGCAAAGAATTCTCATGCTGGAATTCCATCCTTTCCTTGGATCAGCGCGCTTAAGGGATCAAAAGGAAGGATCTAAGCTTCCATTTCATCATTTGACTTAAGGCCACTCATCTAGTAACATCTACAGTGCATTCATCTTCAGAAACTGCGTCTTTTTTTCCAGGGGCATTGTTTCTGGGTTAAACATTATTATTTGGTCCTAGTCTTTGAGGAGGAGGTGTTCATTTCCCTCCAGGAGATATAATAAGAAGGGCCTTTTTCCATTTTCTATATTATTCAGCTATTGTATTTCATATTCAGTCATGTCTAATATATATTTGTAGTAAACTTTGATATTTTCTGCAGTCCTGCTTTTTGTACATGTATATTGTCGGAAACCCTTGCCACGTGTCTTTTTCCTTGTGTGAAAGAGGTTAAAACTCCATTTCTCTAATACTTGATGAATATAATCCCTATATTAGTATTATGTCATTATTTTCTGCATAAACTCTCATTAAAATAACAGAGTCCTTGCTTCAGTACTTTATGCATGAGCTAGGCTATGGGGTTTGGGCTTATTTGAGCTGCATTGACTTGGGGAGATTTGTTTATGTTGGCTAGACTGATTTGTTTCACCTCTAATTATGCATGTGAGTTTTACATGATGTATTCTAAGGGATTGAAGTCCCATTTCTCACTTTTATAGAGTTATTTTCTGAAGACAGTTGCTTTATGTTGTATATTGCTGCATTTCCCCACCTGGGAAGGAGAATATAGATCATCTTGTTGCTGAGGTTATTTCATCTTCTGGTATGATGTTATTTTAAATATAATGAGATACGCTACATTGCCATGTTCATGATTTTCTGAAGCTCCACATTGGTAATAACTCAAATTATTCCCAATAGTGTAGTTGTTCCCATTTTCAAATATTACAGTGGTATCAAAGCCGAGGTCTTGAGGTTGAGACTCGCGGAGTGTGGTGGGTTATAATATCCCATTTGTGGGTAGCGCCCGTAGTAACGTGTCTAGGTCTGTGTAATGAGGGGTGCTGTGCAAGGGCCCCCGTCGTCAGATGCTCTGATGGGGTTAGGCCCACCCTTAACACCTTCGGATGCCGCCCTCACTAACAGTTCGAGATTTTGGTGTAGTGGTTGGATCTACAGTGGTATAAAAGCTACCATCTTGGTTTATCCTGTGGATTTCAGATCCAATCAGAAGATAAGAAGGAGAGGAGAACAAAATGATGGAGAGGATGAGATTACTCTCATCCATTTTCAGATCTAAGAAGAGAGAAGAGAAATGCATTGAAACTCCAAGAGGGTTTCAAGGAGAAGAGAGCTACACTGAGACCTCTAGAAGGTTTCAAGAGGAAGAAGAAGATGAATGCACTTCCTGTTCTCATAGAGGAAGCGGAGAGCAAGGAGACCACTTAGAGAATGAGATCTTGAGTGGGTATTTGGTAGAATACAAGTGCCAACCTAGGGCTTTCAAAAAGACCCTAGATTTTCCTCATTTTATCCAACTGAGAGAAGAAGGAAGACCTTGCATCTAAAGAGAAATTAAAGGCAATAGATTCCTATTGTCTACATTTTACGGGTCAACTACAACAAGAGCTTGCACAAGGAAGCTTGAGGAATTCTTCCTACTTCATCCAGTGGTAGAGAGGGAGGTAGTAGAATTTGCAGCACTGCACCTGGAGGGTGAAGCCAATGCTTGGTGGTTTAGTCACTTAAGCCATACAAGAGTGACTTCTTTTCCTGAGTTCACTCAAGGGCTGATTAGAACCTTTGATGGAGAAAGGTTAGAGGAGAGTAGGCCTACACCACCATGGGAGGAGACATGTACCAGCGCTGTCACACCCTTGGGAGAGCAGCCTTCTACATCAGCAATTAGGGCAGCCATTACATTGGAGGGAGAAGCCCTTGCAGAACTACAAGAGGGTCCTGCATTTCACCAAGGTGTGGGAAGATTTTCACTTTTATTTACTGCAGCAAATCTTTCTAGAAATTGTGGAAATTTGTCTTCATATGACCCAGGATCCAACATTACTGCTAAGATAGAGCAGCAGGATTGCACTGTTTTGTGGAAGCTTGAATGGTTCAAGGGAGGGATGAGCCATCAACCTCATGTATCACTGTTGAGTTTGACACAACCCTTGAGGTTGGAGTGTAACCTTTTGGAGGATGTCATGGACCATGTCTACCATACAAGGGCACACAGATTCATCTTTGAGTTGGGGCATGAGCCAACCAAAACACCATGGAGGAAGGTTACAGCGCTGTCAAATGGTAGCAGTGAGGAGACTTTGCCTTCAACTCACTGGGATCCTTATGGATTCAAGATGGCTACTAGTGTGAGGTATTTTCTAAGAGATCTCCAAGGAGTTGCATGTCAAAATCCCACTAAATGCAATGAGGAAAATATGACATGGGAGGATGGTAATATTCTTTGGAAGAGTACCAAGATGGAGAATGGTAGGAGGCATCCATTGGTGGATAAGTGGATGTGGATAGAGAGCAAGAAGTTGTAGAGCTACTTGAAAATCTATGATACTGGGCAGCAAGAGGCAAAATTGCGTTGGCTACTCTTGAGAGATTTTGGCCATCATGAGACATATCCTTTTTCCAAGGGTATGTGGGAGGAGAGTACTTGGTAGGGTACTTGCATCATGGGGCAGCAAGGAGTGTGGATGCATTATGATGATATGGTCATTATGTTTTCACTACATGATTTGTATGATGGAGGTATGATGAGGAAGCAAAGATGTTTGTTGCTCTGGAGGATTGGGAGAGACCAGGGGAAGATTTTATCTCACACTTGGCATGATGCTGTAGGAGGAGGGGATGGCACTATCACAGTGCAAGAAGGCTACTCCTTAGCCTTAGATGATCTGGAAGTACTTCCACCTTGGAAGGAACTTCCTGTATGCAGCAGCATATGGGAGAAGTTTTTGACATAGGGCATGTCAAAGAATGGAATTATGAGTTGGTAGGAGCCTATTTGCATAGGCCAACAACGCTGTCACTATGGAGCATAAAATTGTTGATGGAGTGTTCCCAGGATCACTTCATATTTGATGCACTTGGTGGGCATAGAGGAGGTGAGATTGGTAGAGGAGTGGATGGACTCATTTGTCATTATGGTATGTTCTCCTTGACTTGGGTTTCCAGGCATGAGGGGGAGGATCTTCATGCAGCATGTGGTTCATTCCTCTTCATATGGGTATGTCATATCACTATGGAGGATCCATCTGTGGATTTTGTCACCATCTTGCTTTCATTACATGGTAAGAATTCTGTTTTTTCATTTATTGATTGTCCAACACAATATTTGCATGCTCTTACCATTATTTTGCAGTGCATTGCTCCATAAAGTGGCAAGCTTATATTTGGGCCCCATGAACCATTTTTTGCTAGCTATTATGATGGAGACAGCCATCTATTGTACGATTTGGGGCAAGTGTTTGGTTACTTCTTTTATGCTCAGTTGATACACTCAGCCATTTACTACTTGCTAGTAGATGTGGTGACTTACACAACTAGCCATCTATCAAGAAACAACTTTCCATGCTATTGTCTGATGCTGCAGTGGAGAAGACTGCGTTGTGACCACTTGGGAGACTATTGGTACCTTCCAGCACCACATAAAACCTTCAGTATTTATTTCATTATGATGTTGATCATAATCCTATTTGCTGATATTATTCTTGCTTTTGTGAGGAGCATGATTGGAGGAGAAACACATGGGGTGGATGTGTTCTTGGGGGAGGAGCATCACCCACTACTACATTTGGCGGAAATTTCGACACTTGGTTCCGACGCTTTTGACCAAATTTCGGAAATTTCCCCAATTTTTTTCCATCTCGCTCGAAACCGTCGCTATACCGACGTTTATAGAAAGGTGTCGCAATACTGACACTTAGAAAAGTGTCGCCATTGCGACGTTTGGAGGAATACGTCGCACTGGCGACACTATGGCCCAACGCGTCGCTATTGTGACGACTACAAGTGCGACACAATGTCTAAGTGTCATAATTGCGACGTTTGGAGGCCTTTGTTGCAATAGCGACGCCTTTTCTGCCGTCGATATAACGACACTTATATGCACGCTAAATACAAAACGAAACTTATATGCATGCTACATAAAAATGATTTTATTGTTTCGTATCCGTCGCAATAGCTATATTAACGTCTGATATCACGCGCGCATCCGCCCTCCGCCTTAACAAAGATTCACCCGCCTACAAGCGAATAGAATTTTCCCCGCATTCTCTCGCTTTCGCCCCCCGCCCTCTGCACGAATTTTCCCTCGCGTTCGCCCCCGGCCGCCGTCTCGCCCCCGCCCCTCTTGCAGAACAGCATTCACCCTCAGCTCTTGCAAAATGGTAAGTTCTTACTGCAGGCCCTTCCTCCTATAGTAGGGTTGACTCTATTTGGGTTTTTTTTGGTCAATTCCATTGGATTGTGTTAGGCTGTAGGGTTCTCTCTAGATGTCAAGAATCAAGATTCAATACCCTCTATTATATTCATCACCCAATACAAGATTTAAATTTTTCCCAAAGAAACGCTTATTAATTTGGCAGCCATTATTTCTCCCTGCTTTAAAACCCTACATTTAAATGAAAACAAGCATTGCATTTCAACTACAAAAATCTATTAGTGTTCAAATGTACATGTGTGCTACATTAACGTCTGATATCACGCACGCATTCGCCCTCCGCTCTTGCAGAACAGCATTCGCCCTCAGCATTCGCCCTCAGCTCTTGCAGAACAGCATTGGCCCTCAGCTCTTGCAGAACAGCATTCGCCCTGAGCTCTTGCAGAACAACATTCACCCTCAGCTCTTGCAGAACAACATTGGCCCTCAGCTCTTGCAGAACAGCATTGGCCCTCAGCTCTTGCAAAATGGTAAGTTCTTACTGCAGGCCCTTCCTCCTATAGAGGGTTGACCCTACAGCCTAACCAAATAGCTCCACCTGAGAAAAAATTTCATAATCTTGGGGCTGGATATACTGCAGAGCAAACAATTGTAGTTATCATTTGTGCTCCAATATATTAATATACTTTTTACACTGAACTGAAGAAAAGGAAATAAGCAAATGCTAGCCATCATACAATGCTTTGACATAAGATTTTTGAGTGACATACTTGAAAAAAGAACTCATCGACTGATATTTATAATCATTTGAGTTATTCAAGTTAAACACAATGTCAAGAATCAAGATTCAATACCCTCCATTATCTTCATCACCCAATACAAGATTTAAATTTTTCCCAAAGAAACGCTTATTAAATTGGCAGCCATTATTTCTCCCTGCTTTAAAAACCCTACATTTAAATGAAAACAAGCATTGCATTTCAACTACAAAAATATATTAGTGTTCAAGTGTACATGTGTGCATCACTTGTGTAGGGTATTCTTTTTCCACTTTCACATTATCCAAGAATGTGTGCAGTATAGTTCATATTTTTTGTGATTCAGATTATCTTGAAAAAGGAAAGGTAAATTATTTCCCATGGAAAAAGAAGGTTTTCCCTTTTTACTACTGGAAATGGTACAAAAAAGTTCCATTTATACCCGAAACTCCTATGAAACAGGAACCAAATAAAGGCCATGTCCTTAATGGACATCATTTGGCTTTGAAAATGGCCATTGCACCGTGTTGTTTCTTATATTACATCACGATAGTTTCTTAGGTCATTTCTTGTTTCTTGAGATGAAAAACAACCAAAGAAATTGTGAAGATCCTTTCAAGAAATAAATGACCATTTCTCAATCATATCTCAACCATTTTTTATTTTATTCAGTGGTTGCTTACTTTGAGAGAAATTTGACACTTTTATAAGGAATATAACATAAAAACACAAAATGGGAAGGAATTGATGAGGTAGATGTCCTTTAGTTGTTGTCAATTAAGAATTGATAATAAATGATGCATGTTCTGTACTACAAACTAGATTCCTTCCTGGAGTTAGGACACAGAGTATTGAATCAAAGTTGTAGTTTCTACCTTGTATTGGTTCATCAATCTTGAAATTCGGACATTGCATGTCTTCATTGCTTCATGTTTGATTAATTTGCATCATATCGTACAATAGGAAATTAGGAATTATGATTATTATTACTTTATGGATCTGTTAAGTTAATTTTAAGTTTGCATGGTTTAGTGTGAAATTATTCTAGTCCCCAAACACATATAATCAAGGAATTATAACGTGATTTCAAACATTAAATATCAACAAAATCGCTTAAAGGATATTGAAAGGAAAAAGGTGATGGAAGATAGAAAGTGCCTTACTTAAATGCTCTAAGGATTTTTCAATAGTTGCTCCAAAAGCTTCACTTCAAGGCCCTTCAAGATCGTCTCCAACAATGCTATACCATCAGCTTCAACAATGTTTCTCCAAAAATGTCTTCAAGGTCTTCACAACAATTTTACTAGAAGTTGCTCCAACAATATATTCAATAAGGTCTTCATTGTCAACTCGTCTCTTGTTTGGGTGCCTTAATATGCAATGACATGTTTCCAGGACTGAATTCAATGCAAGGCATATTTGAAACTCTAACTTTGTCGTCCGGTGTCTTATTAGAAATTATTTCAGTTTTCATTTTTTGTTTTTAAGTTAGATATTGTTTTCAAGTTTTAACATTTATAATTTTATTGCAATGTGGCAGACTGATGAGAGCAGTGCAGGAACAACCCAGAGATGGGATGATCGTGGAAAGAGGCCAGCGGAAGAACATGTAAAGTGCCATCATTGCTCTATCTTCAGGTATTTTAGTTATTTACATAATTGAAATAATATTAATTTTGTTCAAATATGCAGACACCTAGCCATGGTATGCCTGATGATTCCCTCTTTGAGGAAGAGCTTTCTTCATCCCTATCTCCAATGTTCTTGTTGCAAAAAAAGGCACGAGATGCAAGGTCGGAATTTAATACTTTGATAGACGCGCCTCAAACACCTGAAACAGAAGAGAGGATACAACATCTTATGAGGCAGCTAGAAAGATATCAGGTAATAATAAAAAGTCAAAAGGATATTTTTTTTGTTCTGCATGAGATGAATTGTGATAGTTTGATTTTAATTTTTACATTGACTAAACTAACAAAAATTTCTTTTGTATGTAGCGTTTTCTGGCACTTGCTGAACCCGGTGTTGGTGGTAGTGGGACACAAGGGCAAGAGATTTCCCAACAACCCTCTTGTACACCTTCTACTCCTTTAGGTGCCAGCCAAGAAACACACCCTGCCCAAGCAGACACCCAGCCAACCGCTGAACGTGTTGGCAATGATGAGGCTGATATGGCCAACTACATTATTGCGTTTCCCGGAGCTACACGTGTCAGCTCCACAGGGACCATTAATGGCACGTTGTTGGTGAACGATGAAGGTGTCCCTATAAAGCATGTACAACTCCCAGGTAAATTTTAATATTTTAACTATTTCATGTACTTTATCTAAAACATATTTATCACGATTTTTATTTTTAAATTAATGATAATATTTTTTTTTTCTGTGTAGGAAACAATGAGTTCTACAGGTATCTGGAGAGCCATGCGTTGGTAATTTTTGGCCCAACCATACGCACAGGGTGGAATTCCCAGAGTTCCAACCTGAAAAAAGAACTTCTAGATTATCTAGAAACCCTTTTTGGGGTCGGCATATTTGACAGAACAACGGTGGCTCGGGTAGCCGGAAAATATTTGAAATATACCAGGGACACCTATAGGACGCAATTGTAATTTAACCCTAGATATGAGCGTCCTCTCACAGTTCCAGAGAGTGAGTGGAGAGCACTCATCCATGACGGAAAAGAGAAAAGGGCAAAGAAAGAAGGAAAAATGCCAACTGGACCCGCAAGGTAAATTACAACTTTAATTCAATAGCTTTAATTTTCTCTATGTCTAAATAAAAGTGTGCTACGTCATATCTGACTTTAATCTTTTGATGCTAGGTTGCTTGACACCTCAAAGGCAACCAAAGCTAGGATTGAAAAAAAGGGCCATCACAAGCTAGGCCAGGGCGGCTACTTGAAATTAGCCGCAAGAATTGTAATTAAGCAGCTAAACATCTTATAATTAATTGTATCGCCTTCCAACGTTTTTGTAATCCTATCAAATATGATTAAAAATACACAATCATATGTAATGTAGGGTGATGACTTCGGAATAGAAACAACAGAGGAAGATAAAAATATCGCTTTCCATTTCGGCTATCAAGCCGTAGTTGAACGTCGCATAAGCTTGGGGCAGGTCCCAAGATCCAGAATCCCTGATAAGGTAAAACATTAACCTTTCAATATGTTTGTTTTCATCCATAAATTTAATGTCTAACAACTTTGTTTAAATCAGGGGAGCAACACTACCGACGACGCAAATAACCCAGTTTTAGAGCCAAATGTAGATGATCCTCACGTGAAACCTGATCATTGTAGTAGGGACCAGGCCGACAATGCTACTATCAGTGAGGGCCATGACAATAATTAATTTCCACTTATAATTTTTTATAATTATACCTTGATGGTTGTCCTTATAATGTTTTTTGTTTAAATGACAGAGAATGTTTCCCTTGAGGATCTTACCACCAGAGAGGAAGATAGGGCAACAGTCCCAACGGCGACAACTGGTGCACCAGGTAAATAATCTCATTGCAATTTTTTTTATTAATATTACCGAACTAGTTCAATGATATTTAAAAACTGGCAATTAAAATTTAATATTATCTGTTTTTGTAGGCGATGCCCCGTCACTGGATGAGACCAGACATCGTGACTACGCAACTAGGTCAGCGGCGACAACTGGTGCACCAGGTAAATAATCTCATTGCAATTTTTTTTATTAATATTACCGAACTCGTTCAATGATATTTAAAAACTGACAATTAAAATTTAATATTATCTATTTTTGTAGGCGATGCCCCGTCACTGGATGAGACCAGACATCGTGACTACGCAACTAGGTCATCGGCGACAACTGGTGCACCAGGTAAATAATCTCATTGCAATTTTTTTTATTAATATTACCGAACTAGTTCAATGATATTTTAAAAATGACAATTAAAATTTAATATTATCTGTTTTTGTAGGCGATGCCCCGTCACTGGATGAGACCAGACATCGTGACTACGCAACTAGGTCAGCGCCGACAACTGGTGCACCAGGTAAATAATCTCATTGCAATTTTTTTTATTAATATTACCTAACTAGTTCAATGATATTTAAAAACTGACAATTAAAATTTAATATTATCTGTTTTTGTAGGCGATGCCCCGTCACTGGATGAGACCAGACATCGTGACTACGCAACTAGGTCAGCGGCGACAACTGGTGCACCAGGTAAATAATCTCATTGCAATTTTTATTATTATTAATATTACCGAACTAGTTCAATGATATTTAAAAACTGACAATTAAAATTTAATATTATCTGTTTTTGTAGGCGATGCCCCGTCACTGGATGAGACCAGACATTGTGACTACGCAACTAGGTCAGCAGTGCGGGTCGAAAGGCACGAAACAGGAGCAGAGCATGATGATATTGATGATGTAATTAGGAGCTTTAAAAATAGGAAGAAGAAAAATAAAATTCGATAATGTAAAATATTGTATTATTATAAGACAAACGTTACCAATGACCATACTTGGAACGTTTTTTGCGTTATACAAAAAACTCATTTATCATACTATTTTTATGTCAAGCATTAATTGCAATGTTTCCTTGCGTACTTTTTGTTGAATTGTTTTTTTATTAGTTATTGAATATTTTTTTTTTATGCTCATGAAAGTAAAAAATGAAATATAGATTGGGTATTGGGGAATTGAGAGTGATGTGAGGGGGGGGAGGGGCCATAAGAGCTTCCACCTTCACATGGTTGGCCCTGTTTAGTAGAGAATAATTTATTGGAGCGATTTAATCTTGGAGAAAACCTCCCTCGATCCAGCATAGCAACAAAAAAGTCACTGTTGACTTAGTTGCTACTCTTTCAGATCGTGGGAGGCTTGTTCCAAGTTCATGCGACTCCAATAAATTGTTCTTGAAACAAAGAGGAGCTTATTCAGGTATGTTTTGACATTTTCAACATATGTTCTAAAATTATCATAAGAATGCATCTTAGAGTAAAAAATACTACATCAATTACTTGTATTTATTGTATAGATAATGATGGATTTTAATTGACTTGGCAGTGCAGGTACAAATCCTCTTGCATCATGAGCAATACAACTTGTCAACCAGGGTCATGTCCAGGATATTTTTGCTTGTGCGTTTGACCAGGTTCGTAATGTCACATTTTGTAAGTTCCTTTACAGTTCATAATTCAATATTAAGCTTGTTCACGATTATTATCTAGGCTTTTTGTATGTGTTTTTTCATCTATTTGATTGTAAGCAACTATGCATGTTTCCTGTTGTTCACTATGATTTCTCCCATTACCACTCCCAGGATGAATCCAAATTTATTGTTACATAGGTTACTTTATTTTTACTATGATTTCTCCATTTACGATTTCATAGGTTACATCATGTAAAGTTGTCAATCTCAGGTTGGTGATGAGCTTTAGTTCTCCAGATTTGGGGCTTTTCTGATATTTTCTCCCTCATGTCATTCCTGCATCACCTCGTTGTTTGAGCATGCCAATTGTCTACCACTTGTACCAATTGGCACATGTCAATCTCCGAGTGGTGCCACATTTCACCTATTTTCAGTGAGAGTTTAGGGTTTCTCTAACATAGCTTCAGAAATCCGATTTAGTGCCTGCTTGAATATCGTCACATAATACTCATGGTTTGGATTGATGAGCATGTTCTGAATGGTTGGTTGATTCATAAGAACCACCCACATAGTCATCTTGAGATATTTCAGAAGTTTTCTCGGGTTTCCTTTTTCACCGTTTCTAGTGGGTGGGATGGTGTGGGGTGATCCATCAATACCGGTGCTCTTGTAGTAGGGAATTTGTTTTTGGGGATATAAAGGAGCATTTGATGTAGATATCCCATTGGATGCATTCATAGATGGGCACGAGAGGTCAAGAATTTAAATTAAAAATATGCAACCTCTAGCATGGCAACCTGAAGGCCGCGAGAGACACTAGTTAAAGATTGTTTTGTGTTGGCCTTGATATAGTCGTGATTTCTTTCTATTATCTTAATGCAAATATATAGTCCGGTCTCATTAAAATGAGGATTGTGGTTGTATTTCTCTTTGGTTGTTTCTCTCTTAATGCTCCAGAAGTTGCCAAAAGTTGCGATAGTTGTTTAGTTTGCCTGTTACAATTTAAAAGTGGTTTTTAGCAATGGGAGTCATGTTTTTTAAGGTTCATACTAATATGAAGATCTTGTAATTCTATATTCAGCATAAGAGAAGATGGCCTCTGCTTTGGGAAGTATGACAAAAATTGCCACATCTACCTCATTGGGTAACAATGGAAAGGGGAAGAAGTTGGGTGCAATGTTTGATAATTATGGTAGACAATTGTCTTCTCTTTCAGTTTTTTCACCCATTTCCTTTAATCGCTCAAGCAGAAGAGGGACTCTGAGATTACGCGACAGAGAGAAGGTAGTTAATACAAGAGCTATTGAAAAGGAGTTGTACTTCAACAAGGATGGCTCAGTGACAAAAAAATTGCAGGTCAGAGAAAAAATTATGTTTAAAGGAAGGTCACCTGCACGTGAAACTTCACTGCGGTGGATCTTTCCTTGTCCACTTATATTTGATTTTAATGTGTTATTTTAATTTTTCATGGAGGGTTGTTATTTTAGATGTGTGCTCTGGTTTTCTTTTTAACGTTGTATTAGTTCCCCCTCTTAAATGTCTTATATTTGG
Source organism: Pinus albicaulis (assembly GCA_034641835.2). Classification (NCBI taxonomy): domain Eukaryota; kingdom Viridiplantae; phylum Streptophyta; class Pinopsida; order Pinales; family Pinaceae; genus Pinus; species Pinus albicaulis. Next base: position 1,193,207,308 of record CM076583.1, read on the forward strand.
TAGGCATAATTTGAAAACTCAAAGGTGAAAGGAAACATATTTGTTACCCAGTGGTCTAAAAGGAAAGGGTTATGGCTGAGTCAAATTTTATTGTTATTGACAGTGTAATGAAATGTATCTCAATGTTATGGTTTTGGCCTTTTTATTGGTTGAATTAGAGGACCCAGTTGAAAATATTGAGGCCAAGTAGGCTGGTTTTCCTTTTTGCTGATGGTTTGGTGTATCTAATTGAATTAGTTGCCTAAGGTATTTTTGGTTGCAAACTCATTTTCATTTTTCATACAGTATTGGCCTTGTGGAATACATTTGATTGTGTGGTCTTGTTAGATCTACAACATTTGTAGTTGTTTAGTCTTGTGGCCGAGGTGCACTTTTATTATGGAAATAGTTGATGCAATATTGTCATTTAATCCTTACTGCAGGGTAGCATGTTGAGAAGTTTCTTGTGAAACATTTGGTATTCAAAATGACACTTGATCCTATAAAACATCATGCACTTGACTTCAAAATTCATATTCAAAGTGTGCCAGACAATTCTTGCAAAATTTCAAATATTTATGTTGTTTTAAACCATTATCCTTTTCATGTATTGGATGCTGAAAATGAGAAAAAGACTTTGGTATGAAACCAACTGGTGAATAATTTCCAGCAAAACAACCACTTCCAAGACATGATTTAGAAGTAGAACATATGTACTTATGAAGCATAGAAATATATCCTTGATGCATTTTCAATGTTTGGCTAGGGTTATTTTTGGAGAAAATAACTCCTTATTCCTAGAATAGTGATCTTCAATACAAGTAAATGCCAGAGAAGAGAGATCATCGTGTGATGCAACAAAACTGAAATTGGACCCCTAAGGAGATCTGGTGTGTCTACAATCGCTCTGTCATCATTTTCCCCTGGTTTACCCCGTTCTTTTCCTCCAGCTTGGGTCTTCATTGACTTCTTCTTTCTTCGGGTTTATTTATCAAATTCGTAGAATTTGATAAATAAATACCATCCACAATGGTTGGAATTTAATTTATATTTCCAACTTTATATTATCTCCAAGCCTTATAACCAATGTTTAACTTTCAACACTTTGTATTTATACTCCACGTTTATTTTTAAATAAATAACTTGTAATGAACTTTCGGCTCTATATTTCACCACCCAGCCTTACAACAATCACACTCCAGACTTATGCTAATTATCCGCCAATCGTTTAATTAAAAAATTTCATTATACTCCGGCCCCACCTATATATATCAATAACCAATCAAACACTCGTATCGTACCTGGCTATCCTCCACACACCTTAGTTAACCTCCGGGCAAGTTCAACGTGTGACCACCATCCGATGGCCCTTCTCCAAATCAACGACTCTTGGAAATTTCGCTCGGATTCCAACGTTGGGATTTAACATGCGATGGCACAGGTTAAACGGTGGTTTTACAGGGGTCACTTCGCCACGTGTCGCATTCCCTATGGAATCGCTCACGAATAGGAAATACCGCCTACTCCGCAAAAGCGGTGCGATATGGGCAACCCGCTTTTGTGATTCCGCTCGTGGTTTTGGTACAGGGCTTGACCACGGGTGCAAGTCTGGTTCCGCTATCCTTTTGTTTGTTAACTCATGTCCAATCCTCGGGTCAAGTTCCGAAAGCACAACAATCTTGTCTCTTTATTAAGCGAGATTTTTATATTTGAATAGTGTTCACGACCCTGGTTCTCTGGCTTTAGCCCATAAACTTCAAACGTAATAAACCATAATTAAACCACCAGATTCCAAAATAGGTCACTGACGGCTACCATGCACTTGTGACGGAAAACCAAATGAATCTCGCCCCAATCTTTTTCGGGTCCAAGTTATTTGTGTCTTGAGTGAGAGTTGTATCAATTTCTTACCAATTCTGCCTTAATCTTTTCGTGTCATTTTCATTTAAAACCTGCCACCCTTTTGACTTTGTAAATAAAACAAATTGCGTCTGCGTCATTTTCATTGTTCCGTGCGCTAGCCAGTCTTCCATGCAACAAAATTCAAAAACCAATTGTTAACGCTTGTTGACCGTTACCTTGCTGAAGAGAATTGAAGCCGAGTATTTCAGGGTTCTTCTGTCATAACCAACGCATGTTTAAACATGTTTCATTTCCCATAAACAGGTATTTATTCCAATTCCCCGCTAAACTCTGTAAAAAATCCTGGTTTTAGTTTTTTAAAGCAGCCTGCTGGTCCAACAAGACTGTGCTTCTTGGTATTTTCCTTAAATCTAATATTCATATCTCCAAAGATGCAATGTTTTTCCACAAAAAACCTCTGGAATTCATTTCAATCCACAAGAATCCTCAGAAATGGAAGTTCCTGTAGGCTCTCAAATGTCATGCCCATCAATGTTTCTACAAGGATCTCTGGATTATTTGCCTTTAATGAGAATGATTTTCAAATTGCTGGACTTGCGCCCTAATTGAAATTTCCAATATTTTCTGGCTACCATGACAATTATTATTTGAATGGTTCTGACATCTTTGGACTTTGGGAATCAATCTTCCTATGTACCTTCTCCCCTCAGTCCATATTTTTCTTGAGTTAATCCATTATTGCTACGCAAATTATGATCCCAACCAACGAGCAGTTTTATCCCCAAGTCAAAATGTCCTTTTCCCAATAACTGCTCAGTCCATAAATGAAATGCTACAATTCCAACCTGTTCAAGCTCTCACTCCCCTGCCCATGGTTGAATTACTTGAGAAATATACTAATTTATCCCATGAAGAGTTAAACCGCCTATGCCAAACCTTCATGTTACCAAAGCATCAGCCTAAAAACCCTCCCCCTTATGGTTATACTTTCTTTACTGATGAGGGTAGAGTTATTTTAGACATGATATCTTCCATAATGGGCTTCAATACTAGTGAGTATGTTGATCACTTAACCCTAGTATTGTTATCCATTTTTACCCTTGGACAGCCTCCTGCTGTCAAGTACGATTTTGCATCTTATATTGCTGACAAAATCCATGATCAGTTCATGATATTTGAGAATGAGAGAGTATTTAAGTATTCTTCTGTCATATATCATCTCATGATTTACTTTCAGTCAGAAAATTTCCCTTTTTATGTTAAGAAACTTGATGCCAAAGGGAATCCTAGGTCAGTCATCTTTTGGTCTGCCATTACTCACAATTCCTTTGATTCTCCTTATTCTTATAATGAGTTTGTCGACCTTTTTGTTCATCCTGAAACTACCTTGTTGACAGGAGTCTCTCCTCCTAGAATTAACAATGAAATCAAGAAAATCCTTCAACTCTCAAAGCAGTACAAGATAGGTGACTGGTACCTATATCAAAACTACACAGAGATCAGGATATATGGATGTGAATTATGCCCATTCAAACTGCCCAAGTATGTCCCAATGAGACTCTTTGCATTAGAATATTTCAGGCAGATGAATAATTCAGATATAATTCATTTTTACAATGCAAAGAAAAAGGCTCAACTCAGGATCAAGAGCCAATTAGGTCCCTTCATTTGTAACTCTAGGGAAGCTGGAAAGGAAGCCGAAAGGATTTTAGAATATTATCTCATACTACAAAAGAGTTTCTAATGGGTGCCTTATGATCCAAACAACTTTATCTCTGATAGAAGAATGAAAAATAAACAGTCACCATACATCCATCAAAGAATCCTAGAAATAGAACAATATGCTAATATGGATGAATGGACAGAAGGGACATTGGTTGAAAATGATAGTGAGCAGGTCAATGTTGAAAATGTAATGAAAGATCTTGAAAATATACTTGACCTAGAATCTTTTGGACAGGTGCAGGGATCTTCTTCAGCCAGGACTTTACAACAAAATTTGCAGGAGATTAGTATAGTAGCAGTAGAATCTAAAGGAAAAGAAAAAGACACTGATATACAAATAATTGAAAAATTAATAATGACAATGCAACCAGAGACTTCTAAAGAACAAGGTTAAGGAAAAATTCCTCCTACTCAGATCAGTGAGCCAGAAATTTCTATTTTACAAACTTCTCTGAATATAGAAAAGGGAAAAAAGAGAGAGGCTGAAACAACTACTCCTATTGGTGGCTCTTCTGAACAGCAAGATGTTAAAAGGAAGAAATTAACTCCCCTTCCAGAAGATGAATCATTTCAGGAAATCCCTGACAGCCAGGGAAGAGAAGACAGTTAGCAAACAGATACAGGTAGTGGGACATCCACTAATTTTCAAAAACAGGGAATACAGAGGCAACAAAGTGCAGAAATATCTTCTTTCAAACCTCCAGTAAAAACTGCCTGGGACATCAAAAGAACATTCACCAATATAAAGGCCAGGAATGATCCACTTAGACTTCAAGTATACAGCCAATATTTGAAGATGGCTCCGAAAAATCAAGAAAGATTGATGTCAGCTTATGACATCCAACAGGGTAAGATGTTAATGAGCCATTTGAAGCCCACGGTGCGGCAGCCTCAGACAGCTGCAGATTACGTTAGGACTAATTTTGAAGTCTTAGTAAAGGATATCCATCCTTTAGATCAAATTGAGCTACACAAGCAAACAGGTGAGATGATTTATTCTACTCTGACTGATAAATCAATGATGACCCATAAGTTGCAGGATTCTTTGGATAATACTAATACACAGTTGCAGCTTGAAAAAGCCTCCTCCCAGGCTAAGGATAATAGAATCAAAACTTTAGAGGAAATAATCATTGGTTTGGGTCATAATCCTGAAGATGTGAAAGGTATTGAAGCTTTGATCAAGAGAAAAGATGATGATATTGCAGCTCTGAGAAAAAAATTAAAGTTACCGGCCTCAAGACATCCACAGACTGCAGAAATCATCAAACAAAATTCTGAGGAAGAACTAATGGATTTTCTCTTAAAATTGAATGAGCAACTTAATGCAACTGAAAAAGAGCTTGAGAATGCATTAAAAGATAAGCAGGAAAATATTCTAGTATCTACAGCAGGAGTAGTGACAGGTACAGCAACAACAGGTCAGCCAGAAGAATTGTCACAGAGCAACACTGCAAATTTGAACACTGATGAATTAACAAAGTCAATGGAAGATATGAACATTCAGGCCATAGAGCTTCACAAAACAAAGGAACAATTGGCCACTCTAGAACATAAATATGATCTTTCAAAAATGAGTGTTGCTGATAAAACAAGAGAAGTGAACAAATTAGAAAAAATAGTCAAAGCATTGGAAAATGATCTCACATTGGAGAAACCTTTAAAATAAATAAATGATATTCTTTGGGATAATATCATTCAATCAATAAAGGATGTTTGGTCCTCAATTCAAATAATGGATGAATAGAATAACTTAGTTAAATTGGCTCTGGATGAGATTGAGAGATCAAGACAAGAGTTGGGAAATATGCCAGAAGAGGCCAATAGACTTATACATTTTTTGAATACTTAGACTAAGAATCAACTTGCAGAAATTGGTATTCGTGATGTGACTAACAATTCCTCTCGAAATAAAGAAAGTTTTACTTTAAAAAGAACTTCCTGGTACTTAATTTAGAACTAAGGTGCTCGATATGCAAGAAGAAATCATTGCTCCTCCAGGAAAGATTAATATTTGTTAAATAGAGGATTGCCCACCCCCATAGCCGCGTACATACAAGCTAATGGACCTTGATAGTTATGTTGAAAAATTGGACAAATATGCTGATAATCAAGCTAGTTCTTCAACCAGTTCATCAACAGCAGCATTGCCTACAGGGAAAAACCTTCATGACAGATTGGAGATTTTATTTTATCTTGGGCATGAAGTAAATCATGTGTTCCCAAATCAGCCTGATTTCTTTAGATATACTGAGGCTGATGAAACACTAAGAAAGTTGCAAAGGACCAGAGTGCCAGAATTTCAATGGTGGGAAGAAATGATGGAACTTTTGTAAAACATTATCCTTACATAAATTTTTGCCTATTTACCACAGTATATCATGATAAAAAGGATAAAAGGATAAACAAAGGTCAAAGAGTATCAGAGCAGTTAAAGAGTATCAGTGAAATGAAATAATCAACATAGAATTAATAAAGAGGATAGCAAGAAGCCAAGATATAGGGCCTACCTCCAGCACATTCTTAAAAGAAGGAAACAACACAACATCAGTTATCATTTTTCTTATCTACGAGACCATCTGTCTCTATATTGTTGTAATGAATTCATGGACTATTTTACTTCATATAATAATTTAAAAACAGCATTTTTTCTCTTGTGAAAAAAGAATGATTAATGTTTACCACTCTGCCTTCAAAACTAGTGATGTTGGTCTATGTTGTTGGTTTATTGATATGGTCTGATGGTCTTCCTCACATGATTAGCGTTTTTCTCTGTTCATGGATTTTGGGTACTTTAATTTTTATTTGGAACAATGGACGTCGGTATTCTATCTGTTGCTTTACTATTCTACATACTGCTATTTCACTTTCTTATAGATGCCTCGGGCATATTTGGATGCTTTCTCGAATTGTCGATAATCTCCATGTGGACCGTTACTGGGTTTAATATCAAGTCCCTGTATGTGACATGGGGTATTTTTCTATCACTGTCTGGGGTGGGAATTCCACATTTCTGGATGGATATTTGGGTTCCAATCTTCAGATGTGAAATGTAATGACTTCATGGACTGTTTTACTTCATATAATATATTCAAAACAACGTTTTTTCTCGTGAAAAAAAAATGATTAATGTTTATCACTCTGCCTTCAAAACTAGCGATGCTGGTCTATGTTGCTGGTTTATTGATATGGTCTCATGGTCTTTTATATTTGGGACATATCACACTCCTCACATGATTAGCATTTTTCTCTGTTCAAGGATTTTGGGTACTTTAATTTGTATTTGGAACAATGGACGTCAGTACTCTATCTGTTTATTTACTATTCTACATACTGCTATTTCACTTTCTTATAGATGCCTGGGGCATATTTGGATGCTTTCTCAGATTGTCGATAATCTCCATGTGGACCGTTACTGGGTTTTATATCATGTCCCTGTATGTGACATGGGGTATTTTTCTATCATTGTCCGGGGTGGGACTTCCACTTTTATGGATGGATATTTGGGTTCAAATCTTCAGATGTGAAAATGTAATGACTTCATGTACTGTTTTACTTCATATAATATATTCAAAACAACGTTTTTCCTCTTTTAAAGTTTCATTTTTTTTTTAAAATTGAACCTTCCATCGCAATTCCGACGTCTTGTAAGCGTCGTAATTGTGACAATTTACAGACGTCGGAAGCGCGACGTTCAAAACGTCGGACCACATTTCGTCGTAATTGTGGCAGTTTACAGACGTCGGAAGAGCGACGTTCAAAACGTCGGACCACATTTCGTCGTAATTGTGACAGTTTACAGACGTCGAAAGAGCGACGTTCAAAACGTTAGACCACATTTCGTCGTAATTGTGACAGTTTACAGAGGTCGGAAGAGCGACGTTCAAAACGTCGGACCACATTTCGTCGGAAGTACGACAGTTTATAGAGGTCAGAAGTGCGACGGATTAGGAGATGTAGGAAGAGTGACACATGTTTGGAAGCGACGGAAAAGTGTCGATACTGCGACACTTTTTAGTTGTGTCGAAACTGCGACGGTATGGTAAACCATGGTTTGCTCGCCCTCTAACTATTTCTCCTGTGACGACAATGTGTCGGAATAGCGATGATTTGGCCGTCGGAATTTCTGCCAAATTCTCTAGTGACCACACGTTCTGCATTACATGTTCTAAGGGGAGCATGGGAAGAGACATGGCCTCCATAGCAAAATCCTTGTTTCTTTATGAGGGGGGCCATGTGATGGATGGGATGCCATATGGTGGTGATTTATTATCCATCATATATGAGATGGCTTGGGCTAGCTTGATTCACAGCACTGGGAGAGGGACCTTTGGAGGTCTAGTTTCCTTCTTGCCATTTGAGGGCATCAGGATTGCAGCCGAAGATTAGGAAATTCTCTACACTCATCTCAACTGGAGAGGAAGATAGCGTGGGGTAGGCTATCTTGTCTTCCATGTTCATATTTCTAGCCCACCTATTTTGCATGAGCTCAAGGTGGAAGAGATCCTTCATTAGTTGCTATCCTGGAGGGTGACTCATTTTGTTTGGTTGATAGCTTCGAGAGGAGAGATTCAAATGGGGATGATGAATCATAATCTATATCAACCTTCATGCCCCAATAGGACCTTCAAACAACCCATTTTTGCCTCCATGGATGATCCACTGTCACATAATATCGGTTATTTGGATAGCTTACACACTTGGGAGGGGCAACTTGGAGATATGTTGATGATACAAAACCTTGATCTTTGGAGGCTTTCATCTTATGAGGTTGCTACAGGGTAGAAGAGGATGCTCTTCAGTCCTGTCCTTTCAGTTGCTTGAGGACAAGCAAAATTTGGGAGGGGAGGACTGTAATATTCCAAAATTTTCACATAGCAATTTGGAATATTAGATTTTTCTACTTTCACCTATTAAAGGAATAAATGGGTAAGGAAGCCCATGAAAAATAAAAATATGAATAATTTCCACCTTAATAAGGAAGGGGATCACTTTAGGAGCTGGAATTTACACTCATAGGTGTGAACAAGGACAAAATAGATGTGGACATAGTCAAGTTTGAATAAGTCAACATGCATTCTTGAGGAGGAAGAAATCACCCAAGTAAACTAGCTCAATGTGAACAAGGATCAGCCTAGACACACATATGAGAACTAGATTGAAGATCCTTTAGTGTGAAAAGAGGCATTGCAGGTGGATTAGTCTTAGTTGACCAAGTCAACAATGCTGCTACAAAGAGGAGGGAAGCTAACTAGGACAACGCAGTTTTGGAGGAGTAATCTTCATTAGGAAGTCACCTCAACAATGTGTGGGGTCCGGGGAGAGGAGGCTCACCAAAGATAAAAAGGAGGTCATAGAAACAAATAGATCATTTAGTATTCAGCTATCTTTGGTCTTCTGACTATTTGCATGCTTCAGCTGTTTAGCCGGAGTTGCTGCACTGCTTAGTTCAAAGAATTCTCATGTGGGAATTCCATCCTTTCCTTGGATCAACTTGCTTAAGGGATCAATAGGAAGGATTTGAGCTTCCATTTCATCATTTGTCTTAAGGCCACTCAGCTAGCAACATCTACAGTGCAGTCATCTTCAAAAACTGCATCGTTTTTTGCAAGGGCATTGTTGCTGGGTTAAACATTGTTATTTGGTGCTAGTCTTTAAGGAGGAGGTGTTCATTTCCCCCTGGGAGATCTAATAAGAAGGGCCTTTGGCCGTTTTATATATTATTAAAATATTTTATTTCATATTCAGTCATGTCTAATACATAGTTGCAGTAAACTGCGTTATTTTCTGCAGTCCTTTTTGTACATGTATATTGCCAGAAACCCTTTCTCGGTGTCTTTTTCGTTGTGTGAAAGAGTTTAAACCTCAATTTCTCTGTTAATTTATCAATATAAGCCCTATATTAGTCTTCTCTTGTTATTTTCTACATAAACCCTCATTAAAATAACGCAGTCCCTGCTTCAATACTTTCTGCATGAGCTAGGCTATGGGGTTTGGGCTTATTTGAGCTGCATTGACCTAGGGAGATCTGTTTATGTTGGATAGAGTGATTTGTTTCACCTCTAATTCTGCATGTGAGTTGTAAATGATGTATTCAAAGGGATACAGGTCCCATTTCTCACTTTTATAGCATTATTTTTTGAAGACAATTGTTTTATGCTGTATATTGCTGCATTTCCCCACCCGGGAAGGAGAATATATATCATCTTGTTGCTGAGGTTATTTCATATGTTGGTATGATGTTATTTTAAATCTAATGAGCTGCTCTACATTTCCATGTTCATGATTTACTGAATCTCCACATTGTTAATAACTCAAATTATTCCCAATAGTGTAGCTATTCCCATTTTGGAATATTACAACACCTAATAGAGAGATCCATTTTTGAGTCCAGGAAGGCTAGGTCCTAGAGCTCTAAATACTAGTTCCATGTTACCCTATCATTTGGTCTACAAATCTACTAAATCACGAGACACTAACATTTTGGCGATCACGGTGGCACCTTCTGAGTATATAGTTGCCTGAATACCTCTTAAGACTCTTTAAACCCTCAGTTTGACTTAGAAAATCCAGTGAATCTGCCACCTCATTTCCACACTAACATTTTGGTGATCACGGTGTGACCTTCTGAGTTAGTGATAAACTAAGTACCCCTTATGACTTCAGATACACTTATCAAATCGTTGAAAACTCAAACTATCAGCCATAGAGTAGACTCTATCTGTTTCTCCATCCTAGAAAAATGATGACTCAGTTATAGGACACTCTTACAAACCTTAAAAATATAAAAGAAAACTTAGAAAACCCCAAATCACCCTTATATTTATTTATTATCAGTTATTGGTGGTGGACCATAAACATACATTCTTAAAAACAACAAAAATATCCACCTGGCGACTCCACTAGCCTCCAGTAGGCCTATTACTTCATAAACACTCATTTGACTTCCTAGATCTGTTTCACACCAACCCTAAGAAGCTTATGAACCCACTTATATACTGTAATAATTTACTAAGCATTAAGAGAAGTCAGCCTTCCGAAAACAGTACTAAAACTTTCAGCCTCTCTGAATTTTGAAATTTGAAATCTGGCTTCACATAGGATCAGTACCAGATCTCATCCGGACCCAAACCCTCCCAAAATAGTTGATGACCCAGAAAATATTTTGTGCCAAACTTCTAGATCTAGAAACTTAACCACTGTTAGGACCATCCATATAGAAATATTTGTACCTGAACATCTCACAGCTTTGCAAGATCCCCAGTTTGACTTGCACCATACCAGGAATCTCTTCAGAAACAGGTCTAAAACTAATATTGACCAAATTGACATTGAACCCTTAGATTTGCAGCAAAGTTCTAGTAGAAAATCCTCTCCTTCCACACCACTTGACTTTCAGCTTCCACATCACTTCAACTCTTTCCATACCAAGTCTACTCAAAATCAGTTTTTTAGTCCAAGTACTTCCACCACACCCATCCATACCACCACTGTGCAAACCACTCCACTTCATCATACACCCCCTTTCACAACCCCACCTCCTGTAAATCTTCCATTAGCTCCCATCATGGTAGCTTGGTATGCACCTTTGGCCTTACCTCAACCCCTAGTGCCTTTTCCAAATGACTATCAGTCCAAGATCCCTCATTTCACAGGGGCCAAATCCATCACTGCCCAACAAAATGTAGATAGAACCAATGATTCTTTTGATTACATGGAGATAGAAGAAAAAACGATTAATATGAGGATCTTTGCACTAAGCTTAGGAGGAGAGGCCAAAAAATGGTTCAAAGCATTAACTCCTAATTCAATACATCATCTCCCTTCCCTCTACCAAACTTTTATAAACAAGTGGGAAATCAAGAAACACCCCCCCCCCCCCCCCGCCCCAAAATCTTGTCTGAATACAACAATATTAAAAGGAAGGTAGGAGAAAGTGTGCAAGACTATTTCACCAGGTTTAACAATGTCTACAATTCCCTCCCACCTCACATGAAACCTCCACAAGGCCTAGCACTAGTGAAATTCCCTGAAGGTTTTGACCCTGACATGACTTTCCAATTAAGAGAAAGAGACTCTGAAACCTTAGAAGAAATGAAAAGGGCAGCAATTAGTGAAGATATTAACTTGATTGAAAAGAGATCTAGGTTGAAATCAGAAAAGAGAGTAGCCTACAAGGTTGAAACCGTGCCCTCAACCTCTTCTTCTGATACCAAAATGGGCAGCCTAATGAGAACTATGGAGAGAATGATAGAAAGGATAAATTTGAATGAAAGGACACCTCCTAGGGAAAACCAAGCTAATACCCAAAACAAAAATAGAGCTCATAACTTCAGAAGAGACACTCCTCAAATCAAACCAAGGGAAAGTGATAAAAAAATAAAACCTCCCTTTCAAAAAAACTGGGTAGCTGAAGAAGAAGGAGAAATTATAGAACCTAAAGAAAACCATATAAATCTAATAGGTTATAGTAATGAAGAAGATGTTTTCCTCACCGAAGAAGAACAAGGTTTCTTTTCCTCAGATTGAACTGACACAAACTATGAGGATTCTAAAGACTACCGCTTGGGATTTGAAAATGCCATCATGGAAATCCATAAGCAATATGATCTTAGGAGGAAAAAGTACCTAGATTCAGCCAAGAAAGACCAAATATATACTGTTGTTCAGAAAGTACCTGAAAACACCCCTAAGAAAACAACAGAAAATGTCAATGCCATGGCTAAGAAAGCTGAAACAAACAAAGGAAAAACTAGCCAGCCAAACAAAGACCTTAGTTGTCCTAGTACTTCCACCAGTTACCCTGAGAAAACGATTTTTTCTAAAGCTCCAAATCAGGATCAGTAGATTAAAAATGTGGAAAGGTTCATGACTGATAAAGCTGATGTAAATATATCAAAAACACTAGTACCTTTCAGTTTTGAGGGAGAGATTGCCAAAATCAAGATAAATATGCCCCTCACCGAACTAGTTACTAAACCAATGTATAGGTCTCAGATGTTGAAGGTACTAAACATAGGAAATGATGCTGAGACTTTGCACTTGGCTGCTGACACACTTGAGTTGTTGTTTGGACCCAAAATAGAAGGAAAATATCAGGAAGGAGCCATTCCCCATTTCTATATCAGCTTAAACATACATGACAAAATCTTACATAACTCCATGTTGGATTCTAGTGACTCTCACAATCTCATGCCCAAAGTTGTGACGGAGAGGTTAGGCTTAGAAATAACTAAACCTTATAAAGACCTGTACTCCTTCGATTCAAGTAGGGTCAAATTTTTTGGCCTGATCAAGGACCTTTGTGTCAACCTAGCACAAGTGCCTGCTAAGAATCTAGTCATGGACATAGTAGTGGAAAATATTCCTCCGAAGTATGGCATGCTTTTATCCATATCTTGGGGAGCCAAGCTTCAGGGGAACCTTCAACTAGATATGTCCTATGCTACCATTCCTGTTTTCAATTAGACAAGGAGATTATACTGAGAGTCACATATAAAGTATATGGTTAGTAGTCAGGATAGGCAAGACAATACTCCTCTTTATTCTATTCACTTAGGCTTTGATTATTTCATATTATATAATGAGGAAGATATTGATGGGCAGGTATATGAAGTTGAAACATGTCAAGATGCACAACAATAACCAAACCAGTCTTCTCACGAAGAATTCAGTATTCAAAACTATAGCAGCCTTGAACAAACACATGATGAAAAAATAAAACTTGACTTTCTAGAAACTAAAAATGAAACCTCAAAACCAATGGCCAGTTTGAAATATGAATCAGGTTTCTCAAAGGGAGGACAAATCTCAAAAACACAACCCTTCCCTTTTTCCTATCCAAAAATGCTAAGATGCACTCACAGAACAAAAACCCTGGAAGTTTTGAATCAAAGGAATCTTATGTTTTTACCTTATTTAGACACCTCATTATCAGAAATTTCTCTCCCTCCAAAAAAGTTGTTGAATCTCACTGATGTTGCCATGAATCCTGAAGGGGTGTCTATTTAAACGGATATAGAGGAATGCAATGTAAGCAGCCTAAGAAGACCCAAGTTAATTAAGTTGTCCAAAGCCTTCTCATTACTCACAAAACTAAAATACTTAAGGTTATGTAAGATGTTTCAGGATGCTCTTGTATATAGAAGTAAAATCTCAAAGCCTGATGACATAGACATTGTTCAAAAGAGGCCTTTTTCCAAGAAGAAATATGAAACCTTTGGGAAAATTCTGTCACTAACAAAGAAAACCAAAGGATGTAGACTATGTATGGACTTTAGAAACTTAGGAAAAGCCTCCATGGAGTCCAAATACCCTTTTCCCAAGATAAATAATCCTATGCCAAGAATAAAAATTTCTAACCAGGTGAAATTGATTAGTAGTGTTTCAGGTTTTCATGAGATGATACCACTTCAAATCAATCAACACAAAGACATTTTCAAAGTTCCTTGGAATGGCTACATGCTTGACAAAAAATTTCTTGGAATAAGGGATGTTGAAGACACCTTCCAAGAGGCCATGGCAACTGTTACCAAATTTTTCACTATGATATACATTGATGACATTTTCATTTGTTTAGGAGCTAATGAAGAATGCCTTCTTCACTTAAACATTCTCTTCCATAGAAACAAGGTTTGGAAACAAAACTCAAAGAAGAAATATAAAGGAGAACTTGGCATGTTTAAATTTTTTTGGCAAAAATCCTATACCAAGCCCTCAAAAATAGATAGTCATGTTCCTTATCTACAAGAGCTGAATGGAAAAGGATTGGTGGATGATCCTGTGAATGACATGGTGATCAAATACCATGGCCATTTAGAATATTAGTTGGAATTTCTCATTCATTGTACATACCACTGTTTGATGAAAAGATATTAAGGGAAATCACAAAAAAAAGTACAAAACAAAAAAATGGAAAAGAGGGAAGATTTGAAAAGAGGTAAAGATCCATACCCAAAAAAAATAGAACTACTGAAAGTCTGTAAGCCTAAATACCAGTACTAGTGCATAAAGAAGTCTTGTTTCAGTCATATAGCCTAATCATGGCTTAAACATGTTTTAAATTTATGGTTGATAAGATAGTGAAAGATAGATGGTCAAATTATTCAATCTCGACCTGTCAAAATATAGATTAGGGAAGAAATATATTGGTTACACATGCTTAAAACAGAACCAAGGAGAAAAATAGGGATGAATAGCAAATAATGTATCCTAGCCCTGATTTTTCTAGTCTTATTTTGTACAAAAATAAAATTTGTGTGCAGCTTTCTTTTATGCCACAAACCCATGGTAAGTTGGATTTTCTAATCTTGATTTAACCATGTTTTCAATTTCATGTTTATAGCTTAGTGAATGAATCCTGCCAAATAGTTTAACCTTGATAGTTAAATAGTCTAGGCAGAGAAACAAAGGAGTTCATTAGCATAATCTGAGCTCCGGGAATAAATAAGATAGAAGTAGATAGTTTGTTTTGCTTTCAAAAGAAAAAATTTCAAGGGTTGGCTAGTCCAAATGCACCCAAAAAAGAAAAAATGTTAGGCAAGTAGGTTTGGTAGGTAGAGATGAAGTTGATCTAACCATGTCTGTCAGCTTATTGAGATCATAGCTTGAAGCAAGCATCAGCAAGTAAAAAGAGATAAAAATCTGCCCAATGAATGAGGCACTGCTCTCCATAAAACTAGGAATCTGAAGTTCTGGACACCTCCTAAAAAGGAGCTGTCATCCCCAAGTGGAGTCACTATTAGTGTAATATCCCAAAATCGAGACTACTTGCAAGGCATGCCTAAAAATCGCATTTTTCAAGAATGTATACTACAGGATTGGAAACCAGCACTTGGATCCCTTAGATATGATAATCTAAGACCATAATACAAGAGGGGTTCAAAAAAAAATCCTCCTAGGTGGGTTAAACAGGTATCCCCACACCTAGTGCAGCTAGGAAATTCCCAAAGAAGGGACTGCAGTAATACAAAGCACACTACCCAGAAAATAACGCATTTCAGCCTAGTATTTGCAGGATATCAATATGGAGGCTCACATATCATGTGTACAATAGAAAATAAGGTTTATATTATAGCCCATATAGTGTACAAGAGAAAGTAGAGGACTTAAACAAAAATAAACCCTCCGAAATGAGGTGCTATAGCCATAAGAAAAGTCTGCATAAAATTGACAGCGTTATTTTAATGGGGCTGAAACAACAGTATATTATAACTTAGATCTAGAGTAGATCTGTATATAAAAATATGGATCTAATTCAGATCTGTATACAAGAAAAGGTCATCGATACATTCCCCTTGGGGTTTTGTGCAAAACATGAGAGTACATGAGTAGATCTGAGATCTAGAGTTGCAGATCTTCAGTAATATTCAGAAATTTCTAAATCATGTAATAGAATAGTAGATCAGATATGAAACAAACATGGATTGGATGGCCAATCCCTGGATCACCACGGTGAGAGGAGGAATCCTATCACCGGAGATCTCTCCTCCAAAATACAGACAAAACACCCTACAACTGCAAACTTGAAAATAACGCAGTTTGGGAAGGGCTACTGCACTGTAAGATTTGAGAATGATTTGGCCTGATGCCAAGGTCTATATCTATAGCTCTAATGATCTAGGACACTCTTGCCAATGGGATAGAAGACTTTCCCAGTGAAAAGAGGGGCTAGATGTGCATAGATATGAAGAGATCTATCTCCCACTTGCTGCAACTCATAATGACAACCCAACCCTCAAAAAGATCAATGATGTAGGTGTAAGGCGAAGCTTGGCCCAAGCTTGATAGTGGAAAATACAAGAACAACTCCTCCAAGAACTAATCTAGGAAGGAGGTGGGATTCCCGCTCAGGAACACCCAATGCTAAACAACATTATTCTTAGCTAAACAACTAGAGAATGAGAAATGTCTAAGAAGAAAAATTCTTCTGAAATAATATCTTCAAAAACCCCTCTCATCCTACTCTCCTCTTCCTTTTATAAGATAGGAGTCTTTTCAAACCCTAAAGCACTTCATCAATTTAGCTCCTTTCACATGTAGAGCCTCCATCTAGAACTGCGCTATGCCTCAAGGAGGTTCAATTCATCCAGACTGCGCTATAGATATGGTCATGGTTGACTTGTTCAAGTGATTATCCTATTTCACACTCAAGTGTGTTTTATAAAATGGCCCAGATTTAGCCTTGTTTACATTGGGCATTTCTTTATTTTGATTATTTTAGGAGTTTTACATGTCCTCCTTTACAGTTTATTCATCAACATGAAAATAAAAAAAAAAAACAAAGCAAAATTAAATATTCCCATTAGCTTGGGATAAGTGGGAATATTACAGTCCTCCCCTCCAAAATGTTTCTTGTCCTCAAGCAACTGATAAGGTGAGTGCTGCAAAACCTCCCCTCCTTCTCTTGTGGCCTCCTCGTCCAATAGTCTCCACCATTGCTTCAGAATTTCTACAAAAATTTCATCTCCCAATGGTTCCTCCCAAGTGTGTAAGTTGGCCTTTGGTGAATAAACCCAATGGCCTCCCTCATGAAAGAATGGAAGTTTTATGTGGAAACCTTATTGTTGATCCATGGCCTCCTCAAGATAGAAGTCATGCCAATCATGGGTAATTTCATCATCAATGAAGGTCTCCCACCTCCATGCTATCATCGAAATGAAATGAATCACCTTCTAGCTTGGTAATTCATATAAAAGCTCCTCCCAATTTCTTAGGAGAGGCATGCCCCAAGTGATCCTACCAATCATATGGTCCACATCATAAAGAAACAAGTGGTATACTATAGTGGCCATATAGTTTCCCATGCTCCCCTTAGAACATGTAGTGCAGAAAATGTAGGGAATTTCTTTCCCCATGGACACATCCAACAAATGTGTCTCTCCTCCAACCATGTTCCCAACAAAGATAAGAACATCTTCAGCATATGGGATCATAATTAACGTCATGCTAGCTGCCATATGCAATAAAGGAGAAGTACAATGGTCCCTCAAGTGCAACCAGTGCTTTTTTACTCCTAACTGCCCTAGAATATGATATGACAAGTGTTTTCCCCAACACTTGTTTATTTCCCCATACTTCTTGCATGCTTGGAGAAAGTGCATAATGGTTTGTGTAAAGGATTCACACCATGAAGAGTATATCATCTCTCCAAGACCCTTCAAGGAATGGCCAAAATCATCATTTTTCATAGCCCCAAGTGGCCTATGAAACCCATCAGAAATAATGCTCCCTCTTGGAGAAAAGCTCTGCACATGAGTGTTAGGAAAATACAAGCATATAGTAGATACATCAGGATATTCAGAGATACAAGTTCTTCCATATACTTGTTTTACATTAGTGAGGTAACTCATGAATGAGTTCCTTCTCACACTCAATCAGTAACGAGGTGTTGAGGATGTCTTCTTCCAAGAGCTATGTTCCTCCTCATCCAGAAAATGACCCATGCACTTACTCATATGAGAGTGCTTCTCTTCTTCGAAATATTCCCACATGAATCCATCTAAGATAGTATGATAAGTTCTAATGAAACTAGTGGGTTTTGAAAGCAAGACCTCATAGGTTGTATTAAGTAGTTTATTCTTGAGTTTGGAATCTTTATTTAAGTAGATATGATCATGAACATAAAAAATTCCATCAACTACCTTATACTTCCCATCCATTGCTTGCCCATCAAGAACCTTACATGTGAAGAGGTCCTTGGAATATTCCATCAAGAGTTGGGACTCCCAATAAGGATCTAGGCTCCCCAACATTGACACCACTGTAGCAGTCTGGAATGAAGCATTTGTCATATGATGGATCTCCTCCTTGACATGCTTGATGTCAAAGTCACATGTTGGAGTATTCCCAACCTTCTTTTGATGCCTCTCTTGCAGCTGATCTTGCTCAAGACAAGATTGAAGTTTAGGAGAGTCATCCTTCTTTTGAAAGGTCCTCCTCCTCCAAAACTTCCACAAATTCTCTCCTACATACAAGAATGGAAATACCTTCTTGTCATATTCAGAAATTTTCATTATATATTGGAGTATATTTTGCTGCTCCAAGGCTATGGAGTGGGCTTTTTATACCGTGCTCATATCAACAAATATTTCTGAATCTTTTCTTTCCAGCACAAATAGATGAATGGAGGATAGCAAAGTAAATTTCAGAAAATTTCTTAGCTCCCCATCAATGATTCTCAGTGTTGTAGTATCTCCTCTCAAGGTTCCCTCTTTAGACAGACATGTTGCTGCTACATATAGTTGAGATAACACTTTAGCTTTCTTCCAATCAGGGGGTCTCCCTGGTGGAATGCCTCCATGCAAAGAGACATCAAGGCATAGAGTAGGGTACATAGATGTATGGACTGACTTGTTCTTACCTTCATTGCATAGATACTCATGCCTTCTTTGTGCATAAAAATTCTAAAATAGAGAGGGATATGTGCTCCTCATCATGTGATGCTTTCCCTCCTCTTTTCCTTCTTTTATCTTCAAGATCTCACCCTTTGAGGATGATGGCACATGCTGCACATGGACTGTGCCACAATATCCATATGTGAGATTCCTTGGAACTCCTTGCAAGAGTGCAAGATTTTCTCCCCTTTGAGAAAATGCTCCATATCCCTCTTCATGAGGTCTTAGATGTTCTCTTTTCATGATTGCATTATCATATTTAGCCTTCTCTTCCTTGATCTGGAAAAATCCTTGGAAGCTAAAATTATTCTCTCTCTTTGGCACATCTCTGTCCTTCCTCTTCATGAAGAATTTGCTGGCAGAACGTTGTAGATTTGATGATATGGATGAGTTCTCATATCCATGAGATGAGGACTTATAACCCTCCTTATGTATAGATATTGTAGATTTGGTTGAGGGATCTCCATGTTTTTCCCTCCTCATTTTTTTGATGTCCTTGTTGATACCCCGCAAAACTTGAGATAGAAGTTTTGTGAACCTCTTCTCTCTAGAAAACAATGGTTTTCTTTGGTTTCTCTTGTATATATCCTCCTTTCCATGATAATACTCCATAATTCTTGAAGCTCATAGGATGAGCCAAGAAAGTAGCTTTGATACCACTGTAATATCCCAAAATCGAGACTACTTGCAAGGCATGCCTAAAAAACGCATTTTTCAGGAATGCATGCTACAATATTGGAAACCAGCACTTGGATCCCTTAGAAATGACAATATAAGACCTAAATCCAAGAGGGGTTGAAAAAAAAATCCTTCTAGGTGGGTTAAACAGGTCTCCCCACACCTAGTGCAGCTAGGAAATGCCCAAAGAAGGGACTGCATCAATACAAAGAACACTGCCTAGAAAATAACGTAGTTCAGCCCAGTATTTGAAGGAGATAAATATGGAGGCTCACATATCATGTTTACAACAGCAAATAAGGTTTATATTACATCCCATACAGTGTACAAGAGAAAGTAGAGGACTTAAACAGAAATAAACCCTTAGAAATGAGGTGCTACAGCCACAAGGAAAGTCTGCATATACTTGAAAACATTATTTTAATGGGGCTGAAGTAGCAGTATATTATAAATAAAATCTAGAGTATATCTGTATATAAAAATATGGATCTAATTCAGATCTTTATACAATAAAATATCATCTATACATTTCCCTTGGGGTTTTGCGCAAAACATGAGAGTACATGAGTAGATATGAGATCTATAGTTGCAGATTTGTAGGAATATTCAGAAATTTCTGAATCATGTAATAGAACAGTAGATCAGATCTAAAACAAACATGGATTGGATGGCCAATCCATGGATCACCACAGTGAGAGGAAGAATCCTATCACCGGAGATCTCTCCTCCAAAATGCAGACAAAACACCCTGCAATTGCAAACTTGAAAATAACGCAGCTTAGGAAGGGAAATTGTGTTGTAAGCTCTGAGATTGTTTTGGCCTGATGCCAATGTTTGGATCTATAGCTCCAATGATCTAGGACACTCTTGCCAATAGGATAGAAGACTTTCCCAGTGAAAAAAGGGGCTAGATGTGCATAGATATGAAGAGATATATCTCCCACTTGTTGCAACTTACAATGAAAACCCAACCCTCAACAAGATCAGCACTGTAGGTGTAAGGTGAAGCTTGGCCCAAGCCTGATAGTGGACAAGACAAGCACAACTCCTCCAAGAGCTTCTCTAGGAAGGAGGTGGGATTCCCGCTCAGGAACACCCAATGCTAAACAACATTATTCTCAGCTAAACAGCTAGAGAATGAGAAATGTCTAAGCAGAAAAATTCTTCTGAAATAATATCTTCAACAACCCCTCTCATACTGCTCTCCTCTTCCTTTTATAAGATAGGAGTCTTGTAAAACCCTAAACCACTTCATCAATTTAGCTCCTTTCACATGTAGAGCCTCCATCTAGAACTGTGTTGTGCCTCAAGGAGGTTCAAGGCATCTAGACTGCGCTGTAGAAATGGTCATGGTTCACTTGGTCAAGTGATCAACCTCTTTCACACTCAAGTGTGTTTTATAAAATGGCCCAGATTTAGTGCTTTTTACATTGGGTATTGATTTATTTTGATGTTTTTAAGAGTTTTACATGTCCTCCTTTACACTTTATTCATCAACATGAAAATCGAAACAAAACAAAGAGAAATTGAATATTCCCATTAGCTTGGGCTAAGTGGGAATATTACAGTTAGTCATCAGTAATTTTTTCCTTCATAGATAACTAAATGATTTCCCTAGATTTCTAGAAAAAAAGTTCATGAACATTACTAGCTCTAGAAATCTCACTGCCTTCATCATCCTTAAAGATTATTTTTCACTATTTTATCATTTCATCAGGTCAAGCTCTGTTTACCAGTCCCAGAAAACCCATTAGGGGCTCATGTCACTCCTTTTTCCATATTTTGTCACCTTTGGCCAAAATCCTCTATTTTGTTTCGCCTAAACACCACACTGCTACCTAAGGCCACCAATCAAATAGCTCTGTTGTGTCTCCCAAAAATACCCCAAGTGTTGATAGTCTCAAAACTATCTCTGTAGGATCTTTAGATAAATCAATTACATTGGATTTTGGATCTTCAATACATCAGTTTATCATAAACCCTGTTTTTCACTTGATGACTGCAAAATATAAGGTTTTAGTCCAAAGCCATGTCCAAAGAACCTTCCACTAAGTCACCTAGGGTTTGATTAGTCATAGGGTGGATTTGGTATCTGAAAGATCTATTTTTCTTTTATAAAGATATTGTTTTCAAAGAATAAAAGGGACAAGTGACTTTGTCCAAAACTAATCAAAATGGTCATTCAAAGAAAGGCCTCCTTGGCCTAGTGCACAAATTCTACAAGGGATAGCTGCCCTTGCTCACATTACTGCAAAAGGATCAAGATGGCCATCAGCCTAGCAAGAGGTAAGGTAATAGGGTGAAATCATCACAAGAAGACCATCCACAACAAAAGAAGGCATCAAGGCATATGTTTGAAGAGAATCAGGGTTTGTGACTTCTTTGGACAAACAAGGAATCAGTACTAGGGCTACAAGGACAGAAGATCACCTCCACACCATCAAGTGCACATTGAAGATTATTTATAAATGATAAATGAGTTTTGAAGGGTTTTAGAGAACTTAGAAGACAACACTATTTACTTTTTTCTAAAAGCCCTAAAACATAAGAGTTTGGGAAGAATGCCAAATAGGTAAAATGATGATGATAAAGCCTCCTTCATAACAGTAGATGGAATTCAAAGGGTATTAGTACAAATATCCCTCAAAAAGGATTAAAACAAAAGCAAGCATGAGGTAAAATTTCCCTAGAAGGTAATTATGATAAGCATAGGCTCACTATTGAAGAAAAGAGGTGTCAAACTCCAAAAAGGACAGTGATCAAAGGCAAAGGTTGTGTAGGCACCTACAAAAATAGAAGTGGCCAAGGGGAAGACACAAAAATGGTTTAAATTGCTCACCTCTCTCACCAGAGATATATCATTGTCAAAGTGGTCTTAGGAACAAATATATCACTGGTCTAAAGAAAATTAGTAAAGCCTCCAACAATGGTTTCCTTATCAAAGTATATTCTACAAAAAATAGCTAGCCATGAATGACACTTCTACAGGACTGTCAAAATGGTTACCTACAGGAAGATTGATAAGGTCAAAACAAACTTAAATATATCTCATGATGATGACACATCTAAATACCAAAGTTTTGTTGATGCCAACTACTAGGGTTTTTACACCAAGAAGTTTTTACTGTTTCACAGTAACGACATGACAAAATATCAGTTGAAAGAAGGTCTAATTTATTCTTTACAGTTTATTCGACAAACAATCAAAGGCATAAAAGATGCAGGGCTGAAAACTCCAAAGAAAAAGTGCCAAAAATGATCACAGGATTACTGTTTACAAGTGTTGAAGTTCATGAAAAGGATAAAATGAAGAAAACCTTCAAAAAACGGAACTGATGTCACTGTCTGCCCATTTTCATCAAAAAATTTGTCAAAATAACCTTTTGTGCTTTCAAGAAAGGGTTCATGTTTACAAATATGGGTCAAAAGCACAGTTTGAGCTTGTTTTAAGAGTTTGTCAATGTAAAGGGAGCATCAAGATGATCCATCAAAGAAAAAATCATTTTTCCTCAAGGTCCTACCACCTACAGGACAAAAACAACAAAAAGACATTGAAAAAGTGAGAAGGGAAACAAAAATTAGAAAGTGGGTTTTAATCATGAAATATTTTTCAGAAAGGAGTATAAGAGTCTTCTTTACCTCCTCTCCCAACTCATTTGAGTCTTTGAAGGAGAAGAAAAGTCATTGAAATAAATTTTTAAAAGTTTTCTACGAAAAATTGTGGAAAGTTCCAGGTGCTACGCATTGACGGAGGCGCTACGCACTGACGGAGGTGCTACGCACAAAGCCATCGACACTACGCACAAGGGAGGTAGAGACAGTGTTAAAACACATTGCGCTACGTATAGAGGAGGAGGTGCTATGCACTGGCAGAGGTGTTGCACAGAGGCCCAGGTTCGGCCCGACTCACCTAAAAACACTCTGGCGTTGCGCACAGACCAGCCAAACACCCGACCTCACCCGGCGCTATGCATAGAGAAGGCCCGACAAGAACGACCTATCAGGTGGCGCTACGCATAGAGGGGACTTGGTCAAATTTGCTCAAAAATTTTCCAAAATCATTTTTTTTTCTCATCAAGGTCAGCCACAAGTACGTGCATGAGTTAAGCAAGGTTGGTGATCACTTACGTTACCCTCCAAGTAATCTTTTTCATTCATAATCAAAGAGAGTAACCCTAAAATAAGTTGGCCAAACCCTAATCTTCATGGCAGTGAAACGTTTAACCTTCCAGGGCAAGGATTACTAATTGAAGAGTGGTTATTAACATAAATACACTTAATACCAGCTAAGCCTCCTCCTAAACTCTGAAAGCATTCCTAGACCTATCTCATTTTTCCCTCCATTTGCTAAAATTTTGCCCTCACCATCCCTCATTCTTCCCCCCTATACCTAAAATCTCTTGCCAAGCTAAAACCATTTTTTTCAAGAACACAATCAGTCACTATGTCTAAGGAAGAGGTCAGTACCAGTAGTGATGAAGGCCAAAGGTCTATCAAGCCAAAACACAAAGGAGGAAGGGCTAACAGATTTGAACCTCTAGATACCATTCAAATCACCTCTTCTCCCATGATCCTTGCATGTTTTCAAGATGTTGGATGCTATTAGTTCTGTGAGAAGGTTAAATAGGTCCAAAACCACTCAGAGTTGACTAGGTTGTTCATCCTCAACCTACAAAACCACCAGGTCAACCTAGCAGGAGTAAATTTTGAACTATCATTTGAATCCATTGCTAAAGCCGCAGGAATACTAGATATTGGTGAGAGATGGTTCAAGCAGAAGAAATTGGACTTAAGCTACTATGAGACCTTCCTCAAACCTAGTTATCAACAGGGTTGCAAGATTGTTTTCCCCTTCTCCCACCTGCTAGAAAGATATGCCCTACTGATGAGGAAGATCATCAAGTACTTCACCTGTGAGGGGAGATACTCCAGAATTTATTCATATCACATAAGGTTTCCAATGCACTTCGCCAGGGTTAAATTTCTAAACCTACCATACTATATCTACCAGAGCATTGATAAGTTGGCTTCAGTGGTCAAGAAAAGGAGTTATGCCCACCAAATGAAAAGCCTTTTTCACCACTCCTTGATTAAGATGAATTTTTTACACCAGCTGGAGCAACAGGGAATCCCTTGGGAAGTTTTCATCTCACATGGTATATTTTCAAATCCCCAAGCCTTCATTCAGCAAAATTTGCCTTCCACTTCACACTCACTTACCTCCACTCCATCACCTCCACCTATGCCTTCTCCAAAAGGAAACCTACCTCTTTCCTCTTCTCTTGATGCATCAAATGAAGATGATGACAGTGGTGATGATGGAAAAGGAGGTGGCAGTAGCAATGAAGAACAAGCATATGATAATGGACATGAAGAAAAGAGTGGGACAGAGGCAGAGTTTAATGAGGAAGAAGATGATGATAGCAACAATGAAGAAAAGGAAGATGATGATGGAGATGATGAAGACAGTGAGGCAGACACAGAGTTTAATGAAGAAGACCAGGAAGATGATGATGACAAGGAAGAAGGAGATGAACATGGAAGTCATGAAAGCAAAAACAGTGATCTCTTGCAAGAAAACAGTGATGGTAGTGATGCCAATGAATCACTCCTGTTTGGTCCAATTTGCTAGTGTAGATTAGGCTTCAATTTCTTGTCAATCCGAGTAGGTACACTTAGAGGTACTTATCTAAAAAATATAGATATAGAAATATTTGGTTTCCTAAATGAGAGTTTAGTGTGTTGGGATTCAATACTCTCATACAAGAGATTGTTCTTTGTCTCCTTCCACACTTGAACACCTTCTAAAACAAATCTAATCTTCTAAAAACAGAGTTTTTATGGTTTGTCTAAGATTATAGTTCTCTTACAAGAACTTAATTCATAGAACCTCTTCCAAATTCTTAGATTAACACACTAAAATCAATTATCTCTTCTAAAACTTAAACCAAGATACTCATCAATCAAACTTATTCAAAACAGAAAGCAAGGTAATAATCTTGAAGTCAACCGATAGTTAAATCCTCTTACAAGGTTCATTCATTAAACTACTAGTTGAAGTTTGCAATTATAACCATGACCATTAAGTAGAAATAATAAATGAAATGGTAAACACAAATTTAAACTATGATTCATGAACTTGCAGCATAAGAATTAAGTAGAAATGTACTATCAAATCTAAATATGCAAATGTAAATGAAATACACAAAGAAAGTGTACCAACGTTGTAGTGGGGGCCCTCCACACTTTGAAAGCACATTTGAGATAAATCAGATGTAGGAAATGATGGAATATAACACCATGAAGAACTGAATCTCTATATTAAGTTTGAAAACTAATTACATAAACCAAGATTTGAAGCTTGTCACGTATTGTCTCATGTCTTGTGTCTCTAGCCTTCAACATTTTTCTTCTAACTATTTATTATTGAATTACATAACAAAAAGAGGCTATTCCTATTCCTCAAAATCCTAACTAATCTCCCAAAGGAGTCGAATTAGCTCAGATTCCTTCTTACAAGCAAAATATCAAGTCTGTTCATTAATTGCTCATGATTTTCAGCTGAAATGGTTGAGGTTGACCAGTGTTGACCAGCCATCTGTGGACTTCGAATCTGGAGGTGGATAGATTTTTCACCATCCTTGTACATTTAGGTATAAGCCCTCAGTATTTGATTTGTCCATCCTATCATCCAACGTGTCGGAACGTAAAGCCATTATAGGAAGTTACAAGAACCCTTAATTTTGTGAAAAATCCTAGTTTTAATACAAAAATTCCTAAAATTAATTCCAATGTAAAAATAACAATAATAGCATCACATTGATCAATTTCAAAGGAATATGAGGGATTTAGGAAGGTTGAATGAGGAAATATAATGGATAAAATCAATTTTTAGGTGAAATAATAGGTCACTGAAATGGTACCAACAACTCCCAAGTACAAAAAAGGGTGATGCTAATGAACAAGATGAAGATCAAGAAGATAATGAAGAGAATGATGAGGATGACAGTCAGTAAGAAGATGAACAAGACAACCAAGAGAAAAATGTGCATGAGCATGACAGTGAGCATAGTCATAGTGCAAACAGTGACAAAATGGATAAAGATAATGAAAATGAAGAAATAGAGGAAGATGAGAAGGAAATAGAAGATCAAGAAGAGGAAAAAAGTGAGCCTGAAATAGAGTTTGAAGAGGCAGGAATCGACCAAGGCAATGACACTGATAAGATATTCAGTGATGAGCAAGATATCCAAAGAGATATTCATGACAGTCATGACAACTGTCATGACTTTCATGACACAAATCGACCTCCAAATGATGACAAAAGTGAAGATAGCCCAGAGGATCATGAGAAAAAGACCTTTATGAGGAACAAGGTCAAAGTGAGGCAATTACAGAGTTTGATGATCAATTTGAAAGCCAAAGTGATAGTATAGAAGGCAGTGAGGATGAGGATGATGATGATGATGCTAAAGGTCAAAAAAGCAATGACCCAATGAGGCATGAGGTGACTCATGGAAGCCATGGAAAAAATGAAAAATCTAGTGACAATAACAAGGGTCAAAGTAATGAAGAAAACACATTCAAAGCTACCATTGTCACTCCTCTCACATGCACATATCACACAGGGAAGAGAGATGTGTTTGCTGCCTCAAAAAGGCAAAGGGCCATCTCTTCTCAAGCTCGCAAGCAATTGGACAAGGCAAGGAAAAGATGGAAAGAAGTGAGCAGAAGGTAAAGGTGAGGAGAAGTAACAGAATCAAGAAAACTTCTCAAGAACCTCAATTCATTAATCTAGACAATGACAATGAAGACAAAGAGATAGCCACCAGATTCCTACTCTTAACCAAAGATGCACTACTTAGGGAGTGGGAAAGAGATTTTGAGATGGCACAAGGTGTCATTCAATATTAAAAATATGAGCACAAGTATTTCAAGAAGGTGAAAAGGGACCTTGCTCTTCAGAAGAAAATGACCAAGTACTATGCAAATAAAAACATGCTTGCTTGTGCCAAATTGAAGGAGGCCCTCATAGAGCTAAAAAACCTAAAAGGGGAAAAAAGCCATGATAGCCTTAGATTTTTGGCTGAGGCTTTTAAAAACGTGTCCAAGACCTCTTGAGGGACCTCTCCACAAATTTTGGGCCAAATTGAACAAAATTTTGTTTTTTTTGAAATTTTGAGGCCTCTATGTGCAGCACCATAGGCGCTACGCCCAAATTTGGTGCATCCTCAGCTTGAAAAATTTATATCCTTAGATTCCTCTCACCACCAGCAGTCTGCTCACAAAATTTCAAATCATTTGGAGTAGTTTTGATCCCCCAAAAGGTCAAAAAACATCAAAATTTTGACATTTCCGCCTCATTTTCAGGCAAGGCGCTGCACACAGAGCAGTGTTGGGAGAAATTGTTTTTGGGTAGGAAAATGGCACTAATTAAAGAAAAATTAATCATTTCTAGAAATAATACTCCTCAGGCTTTCCAACGAGACATCACGGAGCCAAATCTGGCATCGGGAAGGGGTCCAAAACTTAGCCACAATAGACCCTATTTTCTACTGAAGTGGCGCTGCGCACAGAGACTATCTAGTGTGTTTTGGACCAAAAGTCAACAAAACACACTCATTTATTGAAAATAGATATTTTTGAGTTTTTTGAGGCAAAACACTTTAAAATTAGGTGCAAATAGTTATTTTGGCATTTATTTCTTAGGATATTATGTGCCTTGGGCCTTGCATGGTATCTTGGCCATAAATGACATTTATGGTTAAATTTGACATTTTCCTACAATATTTAGGGTTTTAATCCTCCTTTGCTCCATAAATAGAGCATGAGGACCCTATGTATTTTGTTGTCATTTGATGAGCTTGAAGAGAAATATACATGGTTTTATGAGCTCAGAGAAGAAATTGGTTTTGTGAAGTTGATGAATGGCTTGTTTGGCTTGATGATGGAGAAGCTTGTTTGCATGATTCCTTAGCTTGGTGAATGGTGATGTCTTCTTAACTTTTTTATTTTTTCTTGTTCTCATTATTTTTCCTCCTTCTTGGTTGCTATAAATCAGAAAAGTATAAGTTGATACATGCTCTATGAGGCACCTCAATCCTCCTGTTTGTTATAGCTTTGATGTTTTCCTCTGTTTGGTCATCTTAAGGAATTATTGATTGCTCCTTAGGTCCACCAAAACTTGTTTTTGTTTCATGTATGGTTATTATGCTAGTTTACAAGTATGATTCACGGTAGCCCTACTTATTTGAAGCTTTCAAAACTCTATCTTGAAACCTTTCTTTGGAATATTGTTTGCTAGGTTAAGTCAAAGAGGTCTCATTCGATATTTCCCTTTGTCCATGCCTACTAACCTGTTTGAAAGTTCTCAATAGATTGATATATGATGTTTAGGAGTTCCCTCTTCATAGATTGAGTTATTTGTGTTATATTATATGTTTTCCCAAATTCTGAAGGTGAATTTACTAAAGTTAAAAGCTCTTACGCTTTCTATGTTTCACTGGAATGTTTGTGTTACACCATTTTTTGGTCATCTAACCTATTATCATTAGATGGACCCAAGTACACCATGTAAGACCAATTTTACCCTAAGTAAAATTTCTTTCACTATGTAAAATAACTTAATAAACCACATTTATTAGGTTGTTTATGGTCTAAACGGGAAACCCCAAAAGGAAATATTAAACAAACCTATTTTGTTTAATTTTCCTCATGGAATAATTAATTAAACCATAATTTAATTATTATTCCTAGTCATATTTAACCCAAAAACAAAGAAATTAATTAGATAAACCTTTATTTATCTTATTATTTTCTAGGAATAATTATTTAAATCTTATTTAGATAATATTCCTTGTTAAATATGACCAAATCACCCACAAATAATTAAATAAACCATTATTTATTTAATTATCTTTCAACCACTTCCTTAAATAATTAAATAAATCATTATTTATTTGATTATCTTCTAACCGCTTCCTTAAAAAGATAAATAAATCATTTATTTATTTATTTTTGACAAATCAAGGGATTTGACCCAAGTCAAATACCTTTTTTTTCTTGGATATTTATTAGTTTAAGTACTGTTCATTGAGCTTAATGGTTTTCCCTCACTCATGAGTTGTAACTTTTAACTATATATATTTAAGACCTCCTAGTCTTTCCCAAATTTTATGTTCACTCCACCTCATACATCACCTTAAGGATCCATTAACCTTGCTAAATTGGCCTTGCAACACACTCTGTTTTATCATTCAGACACCTTTGACTTTAGTTTGACTCCATAGCCCAATGGCTTTGACAGAATCTCACTCCACCTATTCCACTTGACCATCTTACCCAACCAAAACAATCAACAAACCATACACTTAATAACTAGCCTAAAATCAAAACTCTAAAGCAAAAAGAACACATCATTTGCACCCAATAGAGAGATCCCTCTCTGACTCTAGGAAGGCTAGGTCCTAGGACTCTAAATAATAGTTCCATGTTACCCTGTCATTTGGTCTACCAATCTGCTAAATCACGGGACATAAACAATGCCCTTACATTATTATTGTTAGGTCGGCTAGGATTACATTGTGGCCCCATGGACTCCTATATATAGAAATGAGACTTTTTCTTTTTTATCATCCAAGAATTGTTCATTTATGTAATGTATTCGAGGTTTCCCCCTCAAAGTGGCTAATTTCTAAGGCATTGATCTCTCTTTTCTTCTATTTTTGGAGCTGGCTTCATAAAATTTGGTATCAGAGCTTTGGATTTTAGGGTTTCTCTACTCCAACCAGTGTTTTAAAAAATGGAATCGGGTTCCAGCAAAGCTGAGGGTCAGCTCGGACTCTTACTCCGAGTCGGTAATGACTTGGTCGACTCGATTTCAATGACTCGGTTTTTGTAAAAAATACATTAAATATTAATTTTTTTGTACAAAAACATAAATTTAAAGATTTTTATTCATGTTTCCAAACACAAAGAATTACAATATAGACAAGTCACAAAAGACAACATATGATCAAAGTAGGCTCATGAATATATCCATTATATCAAAATTGCACCCAGTGCACTGTCCAATACAAGATGATGATATAGAGATAAAAAAAAAAAAAACATAACCAATGTCACTAACATCAAGGTACATAGAGGGATTGGTGCTCTTGATTAAATACGAGTTCCATACCCTAATACATGACAAAATTTGATGGAAACATTGCAATAACCCAATCCTGAAATCCCGAAAACTCATAATTTTGCTGGATTTCGAATGAGATCTAAAATTCTACTTTCTCCATATGAAATCCAATGAGGTCAGAACCACTCTCAAACATCCTGAGTAATTTCATGGTAATGTTAAAAATTTAAGTAAAAGGATGAAAATTTAAGTAAAAGCTGCTCCAAAAACCAACTCCACAACTCTTTAGAAAACCCTCACAAATTCTCAAGCAAATTCAATGAGATAGATGTAAGGTATTTATAGGGGTTGGGTAATTTAAATAGGATGGGGAAGGGTTAGATAGCCTAAATAAAACCTAACATCAAAAAAAATTTCATTTTCAAGTCTGATTTTTTATTGTTTTTGGGCCCCCGACCGGCTAGAACAAACCAGCCGGTTTAACTCGGACCAAGCCGAGCCGGCTGAGTCGGTCAAAAAACTGGATAGATCGATCAAAAACCAGCTTCCTGACTGGTTCAACCTCCGAGTTGGACCGGCCTACCCTTCGGCTCAGTCGACTCGGCCAGTTCCGATTCGGTTCAGCCTGGTTTTAAAACTATGATCCAAATATGTCATTGTGGAATTTTCGCTATAAATGTTTTTATACGAAGGTTCAGAAAATGAAATTTTTATAGAGCAAAGCCAAAATCCTGAGGAATGTCCTGGAAAAATTTGAGATCTTGGTTCGCAAAATTTTTGGAGATATGATCTGTGCAAGTTAGGGATTTTTGCAGGCTCCTAAATTTAACCTAAACAAGTCATCGTGGAATTTTTGTTATAACATGTTTTCTACAAGGATTCAGAAGCTGAAATTTTCATAGAGAAAATTTGAAATCCTAAGGAACGCCATGGAAAAATTTCAGAGCTTGATTCACAATATTTTAGTAGATATGGTCTGTGGAAGTTAGGGATTTTTCAGGCTCCCGAATTTCATCTCAAAGAGGTGACCATGGGAAAATCATCATAACTCTCTCTCTGGGCATTGGATTGGAATGTTGTAAAATGAGGAAGCAAGTGCATGGACTGTAGTTTCTTCTGTATCAATTTCAGAGCTTAAGGAGGAAACAATGACACATGGAAAGTTGTACAAGTTCGCTCTACTGAACTAGTCCATAATTAGGTCATCGTAGGAGATTGGGCATAACTTCGTCTTCAAGAATCCAAAATCAAGTCAGACCTATGGCATTAGAAAGCAGATTCAGAGGGCTAATTCAAGGCCAAATTTCAAATATTGAAGAGTCTAAATCATAGAGATAATTCAGTTTCAATATGGAGCTCTTCAAAATCAAGAAAAATGTGTGTATTTTATTTTTAAAATTGCATAAGTCTTGCTTGAAAATTCAGTTTTAAGTGATTCCAAAAGCCTATTGAGCATAGATATCAGTATTGGGTTCTAAAATGCCTCCTAAAAGGAATTAAACACCCATTAAGCCCTCAGAGTACTCTACTATGACTCATGAAGATGAAGAATTGCAACATGATCTATCAAAATTACAAGAGAAAGTGCACCAAATTTCGCTCTTGCAAAGAGAAACAAAAAATGAAATGGATGTTTTGAAGAAAAGCGTGGAAGATAAGATGAATGGTTTGAAGAAATACGTGGAAGCTACGATGGATGGTTTGAAGAATGGTATGGAAGAAAAAATGGATGGCATGGAAGAAAAAACAGAAGGTTTGAAGGAAGACATGGAAGGTTTGAAGGAAGGTTTGTCAAAGTTGATACAAGAAATGATTCTTAATGGCGAAAAGATAGAAGAGGAAAATCATGATGAGAATAAAATAAATGTTAATCATGATTTCATAAACTCTAATGTTGGATTAAAGAACCACCATATTCCAAAGATGGATATGAGGAAGTTTGATGGCAAGGATCTTGTAACATGGATACTATAGATGGAGCAATATTTTGATCTCAATAATGTGCAAAACACACAAAAGGTACACATTGCAACTTTACATTTAGAACAAAATACATTTGTATGGAATCGATGGATTTTCTCCCATAATTTTTTTTTCACTTGGTCAATATTTACGGAGGAAATTATAGCACATTATGAGGATACAAAGAGCAACACCTTCTTTAGCTAGTTGATAAATCTAAAACAAAAGGGTTCAGTTGTGGAGCACATTCAGGACTTCCAAAAATTGAATATAAGGGTAACTGATATTCCAAAGGAACACAAGATTGATGTCTTCATAAAGAATTTAAAGGATAACACCCAACATGAATTTCGCGTTTGGGAACCAGATTCATTAGTGAAGGCATTCAGGTTGGCAAGAAAAATTGAATGTAAAATTATGGCGACAAGGAAGCCTACCACTCACATCTATAAAGATGGAAGTGTTGCTACTCCTAGATTTCCACAACCTACATGGTTGACACCACAAAAATTGGCAGAAAAAAGAGCAAAAGGGATTTTCTAAAGTTGTGATAGAAAATACACTAAAGGTCATAAGTGTGCTGAGAAGAAATTATTTTACATAGATTGTGAAGAGGAGGAAGAAATTGAACAAGAAAATTCAAAAGAAGAGGATATAAACCAGGAAGAAACCCTAGAAGAAGAAGAAATGAGTCCGACTATATCATGTAATGCATTGGTAGGAATTAAGACTCCTCAAAATCTCAAGATAGAAGGACATATCAAGAAGAAAAAGGTAATAGTGTTGATTAATTCGGGTAGTACCCATAATTTTATTTATTGTAAGGTAGCCAAGGAATTGAATTATTTCCTAAACCCAACACCAGAATGTCAAGTGATGGTTGAAAATGGAGGAACTATAAATTTCTCTAGAAAATGCCATAATATCAAGCTAGCCATGGGGAAATATGTATTGAATAGTCCAATGCTTTCCATACCAATGGGGGGTGTTGATGTTGTACTAGGAGTATAATGGTTACAATCTTTGGGGATGGTAGCTTTTAATTTTCAAGAACTTTTCTTGAAATTTTTTTCGAAAGGAAAGGAAATCGAATTACGGGGTATCACAGGGAAGCCAAGAAAGATAATAATCTCTAATGCTATGTCAAAGCTTCTAAAGAAATAACAATGAGGCATAATTGCACAATTATGCTCACTAGAAGTTCCAACATCAAAATCATCTATTTCTTCAAATCTCCAAAAATACTTGGACAATCATTCCAAGGTGTTTGATACTCCCAAAGGACTCCCACCTATTTTTTATCATGATCATGCTATTCATTTGATTCTAGAAAGTGTTCCTCCAAACATCCGGCCTCACAGATATCCTTATGTCTAAAAGAGTGAAATTGAACTTATGATTCCAAAAATGTGAGAGGCTAGTATAATTCAACCTAGTCAAAGTTTTTTCTTTGCTCTAGTAGTATTGGTGCACAAGAAGGATGGATCAAGGCTCATGTGTCCGGATTATAGGGAGCTCAATAAGCTCACTATTAAAGATAAAATTTTCATTCCTGTGATTGATGAATTATTGGATGAATTACATGGAGAAATTTATTTTACCAAGTTGGATCTTCGTTCAGGATCTCATCAAATTAGAATGAAGATTGAAGATATTATGAAAACATCATTTCAAACTCATGAGGGCCATTATGAATTTTTGGTCATGCATTTTGGCCTTACCAATGCACCTTATACATTTCAAGGGTTGATGAATTCCATTTTCAAATCCTTCCTTATAAAATTTGTGCTAGTATTTTATGATGATATACTAATCTATAGTAGGTCTTGGAAGGATCATGTTCAACATGTTGACAGGGTGCTCAAACTATTGGAGGAGAAACAATTATATGCAAAAACATCCAAATGTTTCTTTGGAGTACAAGAGGTGGAGTATCTGGGACATATTGTATCTCACAGGGATATTAGGGTAGACCCTAACAAAATTAAAGCCATTAAGGAAAGTTTGTTAAGAATTATGGGAGAATAACAGCACCACTAACAACATTATTGAAGAAAGATCCATTTTCATGGACTCCTGAAGCAACTAAGACCTTTGAACATCTTAAAGAGGTAATGTGCCTAGCACTAGTCTTAGCTACGCCAGACTTCACAAAAACCTTTATTGTGGAATGTGATGCCTCGGGAAATGGAATTGGTGCTATTTTAATGCAAGAAGGAAGACCCATTTCTTTTGAAAGTAGTTCAATCAAAGGAAAGTATTTACAAAAGGCTATTTATGACAAGGAAATGTTGGCAATACTACATGCACTAAAGCAATGGAGACCTTACCTAATGGGAAGACACTTCAAGGTAAAAAATGATCATGATAGTCTTAAACACTTTTTGGAAAAAATACTATCTTCAGAAGAGAAGCAAAAATGGGTAACGAATATGTTGGGTTATGACTTTGAAATCATCTACAAAAACGAGAAGCTAAATGTCGTTGCAGATGCACTCTCAAGAAAGGATGAAGAGGTGGAAGAATTGCTTTGTGCCATTTCTATTATCAAACTAGATTGGATAACCGAAGCAAGGGACGAATGGAAGAAGGATGAAGAAGTGTGGACACTCATTAAAAATTTGCAGCAAGATCCTAGTACATATGATACATTAGTTGGAAAAATGATTCCTTATGGTACAAAGATCGCTTATATATTTTCAAGAATTCCCAACTAAAACAAAATATTCTTTTGCAATTGCACACTTCTCCTTTAGGAGGACACTCGGGATTTTTAAAAGCTTACCATTGGGTGAAGAAAGAATTTTTTTGGGATGGTCTTAAATCTGATATTCAAAAGTTTGTGGTGCAATGTTTGGTTTTCCAGCAAAATAAAGTTGAGACAATTAAGACCGTAGATATTCTACAACCTTTATCTATTCCAAGTCAACGTTGCGAGGAGATTTCAATGGATTTTATCACAGTTTTACCTAAATCCAAAGGAAAGAGTGTCATCATGGTGGTAGTTGATAGAATTACGAAGTATGTACACTTTTGTGCATTATCTCACCCATTTAAAGCAAGTACAGTTGCGACTGCATTTATGGAAACAATTCACAAGCTACATGGAAACCCGAAGATTACTGTAAGTGACAGAGATCCCATTTTTACAGGAAATTTTTGGACCGAATTATTCTCTTGTTTGGGTACTCAACTAGCTTGTAGCCCATCTTATCATCCTCAATCCAATGGTCAAAAAGAGATAGTGGATAAATTTTTGGAAGGATATATTCATTGTTTTGTATCTGATAAGCAAGCACAATGGGTCAAGTGGTTACCTCTCACTGAATGGTGGTATAACACTTCCTTCCATACTACAACAAAAATGACCCCATTTATGGTAATTTATGGATATCACCCACCGTCCATCACATCTTCTTTAAAGGAAAATTATCAGGTTCAAACAGTCGAGGATCACATCGAGTATCAACAAGAAGTTCTCCAACTCTTAAAGGGTAACCTATATTTCACACAAAATCGATTGAAACAACAGGCAGATCAACATCGCAGTGAGAGAAGTTTTGATGTGGGAGACTGGGTATTTTTATGGCTACAACCATACAAAAAAATGTCCCTCAAGCAAGAGAAGAAGGATAACAAATTATCGCCAAAGTACTATGGTTCTTACACAGTGTTGCAAAATATTGGTACTATGGCATACAAATTGGAGCTTCCTGCTTCTTCACGAGTGCATCCAATTTTCCAAGTTTCATGCTTAAAAAAGGTTATAGGGGAAAAAATTCCAGTTCAAACAATATTTCCAAAACTTGATGAGGAAGGAAAAACCATATTGGAGCCTAAAGCAGTCATGGAAAAAAGAACTCGATAGCTATGAAATCGATCAAATTCAGAGCATCTCATCAAATGGAAGAACTTACCCACTGAAGATTCTACATGGGAGGATGATAATTTTATACAAAATCACCCGGAGCTACTCAAGCATTGAGGACAACACTTTTTTGAAGGAGAGGAGCATGTTAGGTCCTGACATTACTAATATAGTCCCTTATTGTTGTTAGTGTAACCCCCTTATTGTTATTGTTGTACCCCTATAACCCCCATATTGTTATTATTGTGCCCTTACATTAATATTGTTAGGTCAACTAGGATTACATTGTGGCCCCATGGACTCCTATATATAGAAAGGAGGTTTTGTCATTTGTATCATCCAGGAATTATTCATTTATGTAATGTATTGAAGGTTTCCCCCTCAAGGTGGCTTATTTCTAAGGCATTGATCTCTCTTTTCTTCTATTTTTGGAGCTGGTTTCATAACACAAAATGGGAGTGATTGTGGTCCAACTTGGTACAAGAAAATAAAGGCAGAACACCAGAGATGAGACCTCTTCTAAAGACAAAGAATAAGATTTTGCATTAGTCAAAAAAGAAAAGAAAACCAAGGGAAATAAGTCCCAAGGTGAAGAGGGCAAGAGAGACTTGCCCAACATAAATTTTTTTCGCTGTCATGAGTATGGGAACTATGCCATGAAATTTCCACAAAATGCAAGAAAGAAGGAACCTACAGGGAAAGCTCTAGCATCAGAGTTTGACCCTGATTTTACTCTCATTGCATGCATGCCCAACACTGTAATGGGATGCATGTGGTATCTTGAAAACGGTTCCTCATTCCATATGATGGGAAATAGAGATCTCTTTGGTGACTTGGTCATCCAGGTGGATATCGGTGACCACCCACCAATTCCATTTGGACCGGCATCATCAATTCTTGCAACTTTTCACATTCAGCACAACTTACTATTTTTAGCAGGTTTTCGGGTCCTGCACTCTCGGAGCCGTTTTCAGGCCTTAATGATCCATGTGGATATTGGTGGCCACCCAATTATTCCATTTGAACCCCCACCATCAGTTTGTTCAATTTTTAAGTTGCAACACAACCTACTATTTTTAGCAGTTTTTCAAGTCCTGAACTTCCGGAGTCGTTTTGAGGCCCTTAATGACATTTTTTTGGAAAACTAGGAGCAACATGGGTCCATGGACCTATGTTCCTCACATTGAAATTTGTACTCCTCAGATAGATATTTATAACAAGCTATTGAGTGTGTCGAAAGAAGATCGGATGCCAAAGTTACGTCCCCGGGAAGTTGAAACACCAAATTACCGAAACGGGACCCATAGTTTTGGTACTTCATCTCTTAGGGTTAGGTTTTTGGATGTTTCCTTTTTTCCATTGTTTCTCAATAATAAATAGGCCCTCAAACCTCATTTTAACATAGTTTAGGGTGTTGGTATCCGACACATCTCTTCTCAGAGATAAGCGCTACTAGCACCCTAGCTCACTCCTTCCCATCATTTCAGTTCTGTAACATAGTGGGGAGGCATGTAGCCGTCACATCTCTTCTCAGAGATATGCTACCAACACCCTCACTCGCTCATTTCCATTATGTATCATTGTAACACAATTCAGAGGCCTGTAGCTGCCACATCTCTTCTCAGAGAAAAGCGCTACCAGTGCCCTAGCTCATTTCTTCCCATCATTTCAGTTTTGTAACATAGCAAGCGAGGCCTGTAGTTGTCACATCTCTTCTCAGAGATATTATACCAATTTTGTCACTCGCTCATTTCCATTATGTATCATTGTAACACATTTCAGAGGCCTGTAGCTACCACATCTCTTCTTAAAGATACACCTACCAGTGCCCTAGCTGTTTATTTCAGTCATTTGTTTTATTAATAAAATGAAGCAATATTTCCTCTGCATCTCTGTATCTATGGATATATGTGTATTCTATTGCATTCCTGCATAAATATAGATCAGTGGTATCAGAACGGTCTGCTCTTTCTCTATTTTTCTTTACATGTCCCCAATGCGGTCAGGATATAAGGAGTTTGGGCTCGATCTGGTTGAACCCTTGCAACATTAGCCTCGCAAACCCCGACGACCTCCCATGGCAGAAGAAAAGAAAGACAGGGGAGAAGGAGATCTTATCAAAATATTTCTCGAGGAGGCCCTCGAGAAACAAAGGAATGCGATGATGGATAACTTTGCTCAGATCCTTCAACGACTACCCACCTATAGTGCATCTACATCCAACACCACTCTGGAGGCACCACTCCCTTCAAGGTACAAGTAAAATTTGACATTCTTGTATTTGAAGGACAGATAGATGCAGATGCCATAGATAGATGGTTGAATTTTCTGGAAGGGTATTTCTCGGTCCATGATTTCTCCGACCGAGAAAAGATTATTTTTGTACTCCTCAAAGTCGCTCCCCGTGTCAAAGATTGGTGGGAAACCTACTGTGAGCAAGAGGATGAAGGGGAAACCTCTTTGTTCTTGGCCACATCGACTTGGAATTCATTCCGAGATGGAATCAAGGAAAAATATTACCCCATGGGGAGCTATGAGGACAAATACATCTAATGGACCACGCTGCAGCAACAAAGGGATCAAGATGTGCACGAACTGACGAATTTGTTCCATACCCTACACACAAAGTTGGATATTAAAGATTCAGAGAGACATTTGGTGTTCAAGTACCGTGGCTATCTGCACAAACACATTTAGGAGGAAATGGAGTTCCTCAACATTACATTGCTTAGCATGACATATTGCTATGTTGCCAAGATCAAGCGGAAATTTAAACAGAAGAAGCGAGACTTTGGATATGCGAATCTGAAGCCAGGGAAAGGTGCCCCCGAACCATAGAACAAGGGGAAAGGCCAAAGAGGGGCGACTCAGAACAGCCCCAGTCATAGCACAAATGAGTTTCGGTCCAAATAGTCATTGGTGGTTGAACTAAAGGCACCCGAACCAGAAAAGAGGCAATGACATAGGGAAGAAAATCATTGATGCGGATCTCAGTGCCATTGTTGCCACCACCAAGATCTAGAGGGAGGATCCCAAGGATCCAGAGGAGGGGGAGTGCCTCTTCCATTCGTAAATGTGGGTGAAGGGTTCTCCACTGCAATTCCTTGTCGATAGCGGAATCCAAAAGAACCTCATTTCACCAAAGTTCGTGAAGCGGCTCGGCCTACCAACTATAGCACACCCACAACTGTATACCATCGCGTGGCTTTACCCAGGGAGATATATCTGCATCCGCCAATAGTGCCACCTTTCGTACAACATCAAGCCATTCATGGATGAGGTATTCTGTGATGTTTCTCCTCTTGATGTAGCTAATGTATTGTTTGGCTAACCATACTTGTGGAGGCAACATGCTGTGTATGAGTCTAGGCCTCGTGTTGTTATTATTACTTTGTGAAATAACTTGTACAGGATACTAGAGGTAGTATTGTCTCCTGTCATCTCTTTGACTACTGCAAAACAATGCAGTAAGATTGTTTCCTAAACCAGGAAATTTATTTTCCTTAGAACTCGCTCACAGGAAAAGAAGAATATTGTGGCCACAACCTTGAAACATGGCTCCCCTGCACGGCTACAGTAGATGGAAAAAGTCATGGAGGAATATGAGGACATTTTCTCCTCACTCATAAAGGTTCGTTTACACTGTCAGGACAAGCACTCCATTGATCTAACCCCTGACGCACCGCCACCTAATGTTGCCATACCTCCTGCAAC
This sequence comes from Pinus albicaulis, assembly GCA_034641835.2. Lineage (NCBI taxonomy): Eukaryota > Viridiplantae > Streptophyta > Pinopsida > Pinales > Pinaceae > Pinus > Pinus albicaulis. The sequence continues at coordinate 1,193,247,623 of CM076583.1, forward strand.
TACACATACAGAATCCACACATATAATATCTGAGGCTGATAAAGAAACCAAAATTGCTAAATGCATCCAGCGTGTTTGCCTGTAGGTCCATGACATCTTCAACAAATCTAATACCCAGTTCAATAGAATTTGCCTCATCTCATGGAGGATCTCAACACAATGGGGACCATTTCTTCCTAAGGAGGGAGGAATGGTCCAGGTGGATATCGGTGGCCACCCACCTATTCCATTTCGACCGGCACCATCAATTCTTGCAAATTTTCATATTCAGCACAACTTACTATTTTTAGTAGGTTTTCGGGTCCTGCACTCCCGGAGCCATTTTCGGGCCTTAATGATCCAGGTGGATATTGGTGGTCACCCACCTATTCCATTTGAACCCCCACCAACAGTTTGTTTAGTTTTTAAGTTGCAACACGAATTACTATTTTTAGCATTTTTTCGGGTCCTGAACTTCCCGAGTTGTTTTGAGGCCCTAAACGACGTTTTTTGGGAAAACTGGGAGCAACATGGGTCTATGCACCGATGTTGCTCGCATAAAAAGTTGTGCTCCTCGGATAGATATTTCTAACAAGCTATTGAGCACATCAAATGGAGATCGGATGCCAAAGTTACATCCCCAGGAAGTTGAAACACTAATTTACCCAAACGGGACCCACATTTTTGGTGCTTCATCTCCTAGGGTTAGGTTTTTGGACGTTTCAGTTTTTCCATTGTTTCTCAGTAATAAATAGGCCCCCGAGCCTCATTGTAACATAGTTCAGAGGTCTATAGCTTCCACTTCTCTTCTCAGAGATACACTACCAGCACCCTAGCTATTTCTATTTCCATTATGTCTGTAAGCATATTTCTGTTATTTGATATTAATGGAAATATCAAATAACATAAATATTCTTACAGACATAATGGAAATATAAATATCTATGGTGCTAGTAGTGTATCTCTGAGAAGAGATGTGGCGGCTACAAACCTTTGAACTGTGTTACAATGAGGCTTGAGGGCCTATTTATTATTGAGAAACAATGGAAAAATTGAAACGTCCAAAAACCTAACCCTAGGAGATGAAGCACCAAAACTGTGGGTCCCGTTTGGGTAAATTGGTGTTTCAATTTCCCAGGGAAACAACTTTGGAATCCGATATCCATTTAACGTGCTCAATAGCTCGTTAGAAAGATCTATCCGAGGAGTACAACTTTCGATGTGAGCATGACTCATGTTACTCCCGGTTTTCCCAAAAAAGGTCGTTTAAGGCCTCAAAACAACTCTAGAAGTTCAGGACCTGAAAAAATACTAAAAATAGTAAGTTGTGTTGCAACCTAAAAAATGAACGAACTGATGGTGGGGCTTCAAATGGAATAGGTGGGTGGCCACCAATATCCACCTGGATCATTAAGGCTTGAAAACGGCTTCGAGAGTGCAGGACCCGAAATCCTGCTAAAAATAGTAAGTTGTGTTGAATGTGAAAAGCTGCAAGAATTGATGGTGCCAGTCCAAATGGAATAGGTGGGTGGCCACCAATATCCACCTGGATCACTTGGAGGATAAATACCTCAAGAAGAACATAAAATTTGGAGATGATGGGAAGTATAGCATGACTGATATCAGTATAGTTACTTTTCAGAGGGAGTTTGGATCCCCTCTCAGACTTACTGATGTTTTCTTTTTTCCAACACTAAATAATAATCTTGTTTCCGTAGTAGTATTGGAATATTGTGGCTATGATGTAATATTTAGAAAAGGAAATTTTTTCCTTCAAACATCGCCATGGGGTAAGTGAAATAGATCGGTTTGTGGGTCAAGAACATGTATGCTCTTGAGATTGAATATGGATGCAAATATTTGAGGAACAAGGAAAAGGTTAGAGGCTTGGTGGTTGAGAGGGAGCATGAATTGCCTCTCAACATGCAGCCTTAGAAGCAACCTCAGACAGTTGTGGAGAAGCCACAACTAGAGAAGTAGAGAGGAGACTTAATGGAGGCATCCACTAAAGAAAATACCTCCATTAGTGGGAAATTTATAGCCAAGTGGGTAGAGGGAGCACATGCAGCCATAACTCCTCGTGAGAGTGTTACGAGATAATACACCTTAGGTTATGGGTTGGGAACCCCAACAGAGAAAGAGGCATACAACAATAAGAAGCATACAAACTTGGAGTCCTAATGCTTAGACTTGTAAAATGGGAAGGAGTAGTACCCATAGGTCCTACCTTTGAAGGCGATCTTGCAGGGTTCAAACCCTATACTTCTCCTAGTGCTCCAAACCTGTAACTCATTGGAGAAAAGCACTTATCCTAGTAATAATTCAAAGCATGTTCAAGATAATAACATTAGATAATGTAAGCATATAATCAAAAAACATGAAATCATTCATAAAAATATCATAGACATGTATAAAGCATAAAGATCATGAATATCAAGAATGGGATAGAGCTTCTTTATTGATGAATGTAAAGAAGTGTGGAGGAATAACACTCGATTTAGCCACAACTCCAAGAGAAACCATCCTTCGGATCCGTCCAGCCCAAGCCTCAACAATCTCAGTCCAAATGCGTACACATGGATGTCATATAAGAGAAATGAACAACTCTGTGAGGGAAACAAGTGTTTCCACAATATGGAAGTGCAAGAGGCATATGGATAAATCTAACTTGATCGGGGATAAAATGGCTATAATATCAGTATCATATCTTTATCTTCCCTTTAGGCCTTCCCATGAGGTGTATTTATACCACCCCAAAACAATTGTTTCAATTAAGATAAAATTAGGCCACGGGTTGTTGTAGGTAGGCTTCCAGTGTAACCCATAAACCCTGCCCAAAAAATAAGGATTTTTATATTTTTTCATATTTCAAAATATATATGCGGGTTGGGTATAGATGGACCCACATGTGCACGTGATTTTGAGAGGGCAGACTCACATATGGAATTTAAAATATTTTTTTTTAGATAAAGGACAAATTATGAAGGGAAAGGGTTGCCCAAGGCTATAACTCAGAGCTCAAGTATAGATAGGTGGGAAATGATGTTATAATGAAGAGGTGGGGTGATGTGAAGTTATAGTCCCAAGAGTGCAGAAATTTGGGTAGGGTCCATTTAGATTTTTGTGTATAAATTATCCAAAGGGATTAAATATGATCTTGTAATGTACTAAAACAAAATGTTGAATACTTCAACAATTTGTGGAAACCAAATATGATTGCACAATCACATAACAAGTAAGAGAAATAAATAATAAATTTCACAACACAAGATGTCTCTGGGAAATAAACTGCTCAAAACCCGGTAATATGTATATTGCATAAGTTCAAGACCATGAAACAATACAATGTTTTTGTCTCACTGAGAAACCTCTACACTTTTTTGATTGTCTCATTATAATATAGGAAAAATCATTCAAATACTTAACCAATTCTCAGCCTCCATCTGACAAGCCTTTATCACACATTCTTGTAGGAGTTTTGGCCCTATTAAATAGGAAATTCCTAAGAATTGATTGCACAATCATCCAAGCCTTCCTAGTGACTCTATACATGACTTGTACAATTTTCTAATTATACAACTGATAGTTATCTTCCCTTTAACTGAAATCTCAACTGGGCCTTCCTTAGAACTGGCATGCAACAACTATTTATAAAATTTATTAGTTAACTGATTGACTACTACTTGTGAATTAAATCATATTTAATTCATTGGACCTATCACTAACTCATCTCTTAGTTAGAATTAGTTAAACTGATTTTAGCTCAATTAATTTATTTAGCTAATTAAAACTCACAAATAATTGTAACTGCACCCCCTAAAATCATGGGATAACTTTACATGCCTCCTCTTTGACCCTAAACTTGAATTTTCTAATCCAACTAAGTATTTTTGACTCAGTTAACTAATACATTTTTTCATGAGATGAAATTACAATTTCTCTTCCAATTTAATTAAGAGAAAATTAAATTAGAAGCCCCCTTTGGGTGCCACGCAAAGACCCTTGTAAAAGCCAAATCTCTTGCCTTAAATCAAATTTTTGTCTTCCATTCACCTCCAAAGTCTACAAAAGGACCAAGAAATGGAGCATGGAGAAAATGTCTTCTGTTTTACGGAGGAGGAATCCCACACAACAAATGCATAGCTTATTACACCATTCCCTGATCAATATGGTGGTCTTACATTCGTTGGAGAAGGATGGGATACCTTGGGATGTTTTCATAACCATGAAGACTTTACAAACCCACAACCTCCTCATCAATCAAATTTTCCTTCCTCATCTGCACAAGCACCCTCACCATAGGTGAACTCCCTCCCTCTCCTTCTCTTGGTGCATGAGGTGAAGCAGAAAGTGGCAATGAAGAATCAGATGAAGATCAGGGTGAAGGCGAAGAAATTAGTGAGGCAAACACAGAGATTCATGAGGAAGAGCAAGAGGGAAATGAAGAAGGGAAAAGAGCACAGCAGTAGTGAAGACAAATAAAGTGACAAATCAGAAGGGGGTAGTGATGGTAAAAATGCAAATGAGTCATCCCAAGATGCAGAAAAGGCTGGTAATGATGAACAAAGTGATGACCAAGGTGAAAGTGATGAGGTTCATGAAAAAATAGAGTAGGTAGATCACAATGAAGATGAGTTTGTTGTTGAAAATCAAGGAGATTACAATGGAATAGAGTCCATGGAAACGGATAATGGAAAGGACAGTAATATTAGCAATAGTAAAGATGAGGAAATTGGCAGTCAAGAGGAAAATATGTTTAAGCATGGAAACAATGAGAAAATTCATGATGGGGATAGTGATCAAGGAAATGCCATTGATAGGACAGTCAGTGATGATAAAGATAGCAAAGGAGAAAGTCATGATATTCATGATAGTAGTCATGACAGTCATGACACAAATCAACCTTCTAGTGAAGATAAAGATGAACACAGTGTAGAGGATGATGAGGAAAAGGACCCTAGTGATGAACATGGCCAAAGTGAAGTAGATGCAAAGGCTGATGATCAAATCCAAGACGAAGGTAACAACATTGAAGACAACAAGGAGGGTAATGATGATGATAGTGTTGAAGATCAAGGAGGCAGAGATCACACACATCATGAGATATCTGATAAGGATCATAGTGAAAGTGAAGGAGCTGATGACAACACCAAGGATCATATCCAAGATAAGGACACTACCAAAACCATCATCACTCCTCTCACATATACTTACAAAAGAGGGCCAAGGCATGTGTTTTTTGCCTCTAAAGGGCAAGGTTCCATACATCCACAAGAGGAGAACTTGACATTTTTGGATTTCTCTCGACCTGTACATCATTCTCACCAAATTTCAGAAGATTTGGAGCATGTTTGACCACTGAAAAGGTAAAAAAACCTCATTTTTTTCACCTTTCTACCACTGTTTTGGGCCTGGCGTTGTGCAAATGATAATCTGGAGATATTTTAATTTTTTACTAGTTTACATGAGCTATATCAGGAAAAAATAATAATTTATGGAATGTAGACTCATCGGGCTTTCCAACGAGCCAACACGGAGCCAAATCCAACATTGGGAAGTTGTCCAAAACTTGATCACAAAAGACCCTATTTTCTGTTGGAAGTGGCACTGCGCAAATGGGTTGTGTAGTTTGTTTTGGACCAAAAGTCAACAAAACACACTTATTTATTGCAAAATTATATTTTTGAGTTTTTTTATTGAAAACACTCTATAATTTGGTGCAAATAATTATTATGGCATTTATTTCTTAGGATATTATGTGCCTTGGGCCTTTCATGGTCTCTTGGCCATAAATGACATTTATGGATGAATTTGACATTTTCCTACCTTATTTATGGTTTTTTCCCTCTCTTGCTAAGATAAATAGAGCATGAGTGCTTCATTGTAAATTTTGGCTTTTGATGAACTTGGAGAGCAATACATGGTTTTTATGAGCTTGGAGAAGAAATTTCTTTTGTGAAGTTGATGAATGGCTTGCTTGGATTGATGATGGAGAAGCTTGTTTGCATGATTCCTAAGATTGGTTAATGGTGATGTCTTCTTAATTTGTTTATGTTTTCTTTTTATCATTATGTTTCACTCTTCTTATTTGTTATAGAAAAGAAAAGTATAGGTTGAGAAATGATCTTTGAAGCACCTTAGTCCTCCTGTTTGCTATGGCCTTGACGTTTTCCTCTCCTGGGTGTGTTTGACGAATTCTTAATTGCTCCTCAAGCCTCTTCATGCTTGTTTTTTTCAATTATGGATTAATATGCTGGTTAAAAAATATGATTCACGGTAAGCCCTGCTTATTTGAGACTGTCTAAACTCTATCTTGGAACCTTTCTTTGAAGTATTGCTTGCTAGGTTAAGTCAAAGAGGTCTTGTTCTAATCTTGCCCTTTGTCCATGCCTATCAACTTGCCTTAGAGTTATTTATAGCTTGATCAAAAAAAATTAGGACTTCCCTCTTTGCTTGATTAAATTTATTGTGCTATCTTATATCTTTTCCCAAATTCTGAAGGTGAATTTACTAAAGTTAGAAGCTCTTATGCCTTCTATGTTTCACTGGAATGTTCATCTTGGATATTTATTGGTTTAAAGTATTATCATAGAGTAAATGGTTTTCCATAGCTCATGCTTAGTATCTTGTGCTAATCATATTTAAGACCTCCTTGTTCATAGGTAAATGATAAAGGATACTTCACTTCCCTTTTCCCTACCTTTTTTTTCGTAAACTTGATGTCCACCTCACCTCACACAATACCTTAAGGATTCATTAACCTTGCTAGATCGGCCCTGCAACACTCTCTGATTCACCATTAAAACACTCATGACATTCATTGAATCCATATCCCAATGATTTAAAGACCTCTCACTCCACCTATTCCACTTGACCATCTTACCCAACCAAAACAATCAACAAACCCTACACTTAACAACTAGCCTAAAATGAAACATCTGAAGCAAACAAGAACACATCCTTTGCATCCAATAGAGAGATCCCTCTCCGAGTCCAAGAAGGCTAGGTCCTAAGACTCCAAAGACTGGTTCCATGTTGCCCTATCATTTGGTATACCAATCTGCCAAATCATCGGACCCCAACAGACGCTAACCAGCGTGTCCAATTCATTGGTTCAGGTGATGCGAATATTAATATCTCTGTGTTACCTACAGGAAAATTACACCTTCTACATTCAGTGATTACAGAAAATCTTTAGTACAGAGAGGCTAGCACACAGACGAATACAAAGGATGCACAACAGCAGGTCGTGCAAGCACACCAACAGCAGCAACAAGAAGAAGCAGCTTGCAAAGAAGTAGAAGCCCAATATGCTGCGTTGAAGGAAAAAATTCACCAAATTTGCAAAGATATCCAAGTTGTCCTAGCCAAAGCTGTGCCTGCAGAAAAACTTGAATGATTGGTTGTTGCAGTGAAAGCAACGCACGTAGAGGTAAAAACAGTGAGAATTTCATATGAGTAGCAGATTATGGACCTCTAGATGAAATTGCACCGAAGACACCACCAGAGTTTCAAGCGCAGAGGACAACAGAAGTCAAATAGGCACATGATAGTATTGTTTTTGCTGTCACCCAGTGTGACAGTTCATTGAAATATGCCATGAATTTTTGGACCTCTGTCCAAAATGATCTGATAGTACAACAGTTGTGTGATGCCCTCAACCAGAAGGAACAATAGTTATAATAAATCATGATGGTGGCTCCTAATTTGGTCCTTACACAACACCTTGCATGTATGCAGGAGTGAAGAACAATACAGACAAAATTGAAGGATTATGCCGAAAGGAACATTTACAAAAGGAACACATGCAACAAGGGACAGAAGAAGCGCTGCAATTATCACAAACACTAGACAACACTTTGAAAATAATTCAACAGACTCAACGTAGCATAGAAATGGCCGTTGAAGGGCCTACTACAAAACATATGGTTCAACAAGTGCAGAGTGCAGCAACACAACATCTCGAGTTAGGGCTCCCTCTCCAAAATTTTGTCAAAATGCTTCAGGCCAAGACTAAGCAGTCGATGCCTCAGTGACTCAGGACGAGTCACATGTTTGTGCTAGGGGCCTGTTGGACTGCGGTCCCTTAAGGCATAATCTCCAAAGTCATTATGTATAATTTTGTACGTGTGCGTTGTGTAAAGGGATTCAATGGGTTTTGGGATGGGTCAAAGTCCCCAATTTTGATGTAAATTGGCTTAAGGGTAAACTATGGGCCTAAAACCAAGGTTTGAGACCATAGTATCTATGTGCTATGCGTATATGAATAGATATATCGTGTCTAAGCTAAGTAGTAAAATTTGTGTAATGAATTATTAATGTTCTGATAAGTTTATATGTCTGTAAGGGTTGTTTGGGTTGCGTTGAAAGGCTCTTATTGCCTGTGTGTGCGGAGAACTAGTCCTGGTTATGTGCAGACTCTGCTAGATGTGTGTGCAGAAGGTTTTTGTAAGCGTTTTGTAAGGAACAGTTGATGTATTGATTGACAGATCTAAAGCTAATATAAAGGACAATTTTTGGCAAGTTCACTGTGTTATGCGTCTGAATTTTTACTTCCTATGTTATGTTAAGATCATATTATCTATCTTACTTATTGATGATTGCACAAGAATATCTAATATAATTATGAATGGTTGTTGATGGTTAATAGATCTATTTAATTATTTGCATTTTTTAAGATCTAGATCTGGTTCTGTTATGTTATCTCCACTAAGGCGAACAATGAATTTGTGTTATTCTATTGATGACTACACATTCTCTATGATTTTGTTCTATATTGATGCGTGCATCTGTTTAAGTTTCCATTGGGTTTTTTGAAGACCAATTCATTCTTTTCTCCCTCAAGGTGCAGAACCTGGTTCCAACACTCCCACCCCCCCCCATACTTCTTCGTGTGAGACTTTGGTCTGCACAAGCATATCACTACCTTGTTGGAGGGTTTGTTGGTTTATCCATGAACTCTGAACCTAGGTCATCACTCCTTAAGACAACACCCACCTACACCCACTAATCAACTAGTAGTAATTAATTTCACAAGTAATCGAGAGGCCTCTCTCTTCCACCCTTCAACTGTTCAACAACCAATGAACTCCAAGGACTCTAGAGGCTTCACCTCCACCGTGAAACATAAAATTCAATGGTCATAGCCATTGAAGGGAATCTAGAACCCACTATACACAAACACAACAATAAAGTCTCCATAAGTCCTCTCTCTCGAAATCTAAGGAATAATCCCTCCACCCCAACCTTCAAGGGACTCTAGGGAAAACCATCTCCAACCCCGAGCCAACAAGGAATCGAGAGTCCATTTTTAGCACTTGAGAGATATTATTATGTCAGTCTTTCCATCCAAAAGTTATAATCCAGGTTCTTCTAATTGGCCTTTAAATTTGGAATCTCCCTCTGCTACTAACCTTCATTTCTCTCTCGTTTTTCCCAACGCTTCCCTTTATTTCTTCTGCCTCTAATGCCTTCTTGTCCATGGCAGTTCCTATTTTTCCAAAGTTCCACTCCCTTGGATGACTACCTTGTTCTTCCTACCACCTGCACAAACCCCATACTCCATTAATTATTTTCCTTATTTATTGTCACATTGTTTCCAAGGAAGCATGCCTATGTACCTTTTTGCAGTTCTATTAAATTTAGGAACCAGTCTATTAAAAAACACAACAACCAATCTTCAATGGTTGTCCCAACAATTCATACATTCTTGCCTTAAGGAGAATTACACCTTCCCAACAAGAAACCTCTCTCAGTCCCTGCAATCTGTGTCCCTTAGCCCATTTTAATTTATAAATCCAAATACATGGAAGTGTTTACATGGCATTCAAAAGTAAGATATAACTGGGGCTGTCAGCGTTGGAGTTTTTACCATATCCTGTACTTTGAGTACTACCCTAGGGAGCTTCTCCTTTATATATCCATAGTATTTCTAATGTATATGTTGACATATATCGACAATGTATTTGATAGTGGCTAATATCTCTTTATTTGTTGCATGAATCCATTGTGTAATTCTTCATGGCCATGTGTTAGCATTCATGTCATGAATATTAATGTATAGTTTTGGAAGCCACGTTTAGTTCTTATTTATGTCAAGCATGGATATTCCCACATCAAGGATAATATATTTGTGAGACTTGGTTTTTAGATTTTCTCCAATCTAGTCCCTTGATTCAAGACTCTTTCCTTGCATTTTGATACCTGGTTGTAATGGATTATGACCATCATTTTCTCTTATGACCTCATGCATTAGGGGAAATCTATTATACTTTCATTTACCACCATAGGTAATAAAAGGAAGTAATTATATTTCATAAGGATGAAACTATGTAATTGATTAATACTCATAATATTGTTGTCATAGTTTCAAAATTATGAAATAATAATTATTTCATAATTGAGAATAAATTTCATAGTGAACTAGGAAAATATCATAATTGAGCATTAAAATTGTGCATGAATTATAATTTCTTGGTTCAAATTCCATCAAGTATATCCATGACTTATATCCACCTAATTCTTGTTGCATTAAGCCTAAATTCTCTTGGCCCTAAGTTTCTATATACATCCTTCCGGATATAGGAAAAGCCTATACAACTAGACCCTTTTAGGGGTGTAAGATGAGGATAAATGGATTATATTGTGTTAATATGTTGATGGATCATTATTAGGAGATTCTTCCATGTTGCATAGATTACCCTAGTCTATGTGTGTAATTCAAGGAAGGATAAATATTAAGGAATTAAAGAGGAACACTTGACTACTAATGTATAATGTTCTTGTTGGTGTAAAATTTATTTATCAGAGACCCAGGGTTCAAACTTATGTTTCTAATAAGAAAATAGTGTTTTAGTCTAGCTTATCACCGACATTTTCACTCCTCTTGCGGAAAAATGATTGTCTCACCCGAGGCTTGTCAGAACAACAAGATATAAGGGATCTAGAACGTTGGTGAAGTAATTTTATTCATTATATTATATATGAATTTTTAACATTCCATTAACCATCACAATAGAGCCAACATGCATTTTAAAAATTCATAGATAAACACAATATGATAAAAATGGAAATACAATTATAAATTTTAAAAAGGGCGCACAGTCATCATCCATCAATTCACAATTCATTCCCGCAACAACTCCTTTATTCATTGGCCAAATCATTACATTAGAAGCACGTGCATACTACGAGATATTAATACTAGGTATTGAATTGCATTACATGAACATAACAAAAATTCAAAGAAAGAAAAGACTCAGACTCTAAAAATTTGTTACATAATGGAGAACTAACAACACTTCGAATCTTCTACTAAATACAACTCAATCTATAGCTAACAACTAACAACTAACAACTCAATTTTTTTATTTTTAGCCCTTTTTACAGATCATACTTGCTAGATCTGGTCTAACATGTAGCTTCCTTGATTCCAATCTCGATCAGGTCCATTTTTATGGGTTCTAGTTCTTTTTTCCTTACCATATTTGATATTTTCAAAATATGGTTGTTTTTTCCTTCTTTCATGGCTTCAAAAATCCCAAGATAACTGACATTTCAATTCTTTGTTGCTTCCCAATTTCTACTGGTCGCTTTCGGAAAGTTTAGCCATTTCTTCTTTGCAACTACTTTTCAATCATATTCTTCGAAATTATTCCAGAAAATGAAGGACTCGACAGTTATCATTATACTATTTATTTATAAGGTAATTGATCTATTTTCCATCTTGTATACATTGTCTCATATGAGATCATGACGTCTTTCTATATGTTTTGATTGGATCTTGTTGTATGCTGCGTTGCCTTTTTTTGGAGGCAAATATTGTCTACATGTTTGTGAATGTGTGTAGGTGACAAATTTTGAGAGTTGGAGAAATATCTCTAGCCAAGGAGCAAGGTATTCAACTACCAAATCAAGCCTAAAAGTTATGCCAACATGTGAGGATATCCAGGTTGATTCCTTTATTTTTCTCTTCATATTATGAAAGAAATTGTATGTAATTATATCTTAGGGAAATTGATTTTATCATATATATATAGTTTGGTAGACCCCAAGGCAGGCTTTATAGGAAAATAATCCCTTTTCCATAGAGTGAATTCTAGGAACATGTAATATTCCAAAATTATCATGCAGCTAATTGGAATATTGATTTTTGCTTTTGTCGCCTAGCTGTTGGATAAATGGGTAAGAAGGCCCATGCATATTAAAAATAGGAATAAAAACCCTCATGTTGTGAAAAGGGATCATGATACTAGCTGGATTTTACACTCTCATGTGTTAACAAGGACAAATGTATGTGGGCAAGGTCAAGTATAACCAAGTCAACAACGCTGGTATGAGAGGAAGAGATCATCCATAAAGGTAGCGCAGTGAAGGTAGGAGGAAGATTCCTTGGAAGAGGAAACCCTAATGAGTGGGAAACAAGGAAAGAAGGCTAAAACTTGTTTATAAGGAGGGCAAGGAAGCCATAGTGAGAATATTATTGATTATTGGAATTTTGGTATGCATGACTATTGTGCTTTCTTCAACTGTTTAGTTGAGATTGCTATGCTGCTTAGCATCGGGTGTTCCCGAGTGGGAATCCCATATCCTTTCTTGAGATGCCTCCTGGGGGAGAATTGTACTTTAGTTTTCCACACTGAGGCTTAAGGCCAAGCATCAGTCTTTAGCTACATCATTATTTCTGTAGGAGGTAGTGTTGTGTTGCAGGGTGTTGCAGTGGAGGGTTGAGAAACCCATTTCCGGAGCTTGTTTTTCAGAGGAGGAAGCATTCCTCTCTTTGAGAGATCAGTGAGGGAGATCTTGGAGAATATTTTCATATCATCGCACTGGGTGAAATTACTTCCATCACCTACAGCATAGTCCCTTGCAGGAACTACGTCATTTATCACAGTGTTGCAGAAGGAGGGCTAAAGCCCTTGATTTTCAGCTAGTTTCTTAGGGAAAGGGTCCATCCTTCTCCTGGAAAACTAGTAAGAGGGGTTATCCTCTATTTCTTGTAAAATTCAGCTTGATGTATGTAGAGTTGTATTAATACTACATTATTTTAGATCTAGATCTGTATATCCACTCTTTTGTACTCATGCTTTCAAGAAACCCTTGTCGAGTTATCTAAATAATGTATTAAGGAGGCCTCATCTCTATTTCTCTCAGTACTTTGATTAATAAAACTCCAGATCTGTTGTTTATATCATATTTTTTCAAAATTTCTTATTTAATCATTCTTTCACTTTCTTCAGAAATTTTGCATGGTAAAAGTCATGGGGTTTGGCTGTTTTTAAGCTATTTTGAGGCCAGGAGATCTGTTTATCACATCAAAAGGGATTTTTTTTTATCCCCTTCTGGATGTGAGGGCCATAATACATAAGCTAATGGATCCAAGTGCTATTTCTCACAGTTATAGCACAATTTTCTGAAAATAAAGTTTTTGTGGTCTATATTGCTACTTGTTCCCATTTGGGGATATTATTGTGGCATCAGAGCATAATCTTGGCTCAACCTGTGAGTTCCAGCCATTATGATATCAAAAGAATAAGAAGACAAAGAGAAGGAACAATATCAGAATGATGGAGAAAATGAGCTTTGTCTCATCACTTTTGAGATCTGTGAAGAACCTCTCCAAGGAGGTAAAGCAGATGAAGGAGCAGAAATAAAATGAAACTCCTAGAGGGTTTCAAGAACAGGAAGGACCATGTACTTCCTATTCTCAAAGAGAATAGGTCAAGAGGCATGGAGGAAACTTGGATCACAAGATTATAAGTGAATACCTTGAGGAGTACAAACCTCAAGCTAGAGCCTTCAAGGAGACTATAGCTTTCTCACAGTTCATTCAACTAAAGGAAGAGAGAAGGCCTTATAGAAAAGAGAGAATCAAGGGTAAGAGGTTTCTATTGTCTACTTTTGATGGGTCATCTATAGCAAGGGCTTGGGCAAGGAAACTTGATGCATTCTTCCTACTACATCCAGTGGTAGAAGGAGAGGCTGTAGAGATTGCAGTGTTGCACCTAGAGGGTGAAGCCAAAAATTGGTGGTTCAACCACTTGAGTCATGCAAGAGTGACTACTTTTACAAAATTTACTCAAAGGTTAATTGGGAAATTTGGCATGGAGAAATCAGAGAAGGAGGAACCCTCACCACCACTTGAGGAGACTTGTACCAGCACTATTACAACCATGGAGGGGTAGCCAGCAACACCATTAGTTGGTGGTACCATCACATTGGAGGAAGGAACTCTTGCAGCCATACAAGATGTTCCCGGGTTTCACCAAGGTATGCCTAAGTTTCCATTTTCTCTTGTTTCAGCAAATCTTATGGAGAGTTGTATACCATTGCATGTCGCATGGAAAAAATACAATATTTATTTAGAGTAGCACACTCTCACTGCACTGAGGAGATTTGATGAACTCAAGGAAAGGTTAAACACTCATCCTACTTACTCATTATTGAATTGTACTGTAATATTCCAAATCTGGAATTTCTACAACAATGAGATTACCCTAGGTTATTCTAGAGTTGGATATGCAGAAATATGCCTTATACAATATTTCCAATGAAATATCCTTCAATTAAATGATTACGCAGAAACTTATAACTCACTTTGGACTCAAAAGGGTGGGGAAAAGAGGTGATTTTGGACCTAAAATGAGTGTATTCAGGTATCTACGTAAAACTAAGGTAGGATGATGGTTGGATCTGATATCTTAGGTCATGAGGGACCTACGCTCAAAATTTCAGCTCAAAAAAATGAGTCTAGCTAGGTTAAACAATTCCTCCTTCCCCAACTAGGCTTAAAAACCCTGATTTCCCATGGCTTAGATTATGCAGAAATTTTCTGAAGCATGGATAGCATAATTTCTAAGGGTTTTAACTGAAATAATGCTGGAACATCAGTATGGAAACTTAGAATATGACTCAAATGATTTACTTTATGAAAAACAGAGATTTTCATAAAGAAAGGCCTCAAAATGAGGTGCTGCAACCATGGAATGAGACAGAAGAGATAAACAGTGTAAGTTACAGGGGATTGAAGCAGTGTTTCATTATAATTTGGATCAATAATATATATGAATACAAAATCATAGATTATAATGGGATCTATATGCAAAAAAAGTCTTTTAGTACATTCCACTTGGGGATCTCAGCAGAAGATGAATAACAATGATTAGATCTGAGATCTAAACCATGGATCTAAAATAAAATTCAGAAATTTCTGAAGAACATGATACACAATAGATCAGATCTGAAATGGAACATAGATTGGTTTGCCAATCTATGGATCACCACAGTGAAGGGAAGTATCCCTTTCACCAGAGATCTATCCTCCAAACTAATGCAAAACCCACACTGCAACTCTGCCTGTGAAAAGGACATAGTTTCCTCAAGGGAATATGCTGATGAACTGGAGAACACTTTGTCCTGATGACAAGATATGGATTTGAAGCAAAATCAGGAGAGGCACTCTTCCAGGAGGTTAAAAGACACACTCTGTGAGAAGAGGCTCCCAAAACAAGCTAGATCTCAGCAGATCTAGAATCCCACTTGCTGCAACTCACTAAAACAAGTAAATATTGACTAGGCTTACGCTGCATAAGAGATATGGAGCTTGGCCTCAAAGCCTGATAGTGAAAAAAGCAAAACAACCTCCTCCAAGAGCTGCTCAATGGAAGGAGAGAGAGGATTCCTAAACAGGAAACTCTCTTGTGCTATGCAGCACAATTTTTAGGCTAAACAGCCTAGAGAATTCAAATTAGTCTAAGCAGACTAATTTATGAATATCTTCAACAACCCTTTCCTTGAGCCTTCTCCTTCCTTTTATAACATGAGGATGTGCAAAACCCTAAACCACTTACAAAACTTTAGCGCCTTTCACATGAAGCCCTTCCATCTAAAACTGCGTTGAGTCTCTAGATGGTTCAATGAATCTAGACAAAACTGAGATTTGGTCCTGTTGACCCAGTCAATTGTCTCAATCCTGTTTCACACACAAGTGGATTTTATTACAAAGGCCTTGATTTATCCCTTTTCACATTGGGCATGTATTTATTCTTTGATTTAAGGAGTTTTTCATGTCCTCCTTTACATTTTATTCATCAAATAATAGAAAAGAAAAAAAATGAAATATTCCTATTAGCTTGGGCTTAATTAGGAATATTACAGTCCTCCCCTCCAAAATTGTTGCTTGTCCTCAAGCAACTCCAAGGTGAGTGCTGCCAAAATCTCCAATGGAATTGTCTCCTCCCCAGAATGAACCATATAGTTGTCATCATGAAGAATTGGGAGATACAAAAGAATAATTACAAGTTGTCCATTGGTTTTCTCAAGGCATGAGAGATTGTAAATATAGGGTACTTCAAACCCTTTAAGAGCCTTTACTATCCATGCTATCATCCAAATAAGAGGAGCCATTCTTGATAGCTCATAGAAACAATCATTGATCCCCATCATGTGCATTGAGTAGGGGCTATAAGGCTGGAAATGAGAGATAAATATACTCAACTCACGATGTCCCTCTTCCCATTGTTGATGGATGTGGAGTTGTTGATCCTGGGTTGCAAAAATTTAGCTCTCATGAAGCCAAGAGGAGATTGGACCTTCATTATTCTCTTCATGGATTCTAGTGAGCCTTCTTGCCCAACCTCCTATGCATATAGTGAACAAATCATTTTTACCATGGGTGCTCCAACAGAAATATGGACTAAGTGTCATTGGATGGTGACCCAAGTCCCTTCTTTGAGACTAGCTTTGTCCATCCTCTAGCTGCCTCAAATCATGATACAATAAGTGGCCATCTCACCACCTTTTTGTTGCCATAAGATTCTTCAAATATTGGAAATAACAGAGGATAATAGGTTTTGGTTGAACATGATTCAAGCAACACATGTCTTGCTCCAAGTTCTCCCTTGTGAGAGATCCCTTATCATGACATAAGCCCAATACATGACCTTTTGCATAAGAAAACACAATATATAATGCATCAACCATATAAGGTTCTATCCTCTTCTTGAAATACAAATGAATTTAGGAGATTGCATTCCCAATCGATACATTCACCCATTGTACCTTTCCTCTCTTGTTTACAATAAATATTGGAGCATCATTAACATCATGGTATAAACATGCTCCCTTATGCCATCCCATGAGAAGGTTACATCTTCTCCCAACCCAAAGTACATACATGATTATGATATTCATTCTAAATAGAAATACATGTACATACATCATGGATACAAGTAGATGTATGGACATGGAATTCATCATGGGGTGTCCATACTCTCTTCTCATCAACAAAAACAAACATGCCTTATTCTTATGAATTTTTTTCTTGAAATACAATGCATGAGGCAAGAAATTCAAAAACCTTGGGTGGTACCCAAACTCACCCAATAGGAACCAGCACAGGTGATCTCCTCCCTACTTTAGATCTAGATATGTTAAGTGGTTTTCATGTCACTTAATTGCTGCCCTTATCATTCCACCATGGCTGAAAGTGAAATGTATATTTGGTGCCTTAGGGAAGCACCCATCATGTTGTAACACCTCCCTTAGCCCATCAAGGGAGTGGCCATATTTGAAAATAATCTTGGCCCATAGTTGTCCATGAAGCTTGTAAGGTAAAACACTCCCTTTAGGAGTTATGGCCTACAAATTTAAAGTAAGAGAATACATGCAATCATGAAATAATATGTGATTTACATAAGCATGCTTCTTACCCAAAGTCTCCAATGTTGTGTTGGCTTCCCTCTTAGAAAGATATTACATTGATGCACAAGGTTGAGGGCACACTTTGCTCTTCTGCTCATCATGGGAACTCCTTGGTGGAATTCCTTCAAGTAAGGAGACATCAAGGCATATATCATGGAAGGATGTATGGACTGATGTGTCCTTGCTTTGCTTGAATAGATAATTTTTCCTTCTTTTTGCATTGTTATGCTGAAATAAAGAGGGACAAATGTTTCTTACCATGTGAAGCTTGCCCTCCTTTTTGCCTTCTGCAATTTTCAGGGTCTCATCCTTTGATAGTGATGAAACATGCTGCCCATGGATGGTGCCATAATATTCATATAATGAGACCTCCTTAATGATATATGACTGAATACATGAGTGGAGAAGACCCTTCATGCTTCCACTGCGCAATCCAATCACCTTCCTAGGTGTTTCAACCTCCTTCAATGGATAGGAATGAGGCTGGCCCTCCTCCCCATCTCCTCTTTGTGTCCTCATGGTTTTACACCTTCTGCATTCCAAGGGCTTTTGAAATGCAATCCCTTTGATATCTTCAAGAAAATACCTCTCATCTATGTCCTTCCAAAACCATCAAAGTTCTGGATCTTCTGCAGGTAGAAGTTTCTCTTTGAGCTGGGGAGTGCCCATTGAAAAAGAGACATCTAGAAAGGAGAAAAGGTTTCTCACTTCAAGATGTCTACCATTCATCATTTCTTCCCCCATTGCTTCATGAATAAAGTTGCAATTTGAATTCCCCCATGAGGAATGGTGCCTCCTTTATTCCTTACTACTCTTGCACAATGCAATGAAACTTTCTTGCTCTAAATCAACAACATACAGAAATGCAGAGCTTTTCATACAATGTGATGAAATGAAAACATATGGATTTTTAATTATACCTTGGTGGGATGTAGAAGAAAGAGCTTCTTCTACAACTGTGTAGTCTCCCTTCATTACTAAACATGAAGGCTACTCCTCCAAGGTTGTGCTAGTGCTGGTACAAGTCTCCACCCTTTCAATCTTCTTGAGATCTTCTTCCATACCCTTCATAGTCCAGAAAAGGAGTAGGGAGATCTCCTCTTCTGTCATTCTTCCAAGTAGTGGAGCCATGCTCTTGTTTTTTCTATGCAATTCATCTTCTTTGTGAGGGAAGGAAGTGCATGGGTCTTCCTCTCCTTCCTGAAACCTTCTGTAGGTCTCACTGCAACTTTCTTCTCCTTGAAACCCGCTAGGAGTTTCATTTTCTTCTTCTTTCTCCTTTGTCTGTCTACCCTCTTTGAAGAGGCTCTTCATGGATCTGGAATATGATGAGGTAAAACTCATCTTATTTAGCATTCTGACCTTGCTTCTTGCTCTACAGCACTTTGTCTTCAAGCCACAGGCTGTGCCAAAGATCTTGCTTTGATACCACTGTAATATTCCAAATCTAGAATTTCTACAACAATGAGAATACCCTAAGGTATTCTAGATTTTTACATGCCGAAATATGCCTTATAAAATATTTCCAATGACAGATCCTTCAATCAAATGATTATGCAGCATCTTACAACTCACTTTGGACTCAAAAGGGTCAGGAAAAGAGCTGAGTTTGGCCCTAAAATGAGTGTATTAAGGTATCTACATACAAATTGTTGGAAATATTGTCATTGATGGAAAAGGAAGTGGAAAAGGAATTGGCATTTGACACAGTAACTAGGAACAGAGAAAAGAAACATAGCAGAGGACAAAGGTCAACAGAGAAGAACATAGAAAGATTACATCTACAGAGAGCAGTATCAGTCAAGGAGAAACTTAAATTCAGTAGGAAGGATATTTGTGTCCCTGTGAAATTAAATCGTATGAGAAGTTTTATTCGGTGTATGTATGCATCCTGATGGAGGAAATCCTGTGTATGATTGTGTTCTGGTGATACTCTGATGGGTGGAGAATACCGGGTGTATTTGGGTATTGATTGGTTCAATTCTCTTATGGAATGCTCTGAAACTCTGTTGAATTCATTCCCCTCATAAGGGAAGCCTGCGTATAACTAACTCTATCCTAATGGTAGAGAAAATCCCATCGGAAGAGAACTACATTTGTTCGTTGTTTATTAGAAATCGTGCCGAAGATAGACCAAGTAAGAAGGATAGCGCAAACCCAGACTACCCCTTTGGAATCATGAATGGAACCTGGAAGGAAAAAAGGTAGAACATAACAAAAGGAAGGACAGACGGAACCTTGAGCAAAGGGCAGAACCACGAAGGAGGAACAGTACAAGTGGTTTCCGGTTTTCATCGCACCTCTTTCGATGGGCAAGTGGTATTCAAGAGGTGGGAAGCGATTCTATAGAACGGGAAACACACGTCCCTGTATGATTTCACAAAACCACTTACCACTTCATGCCATCACGCATTATTTTTCAAGCCAGGATGCCCAGCGATATCGATACAAGCCGTTGATCGGGGAAGGAGCCATCGAATGGTGGTCGTATGAGGAAGATGCACGAAGATTAACCAAAGTACGACAGGCCATCACACGTTAACGTTCGGCATCGGAGGTCGAGCGATATGCATATATGCCGTTGATCTGGAAGCTTGCTATCTAACGGTGATCGGACGCTGGACTTGCGTGAAGTTTACTTATGGTACCATGTGCGTATTTATGTGGGCCCCAGTTTTAAATAATATTGATTAAGCCGTCGATTATGCATGTGGGGCCGGATCCAAAGGTCTATTTAAAAAGTCATTTGACAAAAGAGCGGATGGTTAATATAAAGTTCTATTATATATTTTTAATTACCAAAGGTTGTGAATAATATTTATTTATCAAATTCCACGAATTTGATAAAATATATTTCCAATAAAATAAAGAAAACCATCAGCGGCATGTTAATGTTATTTAACCTTAGCTATAGTATTATTTGGTGGAGAAAAAGAGATTACCTTTGGGACAATTCGTGCATGGAAGAACGAGGATTTTTTTTCAAATACCATTAGTAGTTCAGTGGTTTTATACTCATGGTATTGATAAAGGAAAACTATATAAGGAGAAGCGCATTATAGTTCAGGGGGTGAAAGTGAAGGGTTGTAAATAAATAAATATATTTAAGAGATATCTGCGTATATGACGCATCGATGGACATGATCTAGAAATGATAAATCTCTGTGATGATCAGCAAAAGAAATGATGAAGACCTGACGGAAGTCTGATGAAGAAATTGAAGAAATCTGGTGGATCTGAGGGTTGGAGCCTTCTATATGAAAGTGAAAGTATCCTGCCAGTAAAAGCTGGTGTTAAAATCAGGGGGTTGGAGCTCCCTTCCAGTAGTGGCTGGAGAACAAGAAAAGGTTGTAGCCTTTCTGCAGGTAGGTGCCTGCGTGCTGGTATAAGTTTGCGCCAACATAAATTGTAAGAATTTTTCCTTATAATAAATATTGAAGACTGAGATAACAGCAGCGGCGGTTTTCTCCCGAATTGGGTTTCCACCTTAAATACCGGTGTTCACATGTGTTGCTTATGTTTGATGATTTGTTCTGTTATTTCTGTTCATGCTAACTGCTTATCTGATGAATGAATGACGCAATGATCTAAGTAAAGACATAATAAGATCTCTGGACATACAAGTTGGACTCAATAATGTAGCATATGGTTTTAAGTGAAAGGAAAACTAAAAATTTGTCAGTCAGCTCTAAATACTGATTCACCCCCCCTCTCAGTATTTTTCTCAACAATTGGTATCAGAGCGGGTCCTTCTGAAAAAGCTTAGCTGCTAGAAGGAAGATCAAGCAATATGAGCAATCAATATGGAACAGCATCTATCAAGCCTCTGCTCTTTAACAGAAACAATTTAATCTTCTAGAAAACAAGGATGAGATCCTATCTTCAGTCTCTGGGAGCAGAGGTATGGGCAATTGTTGAAGGAGGATATCAATATCTAGCTGCAGTACCAATAGATCCGACAGAAAGAAAGAATTATGAAACAAATGCAAAAGTGGTCAATGCTCTGTTGGGAATTCTAACTGAATCAGAATTTTTCAAAGTCATGCAGCTGAATACAACAAAGGCAATATGGGACAAAATCATTCTAAGTTATGAAGGTGATGCAAAGGTAAAAAGTGCTAAACTCCAAACTCTTCGAATTCAATATGAGAATCTAAAAATGGATAATGAGGAGAGCATTGCCAAATTCTTTTTACCTCTTGATGATATTGTAAATCGTATGAGAAATATGGGAGAAACAATAATCGAATCTACTTTGGTTGAGAAAATTTTAAGATCACTAACAACAAAATTTGAGTCAAAAGTTTCTGCTCTTGAAGAAAAGCAGGATCTTCAAAATCTTACAATGGTGCAACTTCATGGCATACTAACTGCATATGAAATGAGAAGAGGAGGACCATCTGAAGTCAAATAAGCCGTCTTTAGAGCTTCTACAAAAGGGAAAGAAGTACAAGAAGCAAAAGGATCATGATATATCTCAGAAGAAGATGAGGTAAACTTTGTAAAGAAACTTCAACTTGGCACAGGACGGTTCAGAGGTAAGCTTCCTTTCAAATGTTTTGATTGTGGAAGAGTTGGTCATTATGCTGCTAAGTGTCCTCATAAAGAAACACATAAAAAGGGGAAGGAAGTAGTAAGAAGGAATAAGAATCGTTATAGCACTAGAAAAAGTTACTATACTCATGAAGACAGTGATGGGTTATCTGATAGTGAGGAAGAATGTGAACAAGATCTTAGACTTCTCATGGCATTTGAAAAAGAATCTAGAGAAGAAAACGATACTTTTGTGGATGCTCTAGAAGACAATGATTTTCTTGATGAAAACAATCAACTCAAAATTGGCCTAGAAGAGAGTAAAATAATCATAGAAACTCTGTAAAATCAGCTTGAAGAAAAAGAGAAACACTGAGAAATTAGAGTGTGAAGTAGTAAGTCTAAGAAAAGAACTTGAGAAAGTAAAGACTCTGAATCTTAGATTTGCTAAAGGACCTGAAACCTTAGATGAGATTATCAAGGTACAACGTTCTCCCCTTATAAAGACAGGTCTTGGATATATTGAAGAATATTCTCAGGCTTCAGCACCAAATTATCTAAAAGCAGCTACTGCTGGTATACAACATGCTTCCACTCAACAAGGGAATAAAGAATCTTTGCAGGTAAAGCATGATCATCTCAATTCAAAGAACACTAACAGGAATATATTTCAAAGAAACACCAATCAACAGGTAAATTCAAGAAGGATATTTTATGATCGTAGAAATTTCTTCTTCAATGGAAAATGTTTCTCATGTCACAATTTTGGTCATAAAGTTGTTCAATGTGTAGCATATAAAACCATCATGACAAGAGAAGCAAGAAATAAAAGGATTAATATTGAGACAAAGAATAATACCTATAACAACTTTTCTCCTCTTCAAAATGAAGTTGAATGTGCTTATTGCAATAACTTTGGCCATGAATAATCTGAATGCAGGAGATCCAAAGTATGGAAAAAGAAGGAATTACAGGTTGAAAATTGTGGCATAGCGTTATTTGTAGAAGATGAAGAAAACCAATGGTACATTGATAGTGGATGCTCAAGACACATGACAGGTGACAAAAACAAACTTCTTACATATAGTTCTCTAGAAAAGGAAAAGAATGTTACATTTGGAAATGATACTCTTGCGGTCATTAAGGGAAAAGGGTCTGTTTTTCTAAAATAAAAGGTGAAAGCTAACGAAGTCATGTATGTGGATGGATTAAAGCATAACTTGTTAAGTGTAAGTCAAATGTGTGATCAAGGAACTGAAGTTGTCTTTAGTTCAAAAGAATGTGTGGTACGTGATCTTGATATAGGTAAAACAATTATAAAAGGAAAAAGAACTCCAAGCAACCTGTATGTATTAAAGAACTGTAAAGAACAATGTTACTTGAGTAAATATTTAGAAAACTGGCTATGGCATAGAAGGTTGGGGCATCTGAGCTTCTCTCAAATCAACAAATCAAGTAGACTTAAAGTTGTTCGTGATCTTCCCAATATTACTCTACCTGAAAATATCATATGCAAATCTTGCCAATTCGGTAAGCAAACAAGAGTACAATTTAATGCCAAGGAAGGATCATCAAGTAAGCCTATTGAACTCATTCATACTAACATATGTGGACCAATGAAGAAAAATTCACCACGTGGTGAAGAATATTATATCTTATTCATTGATGATTTCTCTAGAATCTGTTGGATTGGGTTGATTAAACACAAAGATGAAGCATTTGAGAAATTTCAGATCTTCAAAGCACTGGTTGAAAATAAATTATATCTGAAAATCAAGTGTCTTAGATTTGATCGAGGATGAGAATATACATCCAATGAATTCCTTGAATTTTGTGAACAACATGGCATAAAAAGATAGTTTTCTGTAGCTGGCACTCCACAATAGAATGGCGTAGCAGAAAGAATGAACAGAACAGTTCAACAAATGGCTAGAGCTATGATTGATGATTCTGGAACACCTGACACATTTTGGGGAGAAGCAACACATACAACAATAAATATTCTTAACAAGGCACATGTTTATGTAAATAGTGACAAAACTCCATATGAACTCTGGTATGGTAATTCTCCCACTGTAAAGCATTTTAGAATTTTTGGAAGCAAATGTTTTATCAAAAATAATGATGAAAAACTTGGCAAGTTTGAACCTAGAGCAGATGAAGGAATATTTCTAGGTTACTCCTCTAGGAGTAGGGCATATAACTGTTACAATAAAATACTTCGGAAGATTGTTGAATGTATAGATGTTGTTATTGATGAGTCTCCAACAGCTCCAAAAGAAGAAAAACAAACAACAAATGAATACGATGATGATGACATATATCCTTCTACTTCAAATAGTAATGATACAAATAGTGAACCCAATGAAGAACCCGAAGATGATTTGTCTGAAAAGGCTCCATCCAGATATGTTCAAAAGAATCTCCAGAATCTCAAATTTTGGGAGAAAAGGGATCAAGTGTACAAACAAGAAGGACTCTTGTGGGATCTTCTAGCAATCTGGAATTTATGTCCACTATTGAACCTCACAATGTCAGTCAAGCTAGCAAAGATGAATGTTGGATTCAAGCCATGAATGAAGAGCTTGATCAAATTGAAAATAATCACACTTGGGAATTAGTACCAAGACCTCATGAAAAAAATGTCATTGGAGCTAAATGGATATTCAAAAACAAGTTAAATGAGAATGGGGATGTTATAAGAAATAAAGCTAGACTTGTTTGCAAGGGGTATGCTCAACAAGAAGGTATAGACTTTGAAGAAACTTTTGCTCCTATAGCCAGACTTGAAGCCATAAGAATGTTTCTTGATTTTTCAAGCTTCCAACAAATCAAAGTTTATCAAATGGATGTTAAATATGCTTTTCTCAATGGTGATATAGAAGAAGAAGTTTATATAGAACAACCAGAAGGATTCATTTTGGGAAATGATGAAAAACTTGTTTGTAGACTTAAAAAGGTTCTATATGGTCTCAAAAAATCTCCAAGGTCATGGTACTATCGTCTTGACAAATATCTTCATCAACAAGGATTTTCAGAAGGGTCTGCTGATAACAAATTATATACAAAAAATGAAAAAGACAAACTATTGATTGTGGTTGTATATGTTGATGATATCATTTTTGGAAGTAATGAAGAGTCTATGAGTCAGAAATTTGCTTCTAATATGCAGCAATAATTTGAAATGTCTTTACTTGGGGAACTAACATTATTTCTTGGCTTGCAAGTGCAACAAGCAACAAATGGCATATTCTTATCACAAGCAAAATACCTCAAGAAAATACTGAAGAAGTATGGCATGGAAGATTTCAAACCTGTAAGTACACCAATGATAACTAGATGTAATCTCAGTTCTAATGATGATTCCCCCATGGTGAATCAACCAGAATACAGATCTATGATAGGAAGTCTAATTTATCTCACTGGGACAAGACTAGACATCATGCATGCAGCTGGGATTGTTGGACGATTTCAAGCTAATCCAAAAGAGTCTCACCTTCAGGTTGTGAAAAAAATATTCAAATATCTACAAGGAACTCAAGACTTTGGACTATGGTATCCAAAGAATGCTGATCTTACTCTTCATGCATACACTGATGCAGATTGGGCTAGAAGTGTTGATGATCGGAAAAGCACTAGTGGTGGTGCATTCTATATGGGGCCCCGGTTAGTATCTTGGTTCAGCAAGAAGCAAAGCTCTATTGCCTTATCTACAACAGAAGCAGAATATGTGGCTGCCACATCATGTTGCACTCAACTTCTTTGGATGGTGCAAACCTTAAAATATTTTCAAATCAAATGTTCACCTCCTATCT
Source organism: Pinus albicaulis (assembly GCA_034641835.2). NCBI lineage: Eukaryota > Viridiplantae > Streptophyta > Pinopsida > Pinales > Pinaceae > Pinus > Pinus albicaulis. The sequence goes on from CM076583.1 coordinate 1,193,273,650, forward strand.
CCATTATGTGTGACAATAAAAGTGCCATCAGTATCTCAAAGAATCTTGTTATGAATTCCAATACCAAGCACATTCCCATCAAATATCACTTCTTACATGAACAAGTGCTTGAAAAAAAGGTGAAATTGGAGTATGTTCCCTCCAAAGAACAAGTTGCTGATATATTTACCAAACCTCTACCCAGGGAAGTGTTCGAATATATCAGACAGAAACTAGGAGTAGTCTCTACCATGCAGAGGATTATATCTACTTAAATACAAAAGATTAAATTGGTTGTGAGGTGTTGTTGGGCATCTCTGAATGCACATGCTAAGGGGGAGCATTGGTCATATGAAAAGGATGCATTGTTAGAATTTATAAGTCATTTTGTTATATTATGTTTGAAGAAGCAGCATGATCTCAGGGGGAGCATGGTATTGTCGATTCAAAGGATATTGATCAACTCTTTTCCATTGATTTCAAAGGGGGAGAAAATTCAACGCAACAAAGGGCCTCTATAAGACAATCAGAGGAAGAGTATTTCCATCAATGCCAAAGGGGGAGATTGTTGGAAATATTGTCATTGATGGCAAAGGAAGTGGCAAAGGAATTGGCATCTGACACAGTAACTAGGAACAGAGAAAAGAAACATAGCAGAGGACAAAGGTCAGCAGAGAAGAACAGAGAAAGAGTGCATCTGCAGAGAGCAGTATCAGTCAAGGAGTAACTTAAATTCAGTAGGAAGGATATTTGTGTCCCTGTGAAATTAAATCATATGAGAAGTTTTATTCGGTGTATGTATGCATCCTGATGGATGAAATACTGTGTATGATTGTGTTCTGGTGATACTCTGATGGGTGGAGAATACCGAGTGTATTTGGGTATTTATTGGTTCAATTCTCGTATGGAATGCCCTGAAACTCTGTTGAATTCATTCCCCTCATAAAGGAAGCCTGTGTATAACTAACTCTATCCTAGTGGTAGAGAAAATCCTGTCAGAAGAGAACTACATTTGTTCGTTGTTTATTGGAAATCCTGCCGAAGATAGACCAAGTAAGAAGGATAGCGCAAACCCAGACTACCCCTTTGGAATCATGAATGGAACCTGGAAGGAAAAAAGGTAGAACGTAACAAAAGGAAGGATGGACAGAACCTTGAGTGAAGGGCGAAACCACGAAGGAGGAATAGTACAAGCGGTTTTCGGTTTTCATCGCACCGCTTTCGACGGGCAAGCGGTATTCAAGAGGTGGGAAGCAATTATATAGAATGGGCGACACGTATCCCTGTATGATTTCACAAAACCGCTTACCACTGCGCGCCATCGCGCGTTATTGTTCGACCCAGGATGCCTAGCGATATCGATACAAGCGGTTGATCTGGGAAGGAGCTATTGAACGGTGGTCGTATGAGGAAGATGCACGAATATTAACCAAAGTACGGCGGGCCATCGCACATTAACGTTCGGCATCAGAGGTTGAGCGATATGCATATATGTCGTTGATCTGGAAGCTTTCTATCTAACGGTGATCGGACGCTGGACTTGTGTGAAGTTTACTTATGGTACCATGCACGTATTTATGTGGGCCCCAGTTTTAAATAATATTGATTAAGCCGTCGATTATGCATGTGGGGCCGGATCCAAAGGTCTATTTAAAAAGTCATTTGACAAAAGGGCAGATGATTAATATAAATTTCTATTATATATTTTTAATTACCAAAGGTTGTGAATAATATTGATTTATCAAATTCCACGAATTTGATAAATATATTTCCAATAAAAGAAAGAAAACCATCAGCGGCACGTTAATGTTATTTTACCTTGGCTATAGTATTATTTGGCGGAGAAAAAGAGATTATGTTTGGAACAATTCGTGCATGGAAGAACGAAGATTGTTTTTCAATACCATTAGTAGTTGAGTGGTTTTCTACTCATGGTATTGATAAAGGCAAAACTGTATAAGGAGAAGCGCATTATGGTTCAGTGAGTGAAAGTGAAGGGTTGTAAATAAATAAATCTCTTTAAGAGATATCTGCGTATATGATGCATCGATGGACATGATCTAGAAATGATAAATCTCTACAATGATCGGCAAAAGAAATGATGAAGACTTGACGGAAGTCTGATGAAGAAATTGAAGAAATCTAGTGGATTTGAGGGTTGGAGCCTTCTGTATGAAAGTGAAAGTATCCTACCAGTAAAAGCTGGTGTTAAAATCAGGGGGTTGGAGCTCCCTTCCAGTAGTGGCTGGAGAACAACGTTGTAGCCTTTCTGCAGGTAGGTGCCTGCATTCTGGTATAAGTCTGCGCCAGCATAAATTGTAAGAAGTTTTCTTTATAATAAATATTGAAGACTGAGATAACAACAACGGTGGTTTTCTCCCGAATTGGGTTTCCACCTTAAATACCGGTGTTCACATGTGTTGCTTATGTTTGATGATCTGTTCTGTTATTTATGTTCATGCTTACTGCTTATCTAATGAATGAATGATGCAATGATCTAAGTAAAGACATAATAAGATATCTGGACATACAAGTTGGACTCAGTAATGTAGCATATGGTTTTAAGTGAAAGGAAAACTAAAAAGTTGTCAGTCAGCTCTAAATACTGATTCACCCCCCCTATCAGTATTTTTCTCAACACAAATAAGGTGGGATGATGGTTGGATATGATATATTAGGTCATGATGGACCTACAATCCGAATTTCATCTCAAACAAATAAGTCTAGCTAGGTTAAACAAATCCTCCTTCCCCAGCTAGGATTAAAAACCCTCATTTCCCATGGCTTAGATTATGCAGAAATTTAATAAAGCATGGATAGCGTAATTTCTGAAGGTTTTAATTGAAATAATGCTAGAAAATTAGTATGGAAACTTAGATTATGACTCAAATGATTTACTTTAGGAAAAACATAGATTTTCATAAAGAAAGGCCTCAAAATGAGGTGCTGCAACCATGGAATGAGACAGAAGTGCTGAATAACGTAATTTATAGGGAACTGAAGTAGTTTTTCATTATACATTGGATCAATAATGGATATGAATAAAAAATCATAAATCATAATGGGATCTATATGCAAAAACAGCTTTTTAGTACATTCCCCTTGGGGATCTCAGCAGAAGATGAATAACAATGATTAGATATGTGTTAGAAAATTATATATTATGGAGCAATGTAACACATAAAATATGCAAAAAATACAAGCACACAAAACACATAAAACCAGAGAGACACAGATATACATGATTCACCCATTTTGGGCTACGTCCACCCCGAATAGCCAGTCCTTCCTTTATATTATCCAGCAAAAATTGAAGAGACAAAACCTATAGCAGGTCCACTGTAATGTCCTCTATTCTCTCTCACAGTCTCCCTATATGTTTCTCGCTCTGAGAATACACACCATAAACATCCACAATACAATACCCTCATAAAAGCGAGGGGTTGCCTTCTAGGGAAAAAAACCCTAATCTAAACATAACTTCTACCATCAGATCATCCGCCTATGAACGGCCTAGATTGACTAGAAATTACTATACTTTTACAAGGAAATTTTACATTTTTTTTAGCTTCGGGGGCACTACCCCCGAAACCCTTTGCTAGCGGGGGGGCTCCAAAAAGTGCTGCCACCCCCCTGGACCCCCCACGACAGTGATTAATTAAGGGCGGCGTTGCTGCCCCTTTAAGGTACACGGGTCCAATGTTGTGATACAAAGTAAACAAGATAATCAGGCTCCACACCCAACAAACTCCCACTTGGAGACTGATTGTAGCAACTCCACCGCTGCTTCATTTGCTGGACAATGACTCCTCTTTGGACCTGGCTATTCCTCATCTTCATCGTCATACTTGAAGACCAATTGAAACTGAGCACATTCTTAGTTTCTCCCTGGTTACAACTTTTGTTAGCATATCTGCAAGATTCTGGCTAGTGTGTATCTTTTCCAGCTTCAACTCCCCATCTTCCAATACTTACCGTATGAAATGGTACTTGAGATGTATGTGTTTAGTCCTGGAATGAAATGCTGAGTTCTTTGCAAGATGAATGGCACTTTGGCTTTCACTGTATAATGTGCCCATATCATGCTTCTTACCCAATTCATCCATAAACCTTTGTAACCAAATTATTTCTTTACTAGCCTCTGTAGCAGCAACATACTCGGCTTTTGTTGTTGAAAGTGCAACAACACTTTGGATTTTTGAAACCCAACTGACAGTTGTTCCACCTACAGTAAATACATATCTTGTAGTGCTCCTCTTGTTATCTCTGTCACCTGCCATATCTGCATCAACATATCCCTGTAGAGCAATGTTTGAACCACCAAAGCATAATGCTTGATTTTTGGTACCTCTCAAATATATGAGAATCCATTTTACTGCCATCCAATGTTCTTTTCCTGGATTTTTCATGTACCTGCTTACAACTCCCACTGCATGTGCAATATCAGGCCTTGTGCAGACCATTGCATACATTAAGCTTCCAACTGCTGATGCATATGGAACTTTAGATATATAGTCCATTTCTTCTTGGGTCTTGGGGCACATCTCCTTACTAAGTTTGAAATGGCTAGCAAAAGGTGTACAAATTGGTTTTGCATTCTGCATATTAAATCTTTTCAACACCTTTTCTATGTACTCATTCTGAGACAGTGTTAATTTGTGATTTTTCCTGTCTCTAGCTATCCTCATACCAAGGATTTGTTTTGCAGCTCCCAAATCCTTCATTGCAAATGAATTTGCCAATTTTCTTTTGAGCACATTTATTTCCTGCATGTTAGACCCTGCAACAAGCATGTCATCTACATACAATAACAGTATAATATAGCTGCCATCATTTTTCCTTTTCAGATAAACACAATGATCAGAGTGACATCTAGTATAACCTTGTTCGGACATAAACTTGTCAAATTTTAGATACCACTGCCTTGGAGCCTGTTTTAAGCCATACAAGCTCTTCTTTAACCTGCACACCAATTTTTCTTTCCCTTTTACCTCATATCCTTATGGTTGCTGCATGTATATCTCTTCCTCCAAATCTCCATGGAGAAATGTTGTCTTTACATCTAACTGTTCAAGATGTAAATCTTCCGCTGCTACAAGACTTAAGATAGTTCTGATTGAAGTCATCTTAACAACAGGAGAAAATATTTCATCAAAGTCAATACCTTTCTTCTGTGCAAACCCCTTCACCACAAGTCTAGCTTTGTACCTCTGTTTTCCTCCATCTTCTTCCTTCAGCCTATAAACCCATTTATTCTGCAATGTAGTTTTACCTGCAGGAAACCTAACTAAGTCCCAAGTCTGGTTATGCATTAAGGAGTCCATCTCTTCATCCATGGCTAGCTCCCACTTCTTCCTGCTTTCAACCTGCATTGCTTCTTCATAACATTCGAGTTCACCAGAATCAGTCAACAATAAATAATATAATGAAGGAGAGTATCGTTCAGGAGGTCTACTTATCCTGGTAGATATTCTAACACCACTTTCAGGTGTTTGAGGTGCTTGTTGCTGTTGTGGTGGTTACTGCTATTGTGGTTGTTGATTATTATTATTTTTCAGGAACCTTTACTTTTTCAGTTATCTCATCAAGAACTGTGTATTCCTTGCTTTATTTTTCCCATTTCTTTTCCTGCAACTGATTCTTATACAAGACCTTTTCATTGAATATTACATCTCTGCTCCTAATGATTTTGTGATTTTCATAATCATATAAGCGATAACCAAAATCATTAACACCATATCCAATAAAGTTACATTTCTTTGATTTTGCCTCAAGCTTTGTTCTATTTTCTTTATTAATATGGACAAAGGCCTCACAACCAAAAGGCTTTAAAAAAGAGTATTTTACCTTTTTACCTGTCCATGCTTCCTCTGGAATACCACCATCCAAGGAACTTGAAGGCCCTCTGTTATTAGATAAACAGCAGTATCTACAGCATCTGCCCAAAATTGTAAAGGCAATCCTGCATGCAATCTCATGCACCTTGCACGCTCCATGATTGTTCTGTTCATCCTTTATGACACACCATTTTCTTGTGGTGTTCTTGGAACTGTCTTCTCTCTACGAATTCCATGCTCTGAACAGTACCTATCAAACTCTTTGCTGCAATATTCACCTCCATTTTCTGATCTGAGACACTTCAACTTCTTTCCTGTCTCAATATCAACCAAAGCTTTCCATTTCTTGAAAGTATCAAATACATCATATTTATTCTGAATACAATAAATCCATGTTTTTCTAGTTGCATCATCAATAAAAGTAACATAATAACGAGAGCCACCGATAGATGATACCTAAGCAGGTCCCAATACATCTGTATGCACAAGCCCCAATTTTTCGCTCTTCTTTCTTTCCCAACTCTGAGAAATCTAACTCTCTTCTGTTTTCCATAAATGCAATTCTCACAGAAATCCAAATCAACATTCTTCAAACCTGGCAACAAATTTCTTGAGTGAATAATTTTCATCCCTTTCTCACTCATGTGTCCGAGCCTATGATGCCATAATGCTGCATCTGCTCCTTTGGAAGTTAAAGCATTAACAGAGTTAGAAATACCATTGCATAAATACAATGTACCAACCTTTTCACCTTTTGCTATTACCAGTGCTCCTTTGGTGACCTTCCAAGTTTTATCTGTGAAAGTTGTCACACAACCTTCACTGCCTAACTGCCCTGTTGAAATCAGATTTTTCTTCAGATCTGGAACATGCCTTACCTCCTTTAGTAGCCATTGGTTTCCATTCTGTTGTTTTACAATAAATTTACCCATTCCAACAATTTTACAGGGTTTATCATCACCCAAACGAACTTGTCCAAAATCTCCTTGAACATAGTCATGAAAATATTTCTTATCAAGTGTGGCATGGAATGAAGCCCTTGAATCTACAACCCAAGAATCAGTAACATTTTCGAAAGAAATAATCAAAGCATCTTGTAACACATCACCTGTCACATTTTCTTCATGATTGTTTTCTTGCTATGCATCTCCTTCTTTTCCCTTCCAAGATCTACAATCTTTCTTTAGGTGTCCTCTCTTTCCGCATTTCTAGCACACTATCCCTGATCTGGACTTGGATCTACCTTTCCTTGATTTACTGCGATAACTCGAGCTCTTTCCTCTTTCCATTCTTCTTCTTCTAGAGTCTACACTCAAAACATTACCCAATGTCTCACCAGAGCTTTTCCGTTGCATTTCTTCGCTAAGGATAGCACCGACAACATCATCAAACTTTAAAGTACTAGATCCAGAGATAGAGTTACTAATGGCCATAACTAAACCATTCCAGCTTTCTGGCAATGAGCACAGAAATAAAAGAGCCCTACCTTCATCATCAAAGTTTAACCCTACAGAACTTAACTGACTGGTAACTGTATTAAAATCATTTAAATGGTCTGCAACAGATCCACCTTCCGACATCTTCATATTAAATAATCGTTTCATAAGAAATACCTTCTTTGAGGCTGAGGGTTTTTCATATAGTTTCTCCAACATTTGCATCAAACCCTCTGTTGTTGTTTCCTTCAAAATATTGAAGGTGACTGACGCCGCAAGGCACAAGCGTACTGTTCTGAGTGCCTTTCTATTGATAATGTTCCATTCCGCGTCTGTCATGGTTGTCGGATTCTTTGTTTTTCTGATCAATGGTAGGTACATATCTTTCTGATACAGATAATCTTCCATCTGCATCTTCCACTATGAGAAGTTTTGGCCGTTAAATTTCTCGACCCTAAATTTACCATCTTCTACCATTTCTCCCACTCGAACCAGGAACCCTTCTTTCTTGTGAGTTTATCAGCCAAATAGACCTTCAGCTCTGATACCAGTTGTTAGAAAATTATATATTATGGAGCAATGTAACAGATAAAATATGCGAAAAATACAAGCACAAAAAACACATAAAATCAGAGAGACACAGATATACGTGGTTCACCCAGTTTGGGCTACATCCACCTCGAACAGCTAGTCCTTCCTTTCTATTATCCAGAAAAAATTAAAGAGACAAAATCTACAAAAAATCCACTATAATGTCCTATGTTCTCTCTCACATTCTCGCTATTTTTTTCTCCCTCTAAGAATACACACCAAACATAGTCGCAATACAATACCCTCATAAAAGCAAGGGGTTTCCTTCTAGGGAAAAAAACCCTAATCTAAACATAACTTCTACCATCAGATCATTCACCTATGAACGGCCCAGATTGACTAGAAATTACTATACTTTTACAAGGCAATTTTACATCTGTTTTTAGCTTCGGGGGCGCTGCCCCTGAAACCCCCCGCCAGGGGGGGGGGGCTCCGAAAATCATTTCTGCCCCCCCTGGAACCCCCACAAAAACGATTAATTACGGGCGGCGTTGCCACCCATTTTAAGGTACACGGGTCCAATGTTGTGATATAAAGTAAACAAGATAATCAGGCTCCACACCCAACAATCTGAGATCTAAACCATGGATCTGCAGTAAACTTCAGAAATTTTTGAAGAACATGATACACAGTAGATTAGATCTGAAATGGAACATATATTGGTTGGCCAATCTATGGATCACCACAGTGAAGGGAAGGATCCCTTTCACCAGAGATATATCCTCCAAACTGATTTAAAACCCACACTGCAACTTTGCCTGCAAAAAGGACGTAGTTTCCTCAAGGGACTGCGCTGATGAAGTGGAGAAAGCTTTGGACTGATGCCAAGATATGGATCTGAAGAAAAATCAGTAGAGGTACTCTTCTAGGAGGTTAAAAGACACACTCCGTGAGAAGAGGCTCCCAAAACAAGCTAGATCTCTGTGGATATAGAATCCCACTTGCTGCAGCTCACTGAAATAAGTAAATCTTGAATAGATTTATGATGCCTAAGAGAGATGGAGCTTGGCCTCAAAGCCTGATAGTGGAAAAAGCAAAAGAACCTCCTCCAAGAGCTACTCAATGGAAGGAGTGATCCAGATCTTGGGGGGAGACCCTCAAGATCTAAAAATTTGAAATGGATCTGACAAGATCTGCAAAATTAGAATGCCATAAAAGAGAGAGAGAGCACAAAGAAAATAAAACCACAAAGAATCTTGTTTTATTAAAACACAGAATAAATATAGAAGGTGCATTGTGGTGGACAATCTATCCTGTTACAAACTGAGGCTTGTTATTTATAGCCTTTTTTGAGTTACAATACCATGTGTAGATACCATAGGCCAATACTATGGGTAGATACCACTTACAATACCATGGGTAAATCCCATGTGTGGATGAATACCATGGGTGGATACATACCATGGGTCACTTACAATACCATCGGCGAATAAATATCATGGGTGGATGAATACCATGGGTTGATGCCATTTACAATACCATGGGTAAATTGCATGGGTGGATGGATAACATGGGTAGATGAATACCATGGGTTGATGCCATTTTCCATTCGGATCATTCCTCCCTCCTTAAGAAGCAATGGTCTCCATTGTGTGAAGTTCCCTCCTGAGAATCCTTTGTTCAATATGAAGAGCCATTGAAGAGAAGGGTTTTGAGTAGTTAACCCATAACCGTGATGAACAAAGATTCGAGGATAGAGATACCCTGTAATGCTTGTGACCAAATGTGATATTGACAGTGTGCGGCCTAGCAAATGGACTTCGATGAAGTGTGGGTTTTTGGATGAACCAAAACCACGAAAAATGAAGATCCGAGGATAGAGATACCCTGTAATGCTTGTGACCAACTGTGTGACTAATAGTGTGCGACCTAGAAAATGGACTTCGATGAAAATGATTTTGTGTAGTTGACCCATAACTATGATGCTGATTGTTGATGAAGTAGTCGGTGCCTACATATCTTGGGGTGGGAGGGCACGTCACCAAATAACCCAAGACAAATGCTGCTATGCTGAAACTAATGAATGTGAAGCAGGTGCCTACTAAAGAGGGGTGGGAGGGCATGTCTCCAAGGGGAACCCACTCTGAATGTTGCTCCAGATTTAAAATGAGCATAACTCGGTCAATATAACTCAGAATATTTATTATAACTTGTTTTTTTAAATGTAATTATATTTTTTCATATTCTCAAGTGTTTGAAACCACTATCTGGAGACTCTAGAATCTCAGATTCACGCTGGAACTGTCTCGCCATCACAAAAATTTTGAAAAAATAGTTGATTTTAAATCAACAATAACTCCCACATCCGGACTCCAATTTGACAGATTTTTTCTTTGAAATTGGGTGATTTTTCAAGAGGAGCTCAGATATATATACATTCTTCTGGAAATTTTCACTAAAAATTGCGGAAAATGACAAGAGAGCCACCGTCCATGAATTGTCGTCGAAAAAATTGCTTCAACATTGTTGATTTTGAATCAGTGATATCTCTCTCATCCGAACTCCAATTTGGCCATTTTTTTTTTTAATTTGAGTATGTTTTCGTAAGGAATCTAGATCTGGTCTTTTTTTTGTAAAATTTTCACCAAAATTTTCAGATCTGATCTGAAAAATCGCCGCCCAAAAAAAATCATGGATTTTGCTGAAGATTGCTGCAAAACATTGAAGCTGAAATATGTTTCAAACCCTCATTCAGATGGAGGCATAACCTGAATCTGATACCACTAATCCAGATCTTGGGGGGAGACCCTCAAGATCTAAAAATTTGAAATGGATCTGACAAGATCTGCAAAATTAGAATTCCAGAAAAGAGAGAGAGCACAAAGAAAATAAAACCACAAAGAAGCTTGTTTTATTAAAACACAAAATAACTGTAGAAGCTACATTGTGGTGGAAAATCTGTCCTTTTACAAACTGGGGCTTTTTATCTATAGCATTTTTTGAGTTACAATACCATGTGTAGATACCATAGGCCAATACCATGGGTAGATACCACTTACAATACCATGGGTAAATCCCATGTGTGGATGAATACCATGGGTGGATACATACCATGGGTCACTTACAATACCATGGGTGAATAAATAACATGGGTGGATGAATACCATGGGTTGATGCCATTTACAATACCATGGGTAAATTCCATGGGTGGATGGATAACATGGGTAGATGAATACCATGGGTTGATGCCATTTTCCATTCGGATCAAGGAGAGAGAGGATTCCTAAACAGGAAACCCTCTTATGCTTTGCAACACAATTCTCAGGCTAAACAGCCTAGAGAATTCAAATTAGTCTAAGCAGACTAATTTTTGAATATCTTCAACAACCCTTTCCTTGAGCCTTCTCCTTCCTTTTATAAGACGAGGATGTGCAAAATCCTAAACCACTTACAAAACTTTAGCTCCTTTCACATGAGGCCCTTCCATCTAAAATTTTGCTAAGTCTCTAGATGGTTCAATGAATCTAGACAGAACTGAGATTTGGTCCTATTAACCCAGTCAATTGTCTCAATCCTATTTCACACTCAAGTGGATTTCATTACAAAGGCCCAGATTTATCCCTTTTCACATTGGGCATGTATTTATTCTTTGATTTAAGGAGTTTTTCATGTCCTCCTTTACATTTTATTCATCAAATAATAGAAAAGAAACAAAATGAAATATTCCTATTAGATTGGGCTTAATTAGGAATATTACATGTACACAAATCTTGGGGTCGGAGTATAGATTTTTCAAGGATGGAATGAGCATTTTCCTCTACAATGAAATGTAGAATTGTCTACTCAATAGTGAGCATGATCTGGAAATAATAGATGTAGCATCATGAAGATCAGTAACATTGTCCTTGAGTAGAAATTATGAGCTGAGAGCCCAGCCATTAGTGGGGCATTCCAATGATTACTCCAGATGTGTAGCAAAGGATAGACACTCGCCATTGGTTGGGTGGGTGATGTTGGAGAGAAAGAGGTGGGAAAGCCCCTTGCAAATCTATGCCACAGGGTAGCAGGAGGAAAAGTTGCGTTGGCTACTCTTGAGAGAGTTTGGCCATTATGTGACATACCCTTTGTCAAAAGGTATGTTATGGATTAAGTCATTTCATGGCACCCATATGATATGGTAGCATAATATTTGGTTGTACGGGGCATTATACAAGTCAACCATCATGACATTACTCCATGGCTTGTATGAGGGAGAGGTAAGGGAGAAGCAAGAGATGTTGTTGCCTTGGAATTTCTTGAGAGGATATTGGTTGATCCTCTCTTATGCTTTACATGATGTTGTAGGAGTAGGAGGTGGCACTATCATGGTGCAAAGGGGCTACTCCTTAGCCTTGGATGATCAGGAGATTCTTCCACTTTCGAAGGAATTTCCTATATATAGCAGCATTGTGGGAGATGTCTTTGAAAATGGGCATGTCAAAGAATGGAGTTATGAATTGGTAGGAGCCTATTTACATAGGCCAACAACGTTGTCACTTGGGAGCTTGAGTTTATGGATGGAGTGTCCCCAGGATCACTTCACATATGATGCACTTGGTAGACAAGGAGGAGGTGAGAGAGATAGAAAGGTGGATGGAATCATTTATGACATTAGCATAATCTTCTTAACTTGGATTTCCAAGCATAAGAAGAAATATCTTCATGCAACACATAGTTCATTCCTCTTCATGGGAGTATGGCATACTGCTATGGAGGGCTCATTCATGGATCTTATTTTCAGTTCACTCTTCGTACATGGTAAGAATTATGTTATTTCACTTATTAATTATCTAAAACAATATTTTCATTCTCTTACCATCCCTATGCAGTGCATTCCTCCACAAGAGGGCAAGCATCTATTTGGGCTTCATGGTCATTTTTGGACCAACATCTATGTTGAAGATAGCCATGGCTTTGGGAAAGTGTTGTACTATTATTTTTATGCTCAGTTGATGAACAAAGCCATCTACTTTTTACTAGTGGATGAGATGACATGCACAACTAGCAAATTGTTGGGAGACAACTTGCCACATCATGTTCTGAAACTGCAGTTGGTAAAACTATGCTGTGACTACTTGAGGAGCTGTTGGTACCTTCCGGCACTATGTAAAACCTTCAACACTTCCCTCATTTGGATTCCCTATGAGGATAGTTTCATATTCATTTTATATGGGATGATATGGGCAAGAACTAAAGAGGGGTCTTTGAGGATCCAATTGCCTTCTTGATTCATAAAGGAAACATTGATGGAGCCAAAATTTAGAGAAAACTCTACAATTATCATAAGTGGAGAGAAAGACAGCGTGGGGTAGGCCACTGGATCTATCAATTTCAGCAATACAACCCACCTTCTTTGCAGGAGCCTAAGGTGGAGGAGATCTTTCATGAGTTGCCATGTTGGAGGGTGACTCATTTTGTATGGATGATAGCTTGGGGATGGAGGTTTCACATGGGAATGATAGTAACCAAATAATTTTAGACTCCATGCCTTGAGAGGACCTCTAGACAACACCTAGTTTCCTCCTTGAGTATTTTACCTTTTCATGATGACAGCTATTTGGGATGCTCACGAAATGCTAGCTTGTATGCTTGGGAGCGCACTTGGAGATTTATTGATGACACAACATATTATTCCTTGGAGGAGTTTATCATATGAGGATGCTACATGAGGAGGAGAGGAGACTCTTCAGTTCTATCCTAGTGGTTGCTTGAGGACAAGCAACATTTGTGAGGGGAGGACTGTAATATTCCAAAATTAGCATGCAACTAATTGGAATATTGATTGTTTCTTTTGTCACCTAGCAGTTGGATAAATGTGTAAGAAGGCCCATGCATATTAAAAATAGGAATAAAATCCCTCATGTTGTGAAAAGGGATCAAGATACTAGCTGGATTTTACACTCTCATGTGTGAACAAGGACAAATGCATGTGGAAAAGGTCAAGTTTAACCAAGTCAACAATGTTGGTATGAGAGGAGGAGATCATCCATAAAGACAACGCAGTGAAGGTAGGAGGAATATTCCTTGGAAGAGGAAACCCTAATGAGTGGGACCCAAGGCTGTTGGAAATATTGTCATTGATGGCAAAGGAAGTGGAAAAGGAAATGGCATCTGAAACAGTAACTAGGAACAGAGAAAAGAATTGTAGCAGAAAACAAAGGTCAGCAGAGAAGAATAGAGAAAGAGTGCATCTACATAGAGCAGTATCATTCAAGGAGCAAATTGAAATCTGTGATAAGTAAGAAACCCTATGAGGGGATTAATGGTGCTCCGTATGTTGTTCGAGGAACCGATGTTAATACAGTCGTCAATGTATCCAAACTGATAGACAGTGGAGTTATATATATTCGTTGAATATATGATATGATCAAAGATATGGTTTTAAGCTCCACATGGAAGGGTCTACACTATTAGTAAGGAGCTGACTGGCTTTCATGGAGAAAGGAACGAGGAGCGAGGGAAAATCAGTTGTAACGTGGAAGAACTAAAACAGAGTATTTGGCATTGAACTCTCGGTGGAACATGGACTAACCCTCTGGAATCATGAATGGAACCTGGAAGGAAAGAGGTGGAACATAACAAAAGGAAGTGCGACGGAACCCTACGTGGAAGAACGGAACCGTGACCAAGTGAATAGTGAAGGCGGTTTCCGGATTTCATCGCACCACCTTTCGGTGATAGGCGGTATTTCCTGGTTGGGGAGCGATTGCATAGAAATTTTGACACATAGCAAAGGTGGACCCACGAAAACCGCTATCAAAGTGCGCCATCGCACGTTAATGTTCGACCAAAGAAGTCGAGCGATATTATTGAACGCCGTTGATCTGGGAAGGGGTCATCGGATGGTGTTCATTTGCTATAGATGCGCGAAGGTTACCCAAGGTACGATGTGCCATCGTGCGTTATCATACATGCATCATCAATGAATGATATCCGTCGGATCTTCTGAAGACCGAGCGATGTGCTCTTCGCCGTCGGATGGAAACGATCGTTAGCGATGGGCCCTAGTTTTAAATTATATTGATTGGGCCGTCGATTATGTATGTGGGGACGAAACCAAAGGTCTATTTAAAATCCATTTGATAAAAGCGCTGGTTATTAATATAAAGTTCTATTATATATTTAATTGCCAAAGGTTGTGAATAATATTTATTTATCAAATTCCACAAATTTGATAAATAAAATTCCAATAAAAGAAAGAAAACCATCAGCGGCACGTTAATGTTTCTTAACCTTGGCTATAGTATTATTTGGCGGAGATAAATATTACCTTTGGGATTATTCATGCATGGAAGAATGAAGATTGGGATTTCAATTTGGATTGGTTCGACTTTTAATAATGAATACCATTAGCGGTTGAGTGGTTTTCTACTCATGGTATTGATAAAGGCTAAACTATATAAGGAGAAGAGGATTATACTACAGGGTGTGCAGATTGAGGGATTGTTAATGAATAAAAGTTTTAAGAGATATCTGCATGATCGAACTCTATCTTTGATGAATCTGAATCTATGATGCACCTATGGATATGATCTCTAGATCTATAAATGATGAGTCTCTAGGAAGATCTGAAAAATGAAGTCATGAAGATCTGACGCAAATCTGATGAAGAAATTAAGAGAAAGTTGGTAGAGCTGAGGGTTGAAGCCTTCAGTGCGAAAGTGAAAGCTTTCTACAAAACTGGTGTTAAATCAGGGGGTTGGAGCTCCCTTCCAGTGGTGATTGGAAAACGAGAGAAGGTGGTAGCCTTCTACAGGTGGGTGCCTGCGTGCTGGTATAAGTATGCACCAACATAAAATTGTAAGAAGTTTTCTTTATAATAAATATTGAAGACTGAGATAGCAGCAGTGGTGGTTTTCCCCCAAATTTGGTTTCCACCTTAAATATTGGTGTTCATATGTGTTGCTTATGTTTGATGGTTTGTTCTGTTATTTCTGTTCATGCTTACTGCTTAACATTTGATGAATGAATGATGCAATGATCTAAGTAAAGACATAATAAGATCTTTGAACATACAAGTTGGATTCAGTAAAGTAGCATATGGTTTTAAGAAAGAAAATTTAAAAGTTCTCAGTCAGCTCTAAATACTGGTTCACCCCCCCCCTCTCAGTATTTATTCCAACAATTGGTATCTGAGCCAGGTTCTTCTGAAAAGCTTAGCCGCTAGAAGGAAGATCAATCAAGATGAGAAATCAAGATGGAATAGCATCTATCAGGCCTCTGCTCTTCAACGGAAACAATTTAATCTTCTGGAAAACAAGGATGAGATCCTATATTCAGTCTCTGGGTGCAGATGTATGGTACGTGATCTTGATACAGGTAAAAACATTATAAAAGGAAAAAGAACTCCAAGCAAAATGTATGTATTGAAGAACTACAAAGAAAAATGTTACTTAAGTAAATCTTCAGAAAACTGGCTATGGCATAGAAGGTTGGGGCATCTGAGCTTCTCTCAAATCAAAAAATCAAGCAGACTTAAATTTGTTCGTGATCTTCCCAATATTACTCTACCTAAAAATATCATATGCAAATCTTGCCAATTCGGTAAGCAAACCAGAGTACAATTTAATGCCAAGGAAGGATCATCAAGTAAGCCTCTTGAACTCATTCATACTGACATATGTGGACCTGTGAAGAAAAATTCACCACGTGGTGAACAATACTATATCTTATACATTGATGATTTCTCTAGAATGTGTTGGATTGGGTTGCTTAAACACAAAGATGAAGCATTTGAGAAATTTCAGATCCTCAAAGCACTAGTTGAGAATGAATTAGATCTAAAAATCAAGTGTCTTAGTTCTGATCGAGGAGGAGAATATACATCAAATTAATTCCTTGAATTTTGTGAACAACATGGTATAAAAAGACAGTTTTCAGTAGCAGGTACTCCACAACAAAATGGAGTAGCAGAAAAAATGAATAGAACAGTTCAACAAATGGCTAGAGCTATGCTTGATGATTCCGAAACACCTGACACATTTTGGGGAGAAGCAACACATACAGCGGTAAATATTCTTAACAAGACCAGACATTATGCATGCAGTTGGGATAGTTGGACGATTCCAAGCTAATCCAAAAGAGTCTCACCTTCAGGCTGTGAAAAGAATGTTCAAATATCTACAGGGAACTCAAGACTTTGGACTATGGTATCCAAATAATGCTGATCTTACTCTTCATGCATACACTGATGCAGATTGGGATGGAAATGTTGATGATTGGAAAAACACTAGTGGTGGTGCATTCTATATGGGGCCCCGGTTAGTATCTTGGTTCAGCAAGAAGCAAAGCTCTATTGCCTTATCTACAGGAGAGGTAGAATATGTGGCTGCTGCATCATGTTGCACTCAACTTCTCTGGATGATGCAAACCTTACAAGACTTTCAAATCAAATGTTCACCTCCTATCTCCATTATGTGTGACAATAAAAGTTCCATCAATATCTCGAAGAATCCTGTTATGCATTCCAAGACCAAGCAAATTCCCATCAAATATCACTTCTTACGTGAACAAGTACTTGAACAAAAGGTGAAATTGGAGTATGTTCCCTCCAAAGAACAAGTTGCTGATATATTTACCAAACCTCTACCCAGGTAAGCGTTAGAATATCTTAGATAGAAACTGGGAGTAGTCTCTGCCATGCAGAAGATTAGATCTACTTAAATATAGAAGATTAAATTGGTTGTGAGGTGCTGTTGGGCATCTTTGAATGCACAGGCTAAGGGGGAGCATTGGTCATATGAAAAGGATGCATTGTTGGAATTTATAAGTCATTCTTGTTTGAAGATGCAGCATGATCTCAGGGGGAGCATGGTATTGTCAGTTCAAAGGATCTTGATCAAATATTTTCCATTGATGTCAAAGGGGGAGGAAAAGAAAAAAGGGGCTTCTATAAGACAATCAGAGGAAGAGTACTTCCATCAATGCCAAAGGGGGAGATTGTTGCAAATATTGTCATTGATGGCAAAGGAAGTGGAAAAGGAAATGGCATCTGAAACAGTAACTAGGAACAGAGAAAAGAATTGTAGCAGAGAATAAAGGTCAGCAGAGAAGAACAAAGAAAGAGTGCATCTACATAGAGCAGTATCAGTCAAGGAGAAAATTGAAATCCGTGATAAGTAAGAAACCCTATGAGGGGATTAATGGTGCTCTGTATGTTGTTCGAGGAACCGATGTTAATACGGTCGTCAGTGTATCCAAACTAGTAGACAGTGGAGTTATATATATTTGTTGAATATATGATATGATCAAAGATATGGTTTTAAGCTCCAAATGGAAGGGTCTACGCTATTATTAAGGAGCTGACTGGCTTTCATGGAGAAAGGAACGAGGAGCGAGAGAAAATCAGTTATAACGCAGAAGAACTAAAACAGAGTATTTGGCATTGAACTCTCAGTGGAACACGGACTAACCCTTTGGAATCATGAACGGAATCTGGAAGGAAAGAGGTGGAACATAAAAAAAGGAAGCGTGATGGAACCCTGCGTGGAAGAACGGAACCATGACCAAGTGAATAGTGAAGGCGGTTTCCAGATTTCATCGCACCACCTTTCGGTGATAGGCGGTATTTCCTGGTTGGGGAACGATTCCATAGAAATGTTGACACGTAGAAAAGGTGGACCCACGAAAACTGCTATCAAAGCGTGCCATTGCATGTTAATGTTCGACCAAAGAAGTCAAGCAATATTATTGAACGTCGTTGATCTGGGAAGGGGTCATCGGACGGTGTTAATTTGCTATAGATGCATGAAGGTTACCCAAGGTACGACGCGCCATCGCACGTTATCATACGTGCATCATCAAAAAACGATATCCATTGGATCTTCTAAAGACAGAGTGATGTGCTCTTCGCCGTCAGATGGAAACGATCATTAGCAATGAGACCCAGTTTTAAATTATATTGATTGGGGCGTCGATTATGTATGTGGGGCCGGAACCAAAGGTCTATTTAAAAGCCATTTGATAAAAGTGCTGGTTATTAATATAAAGTTATATTATATATTTAATTTCCAAAGGTTTTGAATAATATTTATTTATCAAAGTCCACGAATTTGATAAATAAAATTCCAATAAAAGAAAGAAAACCATCAGCGGCACGTTAATGTTTCTTAACCTTGGCTATAGTATTATTTGGCGGAGATAAATATTACCTTTGGGACGATTCGTGCATGGAAGAATGAAGATTGGGATTTCAATTTGGATTGGTTCGACTTTTAATAATGAATACCATTAGCGGTTGAGTGGTTTTCTACTCATGGTATTGATAAAGACTAAACTATATAAGGAGAAGAGGATTATACTACAGGGTGTGCATATTGAGGGATTGTTAATGAATAAAATTTTTAAGAGATATCTGCATGATTGAACTCTGTCTCTGATGAATCTGAATCTATGATGCACCTATGGATATGATATCTAGATCTAGAAATGATGAGTCTATAGGAAGATCTGAAAAATGAAGTCATGAAGATTTGACGCAAATATGATGAAGAAATTAAGAGAAAGTTGGTAGAGCTGAGGGTTGAAGCCTTCAGTGCAAAAGTGAAAGATTTCTACAAAAGTGGTGTTAAATCAGGGGGTTGGAGCTCCCTTCCAGTGGTGACTGGAAAATGAGAGAAGGTCGTAGCCTTCTACAGGTGGGTGCTTGCGTGCTGGTATAAGTCTACGCCAACATAAAATTGTAAGAAGTTTTCTTTATAATAAATATTGAAGACTGAGACAGCAGCAGCGATGGTTTTCTCCCGAATTGGGTTTCCACCTTAAATATTGGTGTTCATATGTGTTGCTTATGTTTTATGGTTTGTTCTGTTATTTCTTTTCATGCTTACTACTTAACATCTGATGAGTGAATGATGCAACGATCTAAGTAAAGACATAATAAGATCTCTGAACATACAAGTTGGATTCAGTAAAGTAGTATATGGTTTTAAGAAAGAAAATTTAAAAGTTCTCACTCAGCTCTAAATACTGATTCACCCCCCCCCCCCCCCCCTCTCAGTATTTATTCCAAAAAAGGCAATAAGGCTCACACTTTTTTATAAGGAGGGAAAGGCAGCCATAGTGAGCCAATGAGAATATTATTGATTATTGGAATTTTGATCTGCATGACTATTGTGATTTCTTCAACTGTTTAGCTGGGATTGTTGTGATGCTTAACACCGGGTGTTCCTGAGTGGGAATCCCATTTCCTTTCTTGAGAGGCCTATTGGGGGAGAGGCTTAAGGCCAAGCATTAGTATTTAGCTAAATCATTATTTCTGCAGGAGGTAGTGTTTTGTTGTAGGGTGTTGTAGTGGAGGGTTAAGAAATCCATTTCTAGAGCTTGTTTTTAAGAGGAGGAAGCATTCCTCTCTTTGAGATATTAGTGAGGGAGATATTGGAGTATATTTTCATATCATGGCTCTAGGCCAAAGTACTTCCATCACCTACAGCATAGTCCCTTGCAGGAACTGCATCATTTCTCACAGTGTTGCAGAAGGATGGCTAAAGCCCTTGATTTTTAGTTAGTTTCTTAGGGAAAGGGTCCATCCTTCTCCCGGAAAACTAGTAAGAGGGGTTCTCCTCTATTTATTGGAACATTTAGGTTCATGTATGTATAGCTACAGTAATACTGTGTTATTTCATATCCAGATCTGTAGATCCACTCTTTTGTACTCATGCTTTCAAGAAACCCTTGCCGGGTTATCTAAATAATGTATTAAGGAGGCATGATCTCTATTTTTCTCAGTACTTTGATTAATAAAAATCTAGATCTATTGTTTATATAATATTGCTTCAGAAACCCATATTTAATCACGATGTCACTTGCTTCATAAATTCTGCATGGTAAAAGTCATGGGGTTTGGGTGTTTTTAAGCTATTTTAAGGCTGAGATATCTGTTTAACACATCAAAAGGGATTTGTTTCTAATCCCCTTCTAGATTTGAGGGCCATAATACATAAGGTAAGAGATCCAAGTGTTTTTTCTCATAGTAATAGAATAATTTTCTGAAAATAACATTTGTATGGTCTATATTACTGATTGTTCTCATTTGGGGATATTACGGAACACACCAATGTATTACTAGTTTCTAGATCCCTTTCCAAAATAAGGTATTCGTTTTGATTGCAGATGAAGATGTGATTATATCATGTATGACGTAGAGTGGATATTAATTATTTACACTATTTTGTGCTGGCATATTCAATATTACCAAAATATTCATAGAATATACACATCCTCCCTTATTGCAACCGATATTCCCAAGCAATGTTCCAAAAGGGAGAACACAAATGCACTTTTTTAAATTTAGAGAAATTTGTAACGACTTACAATGATCAAACATGCATCTGAGAAAACTAGACTCTAAATATTCAACAAACTATAATTTTTCCAGTCATCCATATATACTTCAATAAGCTTATGAATAAAATCACAAAATTATACAATCAAAATCCTCAAAAACACAACAGGAGAATTCTTGAGGTGAAAGGCAATAAAATTATAAGCATGGGAACCCCATTCTATTGTGAAATTGGTTTTCTTCTTATCCTCTTTAGCAATATGGAATTGGTGATAGCCAGAGAACCCATCAGTGAAGGAATAAGCTTCATTACCCACAACATTATCCAAAACCTCATCACTGAAAAGAATAGGAAATGGATCATGGACATAGGGTTATTGAGGCTCCTATAGTCCACACATACTCGGATCTATTGTGAATATTTATTATCCTAGATCACAATGGGACCAATCCATTCTGATTCATCAACTAGAAATATGAGTCTTACATATAGCATCTTATCAATATTTTTCTTTACCTTTTATTTGACTCAAGTATTTAATCAATACGATCGATGCTTAATCAACTTTGCATCCAGTTTTAAAACTATCATAATCTCACCCAAGTCTCCTATAATCCACTTAAGCTCTGTGATTGAGGCAGGGAACAAATATTCATACTCCTTTAACAGGTCAAAGATCTCCTTAGTGGTATGTTCATCCAAGTAATCACTAATAGAGGCAATTTTTGGTTTCTTGTCGATCCCACTATTCAATTTCTATAGTTTGAGTGGTTTCAAATGAGGGGCATCCTTTATATGATCCTACCTTATCCCTCTCTCCTCCTCAGATTATTTAAAAAGATCCATCTTAACTTCGGATCTATCAAGTGTTAAGAGGGATCAAATCGCTAGAGGTGAAAACCTCTTTTTTATTGAAAAACTTGAGGAAAGGTTTTCACCTGGAAATATTTGATCCCCTCTCGGTTCATGATAGATCTAGAGTTAAGATGGGTATAGGTTGGTTTTTTACACATTTAGGAATAGATTCTTGAAATCACTTTGTTTCAGAGCTCGACAAGGTTTTGAGCAAGGTAGAAATTAAATCATTCTAATTTGGTGGTGTTTCGCGCAAGATAGAAATTAAATCATTCTAATTTGGTGGTAAGAGTGATTTGTTACACATGATCACATCCATGGAGTTGAAGTAGAAGAAAAGGTAAAAACAAAAGGGTAGAAAAAAAATAAATGCACAACCAAAAGAAATCAAATCTAAAATTCTATCGCACTTTGTACTATGAAATCCTTTCCCAAAAATATTATTTTCCACTTCACATAGCTCTCGGAATCCTTTCTCGCAAATATTATTTCACTATTTGCACTATGACCTCACAAATACAATTCGACACTATATTTTTGCTAAATTTATGTATTTATGGGGAGAATTCATTATTCATTAGGGCCGACATTAGATTAAATTTTAAATGTTAAATGTTAAACATCACTTTTACATTTACATGTATGTTTACGTGTTTATGTGAGATAGTCATTGGATGTAGTGTACTCAAATACAAACCTACGGGATCCAAATTTATTAAATTTAATAATATTTATATGATAATATATTAATATGAATATAATAATTAATAATACTATTTGTATTAATATTTTAATATTAATATTAGGGTATTTGGCCCTTAGGCTTCACCTAAATAAAACCTCTTTTCTGAGTGTTCATAAATATAAATATAAAGAGGAGTATGGAGTAAATATAAAAAGAGATTTTATTTTTTACCATACCTCTGGTTTATTTATATTTATTTATTTACCATACCTCTTTTATTTACCATGGTATTTGACCCATAGGCTTGGTATATACTTACATGTTGATTTCTAATCATATTTGTTATATTTTTGTATGTCTCTTTTATATCTATATATATACCATACCTATTTTATAGATAGGTATTTGGCCCATCGTATTTAGCCCATGGTATTAATAATAAATTGTCCCATGGTATTTGGCCCATGGAATCACCTAAATAAAAACTCCTTTTTTAGTTTTTGTAAATCTAAAGATGTTTATGGAGTAAATATAAAAAGAGGTCCTATTTATTTACCATATCTCTAGTATGTTTATATTTTTTATTTACCATACATAAAAAAAGGTTTTATTTATTTACAATACCTCCAATTTATTTATATTTTTATTTATTTATGATACATATGGGTAAGTATAAAAAGAGGTTTTATTTTTCATTTACCATACCTTCGATTTATTTATATTTTTGTTTATTTACCATACCTCTTTTTTGAGTGTTCGTAAATATACTCTGACATTTCAAATATTTACTTACATTACATTTCTTACCTTACATTTCTCACATTACATCTACACATGTGCCTTATACTCTGACATGTCAAATGGTTATATTACATTTCTCACATTACATCTACACATGTACCCTATACTGGGCTGTAGAGTGTCTCTCGGCTTAAAAATATAGATGCCTTAACTCTTCTAAGTCATCATCAAGTTCTTTATTAATTTTTCCACAAGCTACAACCTCATGAAAACGTTATTCATTTTAATGTGCAAAATTTGCATACCTTCTACATTCCTCAACTACTTCCCCAAAAGGGAACAAAACCATTTTAATAACTTTTAAGGCTTCAACTATCCTCGCATTTGTATTTGAAAATGAGAAATTATTTACAAAATTAATCTGTCAACATATTCCAATTTGTGGTATGTCGCTTCATTTCATCCTTCAGATACTAGTCTCACGGGAAATTACCCATTGGATGGATGAATTGGTGTGTCCACGTCATAATTGGTAGGTCAATTTCTGACCAAAAGGAATCACAAGCTTGTATATGCTTTGGGGGACTGTTGTACCCATCATATATATGAATTTGACTAAAGGGACTTGTTATCACCCAAAAAAATGCCCCCTAGTATTCTTAATAGGTGGATCATAATACACCATGTATCATTGATTTTACCATGGTAAAACTCACTTTCACCATAGTAAATAATTTAGTAAACCATTTTTTCTAAATAATTTCTCATTAAAATCCAAAACCCCCATGAGAATAATTAAATAAATCATTATTTATTTAATATTCTCTAGAAATAATTATTAAATCATTATTTGATTATTATTTCTTATCACTTTTGCTTAATTCCCTTGGAATAATTAAATAAATCAGTATTTATTTATTATTCCTATTTTCTTTTTAAGATGATTGCTAAATCATTATTTAATAATTATTTCAAAATTATATTTTTCTTAATTTTCACAAAGTAATGAATAAATCACTTTTATTTTAATTAATTCAACCACTTTTTAAATAAAGATATTTGATCATTTTGAATATCTTTTCCCTCTCAAAAATGTAATAAAGTATTCAAAATGACTAGATTTTGATTTAGTCAATAATATTTATTATTTTCTAATTCCTAATTTGGCTTGATACTTTGTTAAAAATAAAGAGTTTTCTATTCATTCTTCACCATGACCATTTTCATCATCAATATTATCACCTCATATAATTTGAGTTCCCACTTCAGTTCAAGCACCTTTTTGTTTTTTGTGCGCATTGCAAATTGAGAGAGAGAAGCACATTGTTGAAGCACAAAGACAAGAAAGGACCCATCCCACGAAGGGGGAACTGTAGATCCATTCTGTAATTTCTCTTCACCGGGTGTATTCATTAATAAAATTATCATTTATTCAAGTCCTTCATTGGGTTTTACACTTTGATTTTTAGTTGTTCTATATTTCTATTTGCATGATCTATTTTGCTGCAGGTTTTTCTCTCATGTTTTATTGCAGATCTGAAGCATAGAAGTAGTCATCTTTTGTTGTTAGGGTTATAAGTCACCGTTAACTTAAGTGAAACGTTTTTTGTACACTTGCTAAGAATTTTCATACTAACAAATGGTGACTCCACTGGTGTAGTAATTAAAAACCTTGGAGACTGTTGTTTAAACTATTTTCAATGTTTTTCCTAAAACTATTTTCCTCTCAATTTCTATTTTTCGATTTCTTTTATTTTCTGAAAAATTCTCTGTCTTTGTTGGGGTTTCACATCTTTTTGTAGGTCACAGGTACTAGCCAAGTAGGATATGATACAATCTGGAGCATGTCTACCGAGTGGAAGAAGTGAGAAAATACCATACTTTTTAGCCTCTTTTTTGTACCTCTGACACACTTTTCAACCCAAAAAATGTACCCAAATGCAATTTCAAGATCTTTTTTGCATTCTGCAAATTTTCAAAAAAAAATTCAGTTTTTCCAATTTTTGTTGAAACTATTGAATGTGTGTTGGGAATGGTTTATGCTCTTTCTTGAGTCACTTCTAGTCCTGGATCCACATTATTTTTCTCATTGAGGAATTAAAAATCCCCCTTAGGGTTTAGATTACACCTCCATCATTTAGGAGGAGAATTGTTGAGTTGAGTAATCTAGTGTGCAACATATTAAGCTATTGTTTTAAAGTGTTTTTCCTACTATTTTGTAGTCCTTTTAGAAAAAATTGTACAACAATTTATTCCCTTTATACTCTTGATTTTTCATTCCTCCTTAGGATTCCCTTGTGTATCCTTAATTTTGGAGCTTATTACCTGTCTTTCTACAACATTTTCAGCTCTATTTTTTTACTAATTTCTGCACCATTTTTAGCATAATTTTTCCTTTCGATCCCAACCCTTAGACATTAGATATTTTGGCCATTTTTGTGTCATTAATTTTCTTGTTTTCCCTCTTTTATCTTGCTTCTTTATTTCCTTCTTGGGTGGGGGGTTGTGTGCCTTAGTCTTTTGTTTATTTTACTGTTCATTTTTAGTACTATTTATAGTTGATGCACTTTATTTTTAGAAATACTAGCATCATAAAAACTTTCTTAATTAACTCATCCACTTGACACATTTTTCTTACACACACAACCAAAGTGAACATGAATTTGGTTATACCTACCAAGCCAAGACTTGAAACACTCCACCTTAATAACTTAACTCACATAGATTAAGCCCACTTGGGCACCATGACTTAAACAATATTTGTAGTTATGTGTAGGATCAATGGGATGGGATTCCAATAACACCCATTGATCACTAACATTGAGACATAGAAATTTGACATATTAGGGAGCTTAAAATCATTCACCATCCCACAGTCAAAACCATAACGTGTCAGGAACTCTATTCATATGGGGTTAGGCTAGATCACGGTGTGATCAGTTCTCCTTGAGGCTAACGAACTCATGGTAGGGAATTCCAGGTTTTAGTTGATCACCAAGAAGCTCAATACTCGACCACCCCCATGGGACGAAGGTAACCCTAGTGGCCAATCTTAGGAAAACACCCTATAGGACTGGTTGTGGGCAAGTAGTTGGTCATCTATCCCACCTTTCTCTAGACAACTATGCTTGTAGGGATCAAATTTTGTTGAGTTAGAAGTCTCTTGGAAGGGCATCTGAAATAGTAGATTTGGGACTTGTTTGAGGATTTAGATCACCTTTAGGCTAGAGGTAATTTTTTCTTTGGTAGAACGTGTTTGCTTGAATTAGAGTAGCATATCATTATAGTTAGTTCACACTTGGAACCACTGCACAAGGTGTTTGCTTGTTTTTTTTTACTCATTTTCTACTATCATCATCGTTTAGCCTATTGAGTCATCTCTATCTTGACACCATTATTCCCCCTAGGTGTTTTTCGTGGAGAATTTTTTGCCTTAACCTCTAGTTTCCTTTAGGACATTCTCTTACTCATGTTCGTTAAGTTAGGATCCGTCCTCCTAGTCCTCCATTGAGTCCACATACAAACTCTATTTCTTCTGATTCTTCTAGTTCTTCCTCTGATTCTACATATTCCCAACTCTACATCGCCACCATGTCAGGTGCTAATGTGGGTCATGGAAACCTAGGTGGTAACCAAGGTATTAACCAAGGTAACCCCACAGGCAGAACCTCTTCAACTATGGCCACCAATCCAGCCCTCCTTCCTTATATGGCTAGTTTGAGCCTCCTTGATTTATTCTAGTTCATCAATGATGTTATTCTCCGTAACCAGAATTGGCCTCCCATGCCCACCAAACTTCCCTCAGACATTCCCAAGTTTGAAGGTAGTATTGGAGAAGACCTCACCAATCATGTTCACTCTTTCCACATGTGGTGTTCATAAAATTCCATTACCAAAGACTCCATTTGTCTTCATCTCTTCCAACACATCTTGATTGGAGTTGTTGCCAAATGGTATATTGACCAACCTCATGCCTCTCATTCCACCTTTGTGACTCTTGCCAACACCTTTCTTTCATATTTCTAACTACCTCTTCGATATGAAAATGGTACCCAATTATTGACCTCTTTTCATCAAACTTCTGCCACCCACCTTTCTGACCATGTATAAGAATGACACTGAAGGAGGAGCATTTTTAAAGCCTTTCAATTTGAAGACGGTGTGTATATGGATTGGTTTTTTATAACCCTATTTTCCCCCATAGTTAAATATGTCTCCTATCACTACCCTATGACTATGGAAGAAGCCCTCTAGACAACCTTGAAATAAGATGTGATCTATGCATAGTCATATTATTTTTATATTGTCCTCCCTAATCCACCTCAACCTGGTGTTGCTTTTGCACTGGGGGCATCTCATGTCACTGACGATATCATTGGATATCTTTCTCACCCTCAACTATCACCATATTCTTAACCTCCTATGAGTTATGGTCAAACCTAACTATTACTCAAATTGGTTATCAAAATGTTGCCACGAATCCTTATTAACGCTATGCACCTCCTAAAGCTCCATTTCGTCAACCTTCCATGCCTCCACCTCCTTTGCAACAACAAAAACCACCTCCATAGAGTAAATTTTATGCTCAGCAAAGCACTACCAATCCCGCTAACCCCAAGAGAAGGAATAAAGGGAAGTGTAACAAGACCAGAAACATAAACGTAACAAAGGAAACCAAGGTAGATAACCTAATTCCAATAAGGGTAACCAGAATCAGAAACCTCAAGGTAACCAAGGAAATCAAGGTCGTCAACCTAATGCCCGTAAGGGTGAAAAACTAATCCTGCAACCTAGCAACAAGGCGAAAATCCCAAGAAGAACAAGGCTCATTGAACCAATAAACCTTGTGCTTGTTGCATTTTTTTTCCATAATACTCATGAATGTCCCATTTTACCTTAGATGTGACAAGTATGAGAAGCTCAATAATATGCCTCTAGAGGACCTCATCCCAATGCTTCACTTCCTCCTCCCTCTTCTTCGCAGGTGGATGTGAATACTAACCCATTTCCTCATCAAGAATATGTTGTTTCTCATCCCATAGTAATGTATCCCCCCAACCTTAACAACCTTATAATGGGAACTATTAGATTCTCATGATGGATTTCAAATAAATAAACCTCCATACTCGGTCACGTGAATATGAAAATCCTACTGATAATTCAGTGGCTTACTCCCAAACCAAATTTTCCACTAAGCCTATTTTATCACCAAATGGCACCTTACATATCACTTTACCTAAGACAAAGGTTCCTCCTAACATCACCAAAGGCCCATTACATCACAATTATACTAGTTCCCGAGCCACCCATACTTATAATATAGTAGATTACTTGGCATAGGCTTCTGCTACCATGTCAATGGTGGAAGTCCCCCATACATGCCCATCCCAACAGAAACCTCTACTATTTTCTTTGGGCATTGTGGATCCTCTTGATGATCATTTGATTGTATTTGATGTTGATAAAGTGGAACATCCTCACCTCCCTTCTTCCATTGCTATTTAGATATTAGTCTCAGTTGAAAATGCCACTTTCCAACAGTGTATAATTGACGAAGGCACCTCCAGTAGTGTGATGGTCGATAGTGTGTAGAATCAACTTGTTTCCCATAACCTATCACCATCCACCATCACCCTTCATGCATGGTATGGTCACCCCTCATAGCCTCTCGGTATCTATCATAATTTCCCCATCACTATCATTGGCAAGATGAGCATGATCGATATCGAAGTCATTAATGCACCTTTATATTATAACCTCTTGGTGGGTCGTAGTTACACCTATGCCATGTCATTTTTCACATATTATATCTTTGCAATATTTTCTTTCCCCATAATGGAAATATCATTATTGTCGATCATGTTGATCATGTCAGCATTCTGTTAAATTCTGACAAGAATCCCCTTTAAACCCCCTCTGTTTGGCCTAAAAAATTATTTTTTTCGCCTATCGTTCCCCTCCTCTAAACTCAAAATTTCATTAAAAAGGGCCAAAAACCCACATTTGAAAATATATAAGGTTTGGCACCTTTCAGCCCTAGCCCCTCAGCCTTTTTCTCCATGTAACCTGGGCGCTAGACCAAGCTGTTTCCCGGAGAGTGCTTATCGTAGGGGAATATCGGCGCAGTATTATCCGTCGATCTGTATAATTCGGATGGCCTTCATTGATCAGCATCGTGCCCGTGGCCCAACCTGTTTACCACTCCGATCGCCTGCCCACCATCCGATAAAACCATAAATCAACGGTCCACAGCTCGCCCGCCTTTATGGTCCCCACGCCCAAAAAAATTGTTCAAAAACCCGTGGTATCCATCGCACCGCCTTTGGAGGGCGGGCGGTATTTTCCATTTCGGAGCGATTCCACTCATCGCACGACATGTGGCTCCGTCACTATTTCAAAACCGCCCCCCCATCACGCGTTATTGTTCGGCATTTGACCCGACGCGATATTCATATCAATCATCCGATTTAGGGCTCTCCATCCAACGGTCATCGCACCTTGAAGATGCGCGGATTTTAACTCAAGGTATCCGTACCCCTGGCCCACCATCCGTCACCCTCCGACGCGTCCTTAGCCGTCGATCTCCTCCTGAGATCGGACGGTCCAGATTTATTCGCCTGCCTGCCATCGACATGTGTCCTCTGCCACGTCACCATTCCACGTGTGTTCGTCACATGCCCATTCCTTATATATATTCCATGCTAAGGCCGATTTCTAAGGTTTTGCATTTAATTTTCTACATTCCGCCAACCTTCACCAGAGAATTTCTCCGCCATTCCACTGCATTTTTTTTGCCATCACCATGCACTGTTCCACCATTTCATCATGCTGCACTGTCATCCTTGCTATCCCCGCTGCATCCACCTTCTCGTGCATTTTTTTTCTTGACGATTTTGTGTATTTTGCAGGGTATGAGCGGCGGTGAACCGCCATGATTCACAGTCTCGATTACAGTAACATAGAACATCGAAAAGGACCATTTTTCAGAGGCTGGAATTATGGAGAAAGGCCTAGGAAGATTTTACAACATGACCTCCATTAAAAGAAGAAGAGTTAAACTCTGTCAAACCCTCCAGAGTCATTAAAAGCACATATTTCACAATCAGAGACATTAATATTGCAGACAAAGAGTATCAGTGAAAGGTAGAGAGTTAAAGGCATGTAATTGAAGATTTTCAAGCCTTAACCTAACCTTTTGAAGGCAGAGTACCAGATCGAAGACCCCGTAGATCACTCAGAAGGTCTATGCACAGAAAACAATACCCTCAAGGTTTCATTTCAGCATAATTTTCTTTCCAGGCAAGGACAGATTGCCCATGAGGTTTTTATTTCTCTACCGTGTTCCTGAAGAAAATTCCACCCAGTGCATTTATTTCAGAAAGTAGGCCACATAGTACATACAACATTACAGAGTCATCAAGCAGTATGGGTGTGAACGTTTCCTCCATCCTGTCTTAAAGAAGCAAATTAAATGTTCATCATCGACTTCCTTTACGAGTTTTATTTTTCTCCTATAAAACTCCTGAAGAATAGATTATTTGGGATTCCAGATTTTATCAGAAAATCATGCAGTAAGAGGATTTTTGTATGCATTTTGTATAAAATCTCATATGAATGTACAGAGCCCGTTGGGTTTCAGCGGGGAGGAGTTCCGTCTTTAAAGAGGATTCTATTCTTTGATGTCTCACAGTGTGTAACTTTCTCTCATATGTTCTATTTTAATTGATCATTTCGTTTCATCCGCCTTTCTTGTATCATGTTTCTAGAAGGCGAGTGGATCACTGGTTTTTGGTATGGATTTATCCTAGTTGATACCCATGCTCGAATTAGTCAAGCACTTTAAATATGGCTCAGGCATGATATACTGTTTCACTATTCACTCAAACCATATTTCTGCTATATTAGTTTCTTTGGGAGGTTATTTTTAAAACGCTATTGTCATGTATGGATTCTTAAATTGGTAAGCCCATTACATGGTAATATTGCGTATCTGGATATCGTCTCAATGACAGCTAGTATTCTCTTAATCTTTCATACACAGCCAACACCTTTTGATAATTTATTTCTGTGAGGTATTTCTGAATTGGCCCTCTTTACAGTAAGCTACCTCTGAATTGTCTGATGCTTTTATATTGGAGTTTTGCACCTTGCCTCTACAATGTTACTCTCCCTGTATCTAGTTTCTGAAAGTTTTGGTCCCATTAAAATTAATATTTCTTGTTTTCAGGAGATAGCATGAGAGCCTTTTATTGATAACTCCCCCTATTATACCATACGCTCCTTGCTATATAAAGATGTCCTAGGCACTGGTCTTTCACAACTCAAGGCTGTCTCTAGGAACCACAAGATCTTTTTGGCGTCGTTTCCGGGGAACGAAGTTGAGAAAATTTAAATCCCTGGGCCTCGACAAAACCTAATTCACTCTTCAAGTAGGTGGGTATGGAGAGTTGAGAGTTGTAGATCCCTCACCTTTGCGACTCCACATTCGTTTATTAGATAAATTCACTTACAGTCCTGCCTCCTCGTAAGCCACACCTGAGGTCAGATACGTCACAGCCAAAGACACCTTCAGTGTCTGACCCAAAGAAGATCATACATAGGAGAAATTAGAGGGAAATAAAATCAATCCACACTTAAATCCCTGAATTTTCTATAGAAAACTTTCCATCCTCTTCTTCTCAAGTAGCCCAAGTGCTAGTTCCCGACTCCACTGTGGGAGATACTGATTACTATTCAGATAGTCCACCCCGGGGAGGTGTCAGAATTAAAGAAAATTTTCACCCTACTCTTGAGGTTGAATAGGTCAAGGAAGTCACCGAAGTATCTGCAATTAACAGACCGTTGTTCCCCTCAACACCTCAAGCTGCAGTCCAATACATTCCTATTGTTATTCATACTCCACCTCCTCCTCCTCCTTTTACACATCAAATTCGTGCACTACCTCCACCCCCTCCAATGGCCAATGTTCCAGGCTTCTTGTTAAATAAATATGCCCCCCTGGCATTACCTAAAGTGTTGAATGATATGCCACAGGATTATCTAAAGATTTTACCCCAATTCAATGGGGAAAATGAGATTGATGCTCAAAAACATCTTGAGGTCTTCTGCTCTTTTGCAGAGAACTTTAATGTGGAACATTTAGATGTAGTATTAAGGCTGTTTGTCCAATCTATTGATGGTGAAGCTCAAAAATGGTTTAAGACATTGGAAGACCGTTCTGTTACCACTTGGGAAATAATGGAAGATACTTTTCTTAGGAAATGAGGAGAGAAGAAAGATCATGGAAATTGTCAAACTGAGTTCAATACAATGAAGAAAATACATAATGAAGGGGTGTCAAAATTCATCAAGAGATTTAATAAATTTTATTTGAGTCTTCCTACTGATATGAAACCTCATCAAACTGCTACTAAAGTTGTTTTCGTAGCAGCCTTTGACTCAGAATTTGGTTTCTCTCTGAGAGAAAGAAAGCCTGCCACCCTAGATGATGCTCAGATAGATGCACTAAAGTTGGAGGCAAATTTCGCCTCCACTGGTAAATCAAAGGGAAAATCTGAACAAGATACTAGAAGAAGGGGCAAAGAGGAGGTATCTACCTCTAACCAAGACAGAGACTCAGCAAATGACAGAATTGAAGAAATGAACAAAATGATTAAGAACCTTTCTGGTAAGCTAGTGAAGCTTGAATTGGAGGCCAAGAATTCAGCCTCCAAGAATTTCCAGAATGCTCCAAATAGAGGTCACAATCCTCAGTATAGGAAACCACCCCTGCAAATATTGCAAAGGGAACCAAGGGAACAACAAGATCAGGTACCATACCCATTGTACTTGGAAGTTCCAGTAGATGATCATACTGAAGACACTGCCTATGGACTAGAGGATACAAATCTTTCTTTCTCGAATAGTGATGGAGAAGAATGCCCCTTGCAAGGAAGTAATGGAACCGAGTGCTCATTGCAAGAAGAAGAAAAATCTAGAGACACAGAGGACTCAGAAATTGATCACTATTGTAAGCAATTTGTTGATTTCATGCAAGCACAGTTCAATAGAAGATATGATCTCAGATCTTCTAGGAAGAGGAATCGTACTCAAGATCGAGAAGAAGAGCCACCCCTGAAGGAAGCACCTGCTCAGAGGGAGTCAACAATGCAGAAAGTCACAGACAAAGGTAAGGGGCCTCTAAACAAACCTGTGCAGTCTAATGATCAAATTCCTTCCTCTTCAAAAGTAGTTATTCCCCCTAATACCAAGTCTGTGTCAAAAGAATTCAAACCCTCAGCTAAAAATAAAGAATCAAAAGAGGTTGTAATAGAGAAGTCCTCTCCTGCTTTCAGTCTGCAAAAATAACTTGAGAAGGTCAAAATCCCAGTTCCCTTGACTGAACTGTTGAAGCAACCTGCATATCAATCCCAAGTCACCTCTTTTATGATCCCTCCAGAAGCAGCACTCATCCCAGATAGTCTCAACCTTCAAGAAGAAAGACCCATGGTTGTATTTGGCCCACATGTTGAGGAATTATATGCTTCTACTCCTCCCTTCTATGTGTCTCTAGTGATCCATGACCTGTTATTACATAAATGTATGTTAGATTCTGGAGCTTCCCATAATCTTCTGCCTCTCTCAGTCATGGAACAACTAGGATTACAAATCACCCATCCATACAAGGACCTCTATTCATTTTATTCCAAAAGAGTTAAATGCCTGGGGATGATCAAGGATTTGGTGGTCAATTTGGCCCAAATCCCAACAAAAAGTGTGGTAATGGACATCATGGTGGCTAACATCCCAGCTCGCTTTGGCATGTTGCTGTCAAGGTCCTGGGGGACAAAAATTGGTGGGTCAATCAAGTTGGACTTAACATATGCCACTATCCTAGTTTTTGGTGGCCAAGAGAGGAGATTGTACAGGGAAACTAGATTTTTCAAGATGGTTACTAAGGCTGACAACTCTGTTAATTCACCAGTCTATAGTAAAGAAGGATATTTCTCATGCTTGATGCTGGAAGAAGATCAATATTATTCTCATGAACCATCCTTCTGCCAGATCAAGATTGAGCAACCCTTAGAGAGCCATGAAGCAGGAATCTGGACACTTCATTTTGATGGAGCAAATTCAAGAGAAGTAAATGGAGCTGGAATACTATTTATTTCTCCTACAAGAAAATGGGTACCATTGTCTTTCAAGCTAGAATATGAAGCCACTAATAATGTGGTTGAATATGAATCACTTCTGTTAGGGTTGAAGATAGCTAGGAGCATGAATATACAAAGTTTAAAAGTTCTGGGAGATTCATAACTGGTGATTAGACAAGTTTGGAATCAGTGTCAAACCAAAAATCCTCGGCTGAGGGCTTATAGGAATGAAGCTTGGGATATGGTGGAAAAATTTTTCTTGGCATTTAATATCCAGTTCATGCCCCGGGAACAGAATAGGATGGTTGATTCCCTTGTTGTGGCTTCTAGTACATTTTTTCCACCTCAGAACCCTCTCTTAAGGTATGAAATTGAGGTACGCTATCGACCATCAATCCCAGATAACATCAAGCACTGGCAGGTATTTTAGGATGAAGAACAGGTGAAGAGATTCCTGGAAATAGTAGGAGAATTCTCCAACATGGAGATTGATGCTTGTGAAGAAGAAGAGGATGAAGACACTTCAGAAAGAAGTTGGGAGGAGAAAATGGCAGGTAACAAAATGTTACAATTGAAAGGAAACGTTATACCTAGAGGGCTGGTGCCTTTAGAGAAATTATTTAACAATAACGATGTCCCACTGTAGCCATGAAAAGTGGTCGAAGACGATCAAGTAGAAGATCTAAATCTTGGTACTGACGCTGACCCCAAAATTGTAAAATTATCCAAGAAAGTCCCAGAAGAATATAAAAAGCTATACCATAAATTATTTTAGTCTTACAGAGATGTGTTTGCATGGTCTTATCAGAACCTAAAAACTTTTGACATCAGTATAATGCAACACAAAATTCCACTAAAGGGAGATGAAAAACCTCATAAGCAGAAGCTTAGATAGATAAATCCCCTGTTGCTTCCCTCTATTGAGAAAGAAATTAAGAAGCTGTTAAAGGCAAAAATAATTGTGCCACTGAGGTACTCTGAATGGGTGGCAGACCTAGTCCCTGCCTGGAAGAAGAATGGGGAAATAAGGCTATGTGTTGATTTCTGAAATTTAAATCGAGCATCCTTAAAAGATAATTATCCACTGCCCAAGATGGATCATATCCTACATGTTAGCCCCCCTATGAAATTCTCGACAAGCAAGCTAGGGGCTATATCATTTTGGAGACCTTCAAGGAATGCATCTCCCCTGAAGACACATCATCCTTGAGGTCTCTCTATGCTTTTCCTAAGACAATTTTCCCCCTGCTGATCCATTTCTCAAAGGGCCTATTTTCCCCCTTGTATCCCTGAAAATGCCCACATTTAGTCCCATCCCCCCTTTTTCAAAACACCCTTCAAATTCTACCCATTTCCCTGGTCTAGCCTGATTTTCTATTTATCTTCTTATCGTTACCCTTATAAGGCTTCAAAATGCATTAAAAAGGCTTAAAAAACCCTCTCCTGACTTTATATCAGGGCTAGCCCATTTTATGATAAGCCTACGCCCCTTTTCTTCCATGTATCCCAGCGTTATGACCAAGCGCAAACCCCAAAATCGCTTGTCCCACAAAGTTCATCGGGCGTTTTCTCAACCGTTGATCCATGTAGATCGAATGGCGGACATCAAATCTTCAGCGTTCGCGTTTTACCCCTGCTCAAACCTTTTTTGAGCCATCGCCATCCAAATACACAGTGATCTGACAGTCTGTAGCCTATTCCGCCCAGTGGACCCCGCAGCACACTATGTCAAACCCGCCGGTTTCCATTGCACCGCTTATGCGCGGCAGGTGGTTTTTCTCCAATGCCCAACGATTCCACTCATCGCGCGCTGCGTGTCCCCTGTACAATGGAAAAACTGCCATCCCATCGCGCATTATCCTTTAGACCAAGCCGCGGAGCGATATGTGTAATACCCATTCGATCTGTCAGCCCCCATCTGACGGCTATCATCCCTCGAAGCTGCGCACTGCTTAACTCATGGCCCCCGTACCTTTGGTCCACTTTTTGTTGCACTCCGCCATTGATCTCCACCATGACCGACGGTCTAGATTTGTTCCTCCGCTGTTGACTGTTCCACTGTCCCCATGCCGCCACGTCATTTCCACATATTCCCTCCATACGTTCGTCCATTATATTACATATATTCATTCTAAGGTCGATGTTTTTAAGGTTTTTCACGTATAATCACTCTGCGTTCCACCGACCTCTCACCATCTCTGTTCTCTGTCATTCCACAGCATTTTTCCACCATGTTTCCGTAGTTCCTCAGTCATCCATGCAAGCATCCACATCATCCGATCCCATGCACTGTTTTCTTAATCAGTTTTTATTTTTGTAGGGTTACCAACGATGAATGGCCGCCGTCATGCGAACTCCTTGTTACAATGGTAGAGGAATAAAAAATGATCATTTACAGGGGTAGAATTTATGAAGATGACCCAGGAAGGTGAAGACAGGACTTGCATTAAAGAAAGGCAGAATCCAAACTCTAAAAACCTCCCAACGCCATTAAAGCTCGAGCTAACCTGACAGAGGCAGAGATGAAGCGGCAGAGTGTTTTAGTACAAAGCAAAGGAAATTAAGGCACGCTAATGAAGATCTTAAAAATTAAATCAGTGGTTAAGAGGCAAAGCACCATTTTGAGGACCCCGAGGATCGATCAGAAGGTCCTAAGCATGAGTAAAAGGTAACATCAGGGTTTATTCGTCAACAAAATGTTTTTCCTCATCAAGTACAGGGCGTCCATACAAATTTTATTTAACACCCTATCCCTGAAGGAGTTTCCACCTTGACAACAGTTCAAAATCACCAGAGCATTGATATGGCAGACTTCTCAGTAGTTTATTTTATTTTTGTTCAAATCACCAGGAGTACCACAGCCAAAACATGTCAAAATCATATCTGAAGAAGACCACTCTTTCATAAAAGGGGTGACAGAGATTAAATACTCAGCATACAAGCAGAATGGGCCTCAGCCCTCTCTGTTTCAGATGTTTAATACAACATTTAGTGTTCACCTACCTCCTCAGTCGATCTTCTGTTCATCCTCTGCTATAAAACACAGAAGGAAATTATTGTAAGGGCTGTTGATGAGATATTAGAGAAATGAAAGTATTTTCCTCTTGAGACAAGTTCTCTGTGTAATATTGTAAGATAGGCTGAGATTTGATGTATTCAGGCTGAATGTTCAAGCTGTGGGGAATGAATTTACTTGATTGGTTTTGTTTTTAATACGACAAGCATGTTTCTTTGGATCCTGATCTAAAGCAGCTGGGGATGTTTTCCTATCTCTATGTTTGATTTCATTTCATTCCATTTCTACTGGCTCGCATCAGAAGTTTGGCATAAGATTTACCCTTGATAGGTACCTTATGTTGCTGCTCTCCCAGTCTTTTATGTTTTCTGCTTACATGTGTATCTGAATATTGATTTCAATTGATTTAACTAGTGTAGTGGATGTCATTGCCTGCTCTCTGATGTATGAATTGAAGAAATATATGTTTAGATGTTCTTGCTAGGATTTAGTTGGATGAGTTGAGAACACTAGGAGGTCAAGAACTCTGTCTCTGCCTCATTAGGATCTCTCCATCTCAATTAAGCCTTTCTAAGATCCTTTGTATTGCCTCTGATTTTTTCCAAGCAGGTCTGGAGTTAAATGGCCTCTGGCCTGATCTATAGATAGAATTGGATGGTTCTCCTCCTTTCATTTTCAGTCCTTAATGTCCCATTCCAAATATCATCTTTAAGATCCAAATGATCTAGATGACTAGCCCAACTGAAAGCTTGCACATTGAACACAAGTAGGTCCTTTCTTGACTCCATTGCCCAATGGCCTTGATGTTCTCTGAGTTATCTACCTTTTCCTAATTCCCTCTTTTCTCATCCTTGTCTTATATTGGACCCTTCTTTCCTGATTCCCAACAACCAAACATAAACAAACAAACAAACCTTGTGCATATAACTAGCCTAAAATCATAACTTAGAGCCTCAAAGACATACCCTTTGACTCACTTATAGAGATCCCTCTCTGGACCTAGGAGGGATAGATCCTAAGGACTGAAAGTGGTTTTATGTTGCCTCATCTTTTGGTCTCGTCAACCTGGCCAAAACATGGGAACCCCAACATAATGGCGACTCCACTGGGGAAATCTGCGTGCATTCCACCTTATACATTTCCAAGACTTAGCGACTTAGAAATCTGGTTAGGTTGACAGTAAGTCACTCCTTTCTTGAATCGACCTCCATTGTTGAGTGTCCATCATACTCTTAGATAGAGCCTGGAAAGGGCCAGGTAGCCTCCGGATCTCACCCTCTTCAAAGGTGACATATTTGGTAAATTCCCTCACAGTCAATCTCTGGTTGGAGTTTGCTATTTTTAAGGAGATTCCTGAAAGGTGATAGTGCCCGAGCACTATGGTGGACAGTGTAACCCCTTAGATATACCCTAAAACCCTCCACCTAGCGACTCCATAATTCCTAAAATGACAAAAATACTCGACTAGTGATCGACAGGCCACTGATTATCTGTGTTTTCACATAAGACTCCACTGGGAGACCAGTCGTATTACAACATCAACCCCACCAATGGAAGACTGCGAGTTTAGTCCCCTTGAAGAGTTTCATTGTGGAATATCAGATATACTGGCTAAACTCTGAAGAAAGGACCTTCCAGAGGTTTTTCATTCCAACTCAAGATTCAATGATCAACCTAAGCTGAAAAAAGTTTTTTTAGAAGTGCTGGCGGAGAGATATGAAGCTGAGATCGAACTTTTGAACTCACAAGAGATATCATATGATTTCAGAGACCCGAGGGCATTTTCGAAAAGTCTTCCGCCCTCTAAAAATGAATAAATTCCACTGCCTGTTGAAATACAAAAAGAAGATGATTGGGCTTTCAAGAGCCACACTGAAGATGCAGTGGAAGACACACTAACCAAAGCTGCCCAGGACGTAGACAGCCTACCAGTCATGGCAGGCCAGAGGGAAGAAATTTTACATCATCTGTTCATTGATCCTATGGCAGAATACATGGAGGTCCTGATTGGCTCGAATACTCTAGCGATGATCCTTCACCAGGGCCAGATTCATCAGGAATGGTCACTACTGATGGTGACCTTAGTTTTGAAGAACCACATGCAGAGCACCCTGTGGTTATCTCTGACAAGCAGTCAGTGCTCATATCCTTTTTTGTTACTGCTTGACTGGCTGCATTGGAATTATCGTATCACCTAGAACTTCAGAGATTTCCAAGTAGAGTAGGGTAGGTAGGAAAAGCTCAATAAAGCTCAGTTTGTGACAATATAGTTAGTTGTTTCAATTTCTGTCTTAGAATGTAGAGAAGAAACCTGCTAGACAGTCTAATCCTAGCAGGTAGCAGTGTAGGTAGAGAAAAATATGAGACCAACAGTCTAATCTGGTCTCATGGAGTAATAAGGGTAGATGTAGAATAGGTTTATTTTTTGTCTGTAAAATAAAATGATGTAAAGGGTCTGCTAGCTCAAATGCACCCTAGAAGAATAAAATTGTTAGGATTGTAGTGAGGGTAGGTAAACTGGTTGGGAAAATGTTTCTGTTGATGTAGCATGTTCATATTGTGGCAACTGATCAAAGAAAGGGATGTGCCCAGCAGCAGGCAACTGGCCTACTCCAAAGATCATTTCTGGTTTTTTTCCTCCTTCAAGAAGAAGTCATCCCCATGTGGAGCCACTTTTAGCCCCCCTGTGAAATTCTTGACAAGCAAGCTGGGGGCTAGATCATTTTGGAGACCTTCAAGGAATGCATCTCCCTTGAAGACACATCATCCTTGAGGTCTCTCTATGCTTTGCCTAAGACAATTTTCCCCCTGCTGATCCATTTCTCAAAGGGCCTGTTTTCCCCCTTGTATCCCTGCAAATGCCCACATTTATTCTCATCCCCCCTTTGTCAAAACCCCCTTCAAATTCTACCCATGTCCCTAGTCTAGCTTGATTTTCTATTTATCTTCTTATCGTTACCCTTATAAGGCTTCAAAATTCATTAAAAAGGCATAAAAAACCCTCTCCGGACCTTATATTAGGCCTAGCCCATTTTCTGATAAGCCCGCGCCCCTTTTCTTCCATGTAGCCCAGTGCTATTGTTAGTATGTATTCTTCGTCGAAGTGTACGAAAAAGAACCACTTTAGCTACGCATAACTAATAGCCCTAACAACAATAGAGGCTGCCAAACATCTTCAGATCTGCGATTAGTAGTTAAAATGCTGCAACAAACAGATCTATGAATGGAAAGACATTAGGCAGTAAAGTAAAGAGTTTGCTCCATGCATCCAACAGACAAGACAAGAACACGATTTTTGAATGAATTTTTATATTACAGGGCACCTGGGAGGAAAACAAGAAGGTGTATCCAGATCTCCTCAATGGGATGGGTTCTTTGTAGTCCTCAGCACTTCAGATCTAAGCTTTCTCTCTCTTGTAGATGTAGAAAACCCAATGCAGAAAATAGAGCTCAATGGGAGCAAATGATAGAAATGAGACCAAGTGTATAGATCCAGAGTGATCTAGTAGGCAA
The DNA here is from genome assembly GCA_034641835.2 of Pinus albicaulis. Lineage (NCBI taxonomy): Eukaryota > Viridiplantae > Streptophyta > Pinopsida > Pinales > Pinaceae > Pinus > Pinus albicaulis. The sequence goes on from CM076583.1 coordinate 1,193,314,697, forward strand.
CAAAAGGTGAAGAATGATGGAAAAAACCCTCCTATTTATAACAAAATATTGGGTCATTCTAGATCTTGGTGCATGATTAAAATAATGTTAACCAAATCTAGATCCACCTTTTATGGAATATTTTATTATATTTGTTGGAGGGAAAAGGTATTTGACTTGGGTAAAATCCCTTGATTTGTAAAAAATAAATAAATAAATGATTTATTTATCATTTTAAGGAAGCGGTTAGAAGATAATCAAATAAATAATGATTTATTTAATTATTTGTGGGTGATTTGGTCATATTTAACAAGGAATATTATCTAAATAAAATTTAAATAATTATTCCTAGAAAATAATAAGATAAATAAAGGTTTATCTAATTAATTTCTTTGTTTTTGGGTTAAACATGACTGGGAATAATAATTAAATTATGGTTTAATTAATTATTCCATGAGGAAAATCAAACAAATATAGGTTTGTTTAATATTTCCTTTTGGGGTTTCCTATTTTAACATAGTGAAAGAAGTTTTACTTAGGGTAAAACTGGTCTTACATGGTGTACTTGTGTCCATATAATGATAAAAGGTTAGATGACCAAAAAATGGTGTAACAGATTGCCCCCCAGCGTGCGAGTGTCAGGAGCAAATCGTATGACCGAAGTACGTTGTAAGAATACAATCACTAGACAACAAAAGGGGATGTCAGAGAAAGAAATGTGAGGTAGATAGTGTGCTGAAGGACTAGACCCTGAGGAGACGAGACTCGCAGGTGCAACAAGTCTCTTTTTATGAGAGGGTACCTGTGCTGAAGGCGGCGGGGGAGGCATACCTATGCCCGCCGAGACAAAGTACAAAAGAATAGTGTGTCCAATAAACAAGGGACCGAACTATAAGATATAGCTGGCATAATCAGGAGCCAGATAAAAATACAATAAGGAATCCCACATACATGCTGTGCCTGGGATAACAGCCAGGACTGGTACAATAATATCTGAGTACATGAGATACAAATACAACCCAAATGCCCCCTGTGAATGGGGAAGGGCTCACAAAATCTGACTGATACATGCAAATCGAAAGAGGCGTTGCAAGTGGTGACGACCAACATCATCAAATATCTGGAGCTGCATCGAAGGCTGCAAGGAGGAGGTCATCCGGGCATGTGGGGGGCTACCTGCAGGGCCACCCCCTCATGAGGGCTGAGACATCTCACACACACCCGGGAATCATCAAGAGTTGCTGCTAGATCACTGAACCATCGAGTATACGGATCTCGATCATGCTGAAAGGAGCTGGAGAAACAATCAAGTCAAAGGGGAAGAAGAGATCCCTTGGCCTGATCCGAGGCACCGAACAATAGTGGAAGCTGGAACCAAGGTACACCGCCCTCTAGACTTGGCTTCTGGAATGAATGAGCTGATGTCGACAGAAGGAGGTCCGCCATAGGTGAGGCAATGAGAGATCCTCAACTAGGGCACGAGAGAAATAGTAGAGCGACGGACAGACTGACACTAATGATGATGGCGGAATGGAAAGGATGGGGTGGCGAATGGACGACTTCCCTTGTTAGAGCATAAAGGGCATGAATGACATGGTAGCGACTGACACAATATCAGAAGGGATAGGGGATAGTGAGGCTGAGGGTCATGATATGCGACACAAGAGAGGAACCAAGCAATAACGGAAGGAGGGTTATGGTGGGGTACAAAGGTATGCAGGATAGACTCCATGAATGCGATGATGACTCAACTTGGATGCTCTAAACAAGGGCGACACGATAGTGCTGCCACACAGTAAAGGCCCCAATGGGGGACCATGGAAACATGAGTACAAGGTGGGCACTCATGACGAAAATCAACATGAAGATGGACAAGTAAGGGAGCAATATGGTGCCCCAAGTACAAGTGTCGTAAGTGAGGAAATTCGATTTTAAGGAGCGGTAAAGTGACCCTTCTTGGACAAAATGTGTCCAGGTGAAGTATCAAATCACCAAAAACTAATAAAAACCCATTTGAGAGCTCGGTGAGATCTTTCCAGCGGTGCTGACGGTTTGTCGAACGGGGCTACGGTGTGGTCGCAGCAGTCGAAAGAAGAAACAGGGGTTCTCTTTTAATAAGGCAGTGTTCCCTCCAAAATCATTCATTTGCTATTGTTGCTGTGGTGAATGTGGAGAGGAGGGAAGGCCCTAAATCTTGCGGCGAACGTAGCGAGCAAACCGACCATTGGAATCGAGATCTGTCAGTTGGAGGTAAGCGGCCTAACCTTGCTCTTGCATTTTGATGGATTACATTTGCAGTTTAGGGCCCAGAATCCCAGAAACAGCCCCTCCTTCATCTCTACGGCCGGGTCGCACTTTTTGGGGCAAAAAGTGCGACCCAGGATGCAGGTATCAGGGCAAAAAGTGCGACCTGTTCCAGAAAATGGCAGAAAACTGCGACCTGGGAGATGAGGGGGTTTTGGTGCTGTTTTATGGCTAGGAACTGGCTTTTGGTGTTTGGTTATGGTTTTCCCGATCCGTACCCTGACAAAAATGATATGTTTGTACAGGTATGGCAGAGTTGCGGGTCAACTGGAGAGAGAGAGATCTGGGAACACTTCGGACAGAGATCCAGGCGGATCAGGGCGTCCGTCGTGTATTGGCCAGATTTTGGGTTCTCAAGTTTTTGGAGAACCCGTTGATGAGAGCAGGGGAACCGTTACTGGCCCGGATTATCAGTTATTGGGATCCAGATCAGGAGATCTTTGTAGTGCAGGGGCACAGGATCGAATTGACGGTCCAGGATGTGTACTTCCTGACCGGCCTCCCACCACTGGGGATGGTGGGAAACACACAGCCAGTGCTGCCGCGGGGGCGGCATATCATCGAGTTCGTGGAACGCCATTGTCGACCGGGTCTCCAAGTCAAGGGGACTCGAATATCGATCGGGGATCTAGAGAGGCTAGAAACCCGTGCAGTGGCCGCAGCTGTGCTGCGAATCTTGGGCAGCCAGGCGTTCCATCACATCACCGGTGGGCAGATGATGATAGTGGAGAGTGTGTTGGGTGGGACCTACTTTGGGTGGGCCCAAATGATGCTGGTGGCGCTAAAGCGATAGTTGTCGCTATGCAGGCGGCAGGTGAATCATGATTGCTCATATGGGACTTTATTGTGCGCCTTCTTCTTTGAGAAGATCCCGACCTTGAGGCCTCGTGTGCAGCTTCCAGATGGGGGCCCGAGAGAGCCCAGGATGCGTCGTTGGGGACGACTACTCTGCAGAGGACGAGGAGGGGCGGTCGGGCGAGTGTTTCGACCGGAGTTTTTTGCCCATTGGGATCAGATGCCGTTGTACATAGACGACTACCCGTATAGTGGGATGAGCCTCTTGTGGGGATGCGATGCGCCACTTCCTTGGTCGAGTGCGGGGGCCCGATGGTAAGTGACAAATTACTGTTCCCGCTGTGGGCATGTTAAAGTTTTTGAATAGTAATTAATGATACTGATTCATGTACTTTTGGTATGCAGATATAGCACTGGTAAAACCGGCCGGGTATATGGGACGACCGGCAGCGTCTGGAGCTACAGGTCCGAGTGGGTCGAGAGCAGCGCAGAATGAGGATGCAGCCGCCCTGCTGGAGGACATCCAATGTAGATGCGAACGGTTGTTGACCGGAGTATCAGAGCGCGGGTGGCAGGATTTGGACGACCAGTTCATAGAGCCATGTGTTGGTCTCCCTCGGAGTGGCGAGGTATCATGCGGCGCAAGCGTGGCCGGGCGAGCTATGCGTGATCTACATGCTGCAGGGGCAGAGCCATTGGCCCGGGAGCCTCCAGATAGTGATTAGGGGTAGGGGCATGTGGTGCCCCCTCTGATGTATGTAGGGGCAGGTGGTGCCCCCTATGATGTATGTAGGGGCAAGTGGTGCCCCCAATTTTCGGCTTTTTCTTTGTAACATGCTATGGGCATGTCGTATGTATCAGAGTAGATGGACTCTAAATATATGTTTTGCGACACATATTATGGATATGTATCGTCTTTTGGTGGTTGATTTAATGTTATTGTCTTGTATGAAATGTGTGTGATAGATGCCAATCTAGAACATGGTTTGCAATACTATCTACATAGTGATTCTGGTCTCGGGGTACATGGTTGAAAGTTATGGTTTCAAACGCACGTATTAAGACTTTCACTCGTAAATAGCGGCTAAACAGCACAGGGTTATGCACACGATAAACACCATTTAGTTGCATTACAAGGAGCAGGGAATCCAAACGAACGTGCATATGGAGGATGCGATGAAAGAGGGCATCAGCTAATAGGCCACGCACTGCATCATATTCGGCCTGATTGTTGGTGGCAGAACCAATGCATACCCCGTTAGAAAGAACAAGGTCATGCAAGGGGGTGAAGATGGCCCAACCTGCCGAGGCCAGATTCCTGGAGTAGCGACTTGCACCATCGGCGTAACCGATAAAGGGTGTGGACGGGGGGTCCTGCAGAATGGTGTGACAAGACAATAAATGAGGGGATGAAAGGAAATGACGGCAGCGTGAGGGTACAGAAGTCATTGGGCGGAAATGGCGGGAGGAGGGGGAAGTGGTAGGATGATCAAGACTCAAACAAGGTGGTGTATGAGAGCTATCGGAAACATGGTGAGGACTCGGGCTGCAGAGGTCAACAGAGACACAAGTGGAGTGATCTCGAGTATGAGGGGGAATAGGGTGATCAAGGGACACAACAGGGGAAGATGCAGACGGGCTAGGCTCCGAGTGTCGTGCAGAGCAGGATAGGTAAAGGATGGTTACCGTAGACTCCGTCATCTGAACATCAGGGGGGGAAATGTCGATGGGAGCGGAGGGATCCTCAGGCTGACCTGAAGCATACTGCGCGAGAATGGGAGAGGCAGATTGATTTTGTTCAACCTCATACTCGCGGACCACCTCTAGGGAGGCGCGGTAATGCGTCAGGTGAGGACAATGGTGGGAGTAGTGGCCATGGACACCGCACAAGGCACAGGGTTTGTTGGTGCGGAGAGTCTTGGGGTTCTTGGGAACGGACGCAGAAGGAGTGGGTGTTTCAGGGACCGTAACGTCGGGGAACGCGACTTTAACCATGGGCCGGATACGGGGTAACTCGGGACAAGCATGGGTGGCATGACCAGTGACATCACATAAGGCGCAAGGCTTCGCGGGCGGAGAAGGAGCCGAGTCGGTTGTGGTGGTCTGGTCTTTGGTTGCCCCCTTGCGGACTTTGCCTTTCTTCCCGGGAGTCGTCGCAACAGGAGAAGGGTCCTGTGGAGGTGCTGGGGGCACAGTGGCTATGGAGGAAGCGAGGGGAACCGGTTGAACCGGTGTCAAAGCCATATAAGGTTTGGGGTGACCGGGAGGGGTGGCGGCTGGGGGATCAAGGTACCAGACCGGAATTCCCAAGGTCAAGTTAGGGAGGGAGAGGGTGGCCATGATGGGGACAGAATATACGCCGGGAGGGGGAGCTAGGAAAGGGATCTGCCCAGCAGGGAAATGACCAGGAGGGACGGCTTCAAGATGGTTGAGGCTAGGAGGGACCGATCCGGGCGGATAAAGGGGTTCAGGGATACCAGCTGTAGGAGGAGGGCCATAAGGAGGAGGTCTGGCTGGCTGAGAGGAATGGCTAGGAGCGGGTTGCGGAGGGCGGGGGGGAGGTTGCTGACTAGCCGAGGCAGGCCGCTTATGGGCAGCCTGAGACGATTGCATCATGCAAACATTCGACAAGCTGGGATCAGTAATAGGAGGGGGGGGAAGATGAGGAAAAGTACCAAGCAGGGTGGAATCTTTATAGACGCCAGGGGAGACGCTGGTCAAAGAATCGACGGTTTGCTTATTGGCTACAGAAGAGATGGTCGTCTCGGAGGAGGTCTGGGACGACGGCTCATGATAAGATAGCTGGTCGATGGTGACTATCTTCCCATTATGGGGGAAAGACATCTTGCGGAAAACCGCGGATGGGACAGCAGACATGGCATAGGTGTAGCTTCGCCCCAATAGAATGTTGTAGTCTAGAGGGGCGTCAATGACTTCGACGTCAACGCAAACGGTCTTACCGGCGAGGGTAATGGGACAGTTACGAAACAGGCCAATAGGCTGGGAGGCATGACCATCCCACGCTCGAAGGGTGATCGTGGACGGGGCCAGCTCAGGGGATCCGAGTTGCTTCCAAACCGAAGCGGACATCACGCAGGTGGATGCCCCCTCATCAATTATACACCGAGATACAGTGGCGTTCCGGATTTTGACTGGGATTTGGAAAGCGACGGAAGGAGGAAGAGGGGGATGGTCTGATTGGGTGGCGTCGAAAATAATCATTTGGTCATCAGCAGGATCGACAGCGCCCACGGCAGATAGTAGAGCCTTATTTTGGGAAGGGCACGACTGGAGGAGTTCCAGTGTGGAAATGGCAGCAGGGGATTGCGCCAAATCATCTGCTATACTATACGACTGAGCGGCTCGACCGGAAGCAGCATTTCGGCGTAATGGGCCCTTTGGAATCTTTGGATGAACCTCAACTTTGGGTTGAGGGATGTGTAAGGGGCCACTGGATGTCGAAAGAGGCTCTGTAGAACCTGAAGAGGGAGGCTCGGGAGCAGACTGAGCAGGAGGCTTGGGGTACTGGCGAGACCGAGTTTGAAGGTGAAGATCGATGGATGGGGAAGGATCGGAGTGCATCATAAGGATCTGGTAATCAGAGGAACCATAAATGGAAGGGGGGGCGGCTACCTGGCTGTCGGGCGGTTGGGTAGCCACGAATCCCTGTTGAGGGAAAGGATCAGTGAACACATCTGGCTGGGTAGTGGCCACATTAGGAGGAGCATGAGGGGAGGCGTGTTTTCCGTGCAATGTGGCTTGAGACTCCCACATCTGCCGCATCTGGGGTAAGAGAGGACAATCGTGAGTGTAATGACCGTAAACACCGCAGCACGAACAGGGCTTATTTGTGCGAATCGGCCTGTCCGGCTTGGGCGGAAGGCCCTGTTGTTGGTTGCTAGTGTTAGGGTCCACACCAGAATTGGGTCCTCGGTTACCAGGGGCAGGTTGGTTCTGGTGGCCTCTCCACCTTCTTTGAGAAGAAGGGGGATTAATCGCACCCTGCTGTGCAAATACTTGCCCTGGAGGGGGTTGTAAGTGCTGTTGCGGGTTGTGAGGAGGCGGAAGCGCATATGCTGGAGGAGCTGGCACACCAGGCTGTGGATAAAGGTAAGGGTTGGGTTGGGTGACATTGAGGTAAGCAGGAGGTTGGGCAAAAGGAGGAGGCATGCCGTATCCTGGATACATGTTGCCGGGAGGGGGAAGAGTGCTTGAGGTGCTGGCCCCTCCCTGGGGGAGACCATAGCCCATAGGAGGGTGAGCAGATGGATGGGAAAGAGATCCAACGATACCGTCGGCGGAATGAGATGCCCCCGGGGCGTTAGCGCCACCGGGTCTGGGGATGTCAGGAAGGACGGTATAAACATAACCGGATTGAGCGTAGATCAGGTCATATTTTAAGGCTATTTGGAGGGCGGCTTCTTCAGTCTGAGGAAAGTGAGAGGCGACATCTTTGCCAATGGGAGACGGAAGGGTGCGAAGGAACCAGTCCATGTAAACCCGATCTTCAAAGGGAGGGGCTCGACATAAGCTCCGTCTTCGTCGCCATTCCTGAACATGGGCAGAAAGGCGTGTGGAAGAGGATTTCTTAAAGGAAGTCAAGAGCTCCGTGCCAATGTCGTATCGGAGAGGGAGCTGGAAGTATGACAAAAAGGCTTGGGCAAGAGTCTCGAACGTGGTATGGGAAGAGGTGGCTTGTTCGACATACCATTTAGAAGCTTCGCCGGTAAGCATGCGTTGGAACAAACGAAGACGGATGGAGTCATCGGTAATGGAATTGGAGGAACACCACATGTGGAAAGACCGGACGTGATTGGTTGGATCTTCTCCATTAAGGCCCTCGAACTTAGGGATATCAGAGGGCAGCTTGGTGGGAATAGCGGGCCAGGTAGCATTGTGGTGAATGGGGTCATTAATCAACTGATGGAAATCGGGGAGGCTGAGGCCTGCAATGTACGGCAGCACAGGGGTGGCCGGGGTAGTGGTTGTGGCGGTTCCGCTAGAAGTAGGGCCGACATTGGGGCCGGGAGAACCGCTAGCGTTAGGCCCTGGACCAGACATAGTGAAGGTAACAGGGGGAGAACCAGAAGGAGAAGGGGGACCCGATGAATCAGGAGAGGAGTCGGAGTGCGGACTCAAAGGTGGACTGGCTCGACGACGGCGGTGCGGAGCAGGTCGATCAACCGGAAACTGAGGGTGAAGGCCAAGAAGTCTCCGGGAAAGGCGCCTTGGGGGCGCAATGATGACAGGAAGAAGGAAACCGACAAGGGAAGAAGGGGACAGAATCAAGAAAGGTCAAGGGCAGATAAGGTGCAGTGACAATTGATTTTAGAGTCTTTGCCAGGCGGTGTTAACCGGGCGCTTCTTCACTTAGGGTCAGTGTGTGGTGTGCGTTAATTTTAATTTTTAAACCCTTTCCGTTGTTGAGAGCAAGAAAAAGTGTGCTGCGTAGCTGAAAATAAACCTACAGAGAACAGAGTATAATGCTGAAATGACAGAAAAATAACAGCTATGTATGCATCTATCTAACCCAAAAAGGTGGGTCTCTCACAACTATGCTAAAAAGAAAGGAAAAAACTATGTAAAACACACACAAAGGGAGCTCAACAGACCTAGGGTCAAGAGGGACAGAGATCTGGAGGATAAAGCTGCGGGCAAGAGGTGCAGATCACAGCCAAGAGACAGAGGCAAGGTGGCTGGAAAAAGGGAAGGAAATCAGCAAAAACCAGAGGGGGTGAGGCGGAGGCCGTCAAAAGGAGGTCCAAACAAAACGACAAGAGGTGATTTGAAAGGAAAAAGGGCTGATTTCAATGGATCTGAAAGGGAGGTAACAGATCTGGAAAAGAGGGGGCTGAAGCTCTGAAACCGACGGCTGAAACAACTAAAACTCTTCCACAAAAAGTGGAGGGTACTAAAGCCCTAAGGGGTTGGGTTCCCACTTAGATGAGTAAAAACAGATCAGATCTTGGTCAAGGCGGGCTGAGACAGAGGCTGGAAGACCCTGGCAGAAGCTGCAGCAGAACCCAGAAAAATTGCAGAAAAATCACTGAAAAACTGGCAGGTCGAAGTTTCTGACCTGTTTTCAGTGCAGGTCGCAGAAAATGGGCAGAAAAGTGCGACCTGGAGCTCCAGGTAGCAGGTTATGGGCCAAAAAGTGCGACCCCCCGTTCCGGTTATCTCGGCGGCAGATTTTCAGAAAAGTTGCCGTCTCAGTTGCGGCTAGTGTCGCTTACCTGTGCAATAGGGCCAGAAACACACGGAAGTTAGAATTTTTTTAAAATTTTAGGGTTTTAGGTGAGAAAAATGACATAAAAAGAGGAAAAATAAGCAGCTGAAAAGAAGCCCCTAGGGCCTGAAGTAGCTGGATATGCAGGAATATGGAAAACGACAGCGGTCGTAATTTAAAACCCGTGTGGAGTCGCCATTTGTTAGTATGAATTCTTTGTCGAAGCGTACGAAAAAGAACCACTTTAGCTACGCATAACTAATAGCCCTAACAACAATAATGGCTGCAAAACATCTTCAGATCTGCAATTAGTAGTTAAAGTGCTGCAACAAACGGATCTATAAATGGAAAGACATTAAGCAGTAAAGTAAAGAGTTTGCTCCATGCATCCAACAGACAAGACAAGAACACGATTTTTGAATGAATTTTTATATTACAGGGCACCTGGGAGGAAACAAGAAGGTGTATCGAGATCTCCTCAATGGGATGGGTTCTTTGTAGTCCTCAGCACTTCAGATCTAAGCTTTCTCTCTCTTGTAGATGTAGAAAACCCAATGTAGAAGGTAGAGCTCAATGGGAGCAAAATGGCAGAAATGAGACCAAGTGTATAGATCCCGAGTGATCTAATATGCAACAAAAGGTGAAGAATGAAGGGGAAAACCCTCCTATTTATAACAAAATATTGGGTCATTCTAGATCTTGGTGCATGATTAAAATAATGTTAACCAAATCTAGATCCACCTCTATGGAATATTTTATTATTATTTGTTGGAGGGAAAGGGTGTTTGACTTGGGTCGAATCCCTTGATTAGTGAAAAATAAATAAATAAATGATTTATTTATCTTTTTAAGGAAGTGGTTGGGATATAATCAAATAAATAATGATTTATTTGATTAATGGTGGGTGATTTGGTCATATTTAACAAGGAGTATTATCTAAATAAGATTTAAATAATTATTCCTAGAAAATAACAAGATAACTAAGGGTTTATCTTATTAATTTCTTTGTTTTTGGGTTAAACATGACTGGGAATAATAATTAAATTATGGTTTAATTAATTATTCCATGAGGAAAATCAAACAAATATAGGTTTGTTTAATATTTCCTTTTGGGGTTTCCTATTTTAACATAGTGAAAGCAGTTTTACTTAGGGTAAAACTAGTCTTACATGGTGTACTTGGGTCCATCTAATGATAAAAGGTTAGATGACCAAAAAATGGTGTAACAACTATGACCAAGCGCAAACCCCAAAATAGATTGTCCCAAAAATTTCATCAGGCGTTTTCTCTACTGTCGATCCATGTAGATCGAACAGCGGACATCAAATCTTCAATGCTCGCGTTTTCCCCCTACTCAAACTTCTGTTGAGCCATTGCCGTCCAAATACATAGTGATCCGATGGTCTGTAGCCTATTCCGCCCAGTGGACCCTACAGCGCACTATGTCAAACCCGCCAGTTTCCATCGCACCGCTTATGCGCGGCAGGCAGTTTTTCTCCAATGCCCAGCGATTCCACTCATCGCGCGCCACGTGTCCCCTATACGACGGCAAAACCGCCATCCCATCGCGCATTATCCTTCAGACCAAGCCACGGAGTGATATGTGTAATACCTGTCCGATCTGTCAGCCCCCATCCGACGGATATCGTCCCTCGAAGCTGCGCATTGCTTAACTCATGGCCCCTGTACCTTTGGCCCACTGCCTGTTGCGCTTTGCCGTTGATCTCCACCACGACCGATGGTCTAGATTTTTTCCTTCATCATTGACTGTTCCACTCTCCCCGTGCTGCCATGTCATTTCCACATATTCCCTCCATACGTTTGTCCATTCTATTAAATATATTCATTCTAAGGTCGATGTTTTGAAGGTTTTTCATGTATAATCGCTCTGCATTCGGCCGACCTCTCACCATCTCTATTCTCTGTCATTCCACAACATTTTTCTGCCATGTTTCTGCAGTTCCTCAGTCATCCATGCAAGCATCCACATCATCCGATCCCATGCACTGTTTTCTTAATCAGTTTTTGTTTTTGCAGGGTTACGAACGATGAATGGCCGCCGTCATGCGAAATCCCTGTTACAATGGAAGAGGAATAAAAAATGATCATTTACAGGGGCAGAATTTATGAAGATGACCCGGGAAGGTGAAGACAGGACTTGCATTAAAGAAAGGCAGAATCCAAACTCTGAAAACCTCCCAGTGGCATTAAAGCTCGAGCTAACCTGACAGAGGCAGAGATGAAGCGGCAGAGTGTTTCAGTACAAAGCAAAGGAAATTAAGGCACGCTAATGAAGATCTTAAACCTTAAATCAGTGGTTAAGAGGCAAAGCACCAGTTTGAGGACCCCGAGGATTGATCAGAAGGTCCTGAGCATGAGTAAAAGGTAACATCAGGGTTTATTCGTCAACAGAATGTTTTTCCTCATCAAGTACAGGGTGTCCATACATCTTTTATTTAACACCCTATCCCTGAAGGAGTTTCCACCTTGACAACAGTTCAAAATCACCAGAGCATTGATATGGCAGACTTCTTAGTAGTTTATTTTATTTTTGTTCAAATCAACAGGAGTACCACAGCCGAAACATGTCAAAATCATATCTGAAGAAGATCACTCTTTTATAAAAGGGGTGACAGAGATTAAATACTCAGCATACAAGCAGAATGGGCCTCGGCCCTCTTTCTTTCAGATGTTTAATACAGCATTTAGTGTTCACCTACCTCCTCAGTTGATCTTTTTTTCATCTTCTGCTATAAAACACAGAAGGAAATTATTTTAAGGGTTGTTGATGAGATATCAGAGAAATGCAAGTATTTTCCTCTTGAGACAAGTTCTCTGTGTAATATTGTAAGATAGTCTGAGATTTGATGTATTCAGGCTGAATGTTCAAGTTATGGGTAATGAATGTACCTGATTGGTGTTGTTTTTAATACGACAAGTATGTTTCTTTGGATCCTGATCTAAAGTAGATGGGGATGTTTTCCTATCTCTGTGTTTGATTTCATTTCATTCCATTTCTACTGGCTCGCATCAGAAGTTTGGCATAAGATTTACCCTTGATAGGTACCTTATGTTGCTGCTCTCCGAGCCTTTTATGTTTTCTGGTTACATGTGTATCTGAATATTGATTTCAATTGATTTAACCAGTGTAGTGGATGTCATTGCCTGCTCTCTGATGTATGAATTGAAGAAATATATGTTTAGATGTTCTTGCTAGGATTTAGTTGGATGAGTTGAGAACATTGGGAGGTCAAGAACCCTGTCTCTGCCTCATTAGGATCTCTCCATCTCAATTAAGCCTTTCTAAGATCCTTTGTATTGCCTCTAATTTTGTCCAAGCAGGTCTAGAGTTAAATGACCTCTGGCCTGATCTATAGACAGAATTGGATGGTTCTCCTCCTTTCATTTTCAGTCCTTAATGTCCCATTCCAAATATCATCTTTAAGATCCAAATTCTCTAGATGACTAGCCCAACTGAAAGCTTTCACATTGAACACAAGTAGGTCCTTTCTTGACTTCATTGCCCGATGGCCTTGATGTTCTCTGAGTTATCTACCTTTGCCTAATTCCCTCTTTGCTCATCCTTGTCTTATATTGTACCCTTCTTTCCTGATTCCCAACAACCAAACATAAACAAACAAACAAACCTTGTGCATATAACTAGCCTGAAATCATAACTTAGAGCCTCAAAGACATACCCTTTGACTCATTTAGAGAGATCCCTCTCTGTACCTAGGAGGGCTAGATCCTAAGGACTGAAAGTGGTTCTATGTTGCCTCATCTTTTGGTCTTGTCAACCTGGCCAAAACATGGGAACCCCAACACTATAGAAGGTGGTTGGAGCTTCTCGGATGTCAATGATGGATGGATTCTCTGGTTATAATCAGGTGGTTGTGCTTCCAGAAGACCAAAAGAAGACTGCTTTCACCACAGCATAGGGTACATTTATGTATGCCAGGATGCCTTTTGGGCTGATCAACGCAGGGGCCACTTTCCAAAGGGCCATGGAAATTGCTTTTGTTGGGGATAAAGATAATTTTTTGGTAGTCTACCTCGATGATATCACTGTATTTTCAAAGGATGATACTGAGCACATTGAGCATTTGCATAGAACTTTTGAGAAATGCAGAAGGTATGGTCTTTCTCTCAATCCACAAAAATCTTTATTTTCATTAGAAGAAGGTAGGCTTTTGGGGCATATTGTGACTAAATATGGGTGTAAAAATAGACCCTAAGAGGGTAGAGGTTATAAATGGTATTTCTCTTCCCAGAAATAAGAAGGAGGTGTAGGTATTCCTAGGGCACATTAATTTTCTGAGAAGGTTTATTCCTAACTATGATGAAATAGTTAGACATATAAATGACATGATGAAGAAATATAATGAGGTTAAGTGGTCCCAGGAATCACGAGAAGCCTTTTCCAGGATAAAAAATTCTTTTGCAGAAGCCCCTATGCTAGCTAGACTGGATTATGCTAAACCGTTCATGATTTTTTCTTTTGCATCACCTTATATAATATCAGGAGTTTTATTGTAGAAAAATGAAGAAGGGTACGAGCAGCCCATCGCCTTCTTAAGTCAGGTTCTCCATGATGAAGAATTAAAATATAACATATTAGAAAAGCAAGCATACGCCCTAGTGAAATCCCTTAAAGCATTGCGCATGTATGTCCTACAATCCCACATCACTGCATTTTTTCCTATAGCTACTGTAAAAGATATTCTTATCCAAGGGGATAGTGAGGGGATAGTGAAGGAAAAAGGGGGAAGTGGATTGCCAAAATACAGGAGTATGAGTTGGACATCCACCCTACCAAGCTGATCAAAGGACAAGGGCTTGCAAAAATATTATCTAAATCAAACTATCAGGCTCTGGGTATAAATTTGTCCATAATAGCAAGTAAGGAATCTGAGGAGAAAGGAGAGTGACAGGGAGTAGAGCTAACTACTCCGGAAACACATATAAAGTACCTCACCAGTCAGTGGTACAAAGAGATAGTAGAATATCTCCTCACACTCAGCTGCCCTCCAAGCTATGATAAAACTAAATACATAACTCTAAGATTGAAATCACAGAATTACATAGTCGCAAATGGCTGGCTATACTGGCGAGATCCCTCAGGCATCCTACTCCTGTGTCTCACACAGGATGAGGTAGAGAGTATTATAGCTGAATTTCATGAAGGAATCTGTGGGGTCCATTACAGCTGGAGGGCCATTGCTCACAAAATCCTGAAGGCTGGTTTCTATTGGCCCAAGCTCTTTGGAGATGTTTTTGCCCGGGTTAGAGTTTGTGAGAAATGTCAGAAATTTGTTGAAAGACAGAAGTTGGCACCTCTGCCCATGATTCTCGTTCACGTGGACGAACTATTTAGGTAATGGGGAATTGAATTTATAGGTGAAATACATCCTCCATCGAGTGGTCAGCATAAGTGGATATTAACTGCCACTGATTATTTCAAAAAATGGGTGGAAGCCATACTTGCGAAGAACGCAACAGATACCGTGATAATAAAGTTCATGGAAGAAAACATCATATCCAGGTTTGGCTGCCCTGCTAGAATAGTAACTGATAATGCCCAGGCCTTCAAGTCTGCACATTTTGTGAGCTTTTGCCAGCAGTATAACATTACACTTAGTCACTCTACAGCCTATTACCCACAAGGAAATGGCTTGGCAGAGTCTTCAAATAAAACCCTGGTGAGGGCACTGAAGAAGGCTATTAGTGAAAATCAGAAAAATTGGGATTCCCAGTTGAAATTCGCCCTGTGGGCAAATAGAATTACCAGCAAGAGAGCAACTGGGAAATCCCCATATGAATTAGTATATGGGAGGGTGGCAGTATTCCCTATTCAGTTAGCCCTACCAGTAGCCCGATTCATGAAAGAAAGTCAAGAAGAGCCTGATGATGTGACCAGGAGAATAAATCAGTTGGTGGTGTTGGAGGAAACACGAAACCAGGTAAGTCAAAGTTGACTGAATATCAAGAGAAGATGAAGTACCTTTTTTATCAGCATGCCAAGGATAGGAAGTTTCAAATTGGTGATTTAGTGCTTAGATGGGATGTACGAAGAGCTGAAAAAGGGAAACATGGTAAATTCGACCCACTCTTGTTCGATCCTTTCAAAATCGTGGAACAAGGAGGTAACAACACTTTCAAGTTGGAAAATTTACAGGGAGACTTGCTTGACGCCCCTGTAAATGGTCAGTTCCTCAAACCCTACTTCTAGTTCTGATTCAGGCATAGATAGCCTGGTGTATCATACTATACATTATTTTCCTGTTTTCATCCTTGTTTGAATAATGTGGGTGTCATGATGAATTATGAAAGGAAAAGTAGAAGTGCTGAAGAGCAGGGTCTGCATAGAAGATTAAACGGTCGTCTGCGAAGTTCTCGACACGCCTAAGGATTAACATGTCGTCCCTAAGTGGAGCCAATGTTGATCATGTCAGCATTCTATTAAATTCTGTTAAATTCTGACAAGTAATCCCCTTTAAACCCCCTCAGTTTGGCCTAAAAAATCATTTTTTTCGCCTATCGTTCCCCTCCTCTAAACTCAAAATTTCATTAAAAAGGGCCAAAAACCCAAATTTAAAAATATATAAGGTTTGGCACCTTTTGGCCCTAGCCCCTCAGTCTTTTTCTCCACGTAACCTGGGTGCTAGACCAAGCTGTAGCTCGGAGAGCACTTATCGCAGGGGGATATCGGGCGCAGTATTATCCGTCGATCTGTACAGATCGAACGACCTTCATTGATCAACATCGCACCCGTGGCCCAACCCGTTTACTGCTCTGATCTCCTACCCACCGTCCAATCAAACCATAAATCAACGGTCCGCAGCTCGCCCGCCTTTGTGGTCCCCGCGCCCAAAAACACTGTTCAAAAACTGGTGGTATCCATCGCACCGCCTTTGGAGGGCGGGTGGTATTTTCCATTTCGGAGCGATTCCACTCATCGCAAGACACATGGATCCGTCACTATTTCAAAACCGCCCCCCCATCGTGCATTATTGTTCAGCATTTGACCCAACGCGATATTCATATCAACCGTCTGATCTGGGGCTCTCCATCCAATGTTCATCGCACACCAAAGGTGCGCGGATTTTAACTCAAGGTATCTATACCCTTGGCCCGCCATTTGTCGCCCTCCGACGCATCCTCAGCCATCAATCTCCTCCTGAGATCGGACAGTCCAGATTTATTCGCCTACCCGCCATCGACACGTGTCCTCCGCGATGTCACCATTCCACATGTGTTCGTCACATGCCCATCCCTTATATATATTCCATGCTAAGGCCAATTTCTAAGGTTTTGCATTTAGTTTTCTGGATTCCACCAACCTTCACCAGAGCATTTCTCCGTCATTCCGCTGCATTGTTTTCGCCATCACCATGCATTGTTCCACCATTTCATCATGTTGCACTGTCATCCTCGCTATCCCCGCTGCATCCACCTTCCCGTGCATTTTTTTCCTGATGATTTTTTGTATTTTGCAGGGTACGAGTGGTGGTGAACCGCCATGATTCACACTCTTGATTACAGTAACAGAGAACACCAGAAGGGACCATTTTTCAGAGGCTGGAATTATGGAGAAAGGCCTGGGAAGCTATTATGACATGACCTCCATTAAAAGAAGCAGATTTAAACTCTGTCAAACCCTCCATAGTCATTCAAAGCACATATTTTATGATCGGAGACATTAATATTGCAGACAAAGAGTATCAATGAAAGGCAGAGAGTTAAAGGCGTGTAATTGAAGATTTTCAAGCCTTAACCTAACCTTTTGAAGGCAGAGTACCGGATCGAAGACCCCCTAGATCACTCAGAAGGTCTATGCACAGAAAACAATACCCTCAAGGTTTCATTTCAGCAGAATTTTATTTCCAGGGAAGGACAGACTGCCCATGAGGTTTTTATTTCTCTACCGTGTTCCTGAAGAAACTTCCACCCAGTGCATTTATTTTAGAATGCAGGCCACAAAGTAAATACAACATTACAGAGTCATCAAGCAATATGGGTGTGCACATTTCCTCCATCTTGTCTTAAAGAGGCAAATTAAATGTTCATCATCGACTTCCTTTACGAGTTTTCTTTTTCTCCTATAAAAATCCTGAAGAATAGATTATTTGGGGTTCCAGATTTTATCAGAAAATCATGCAGTAAGAGGATTTTTGTATGCATTTTGTATAAACTCTCATATGAATGTACAGAGCCCATTGGGTTTCAGTGAGGAGGAGTTTCGTCTTTAAAGAAGATTCTGGTCTTTGATGTCTCACAGTGTGTAACTTTCCCTCATATGTGTTCAATTGATCATTTCGTTTCATCCGCCTTTCTTGTATCATGTTTCTGGAAGGTGAGTGGCTCACTGGTTTTTGGTGTGGATTTATCCTAGTTAATACCCATGTTCAAATTAGTCAAGCGCTTTAAATATGGCTCGGGCATGATATACTGTTTCACTATTCACTCAAACCATATTTTTGCTATATTAGTTTCTTTGGGAGGTTATTTTTAAAATGCTATTGTCATGTATGGATTCTTAAATTGGTAATCCCATTACATGGTAATATTGTGTATCTGGATATTGTCTCAATGACAGCTAGTATTCTCTTAATCTTTCATACACAGCCAACACCTTCTGATAATTTATTTCTGTGAGGTATTTCTGGATTGGCCCTCTTTACAGTAAGCTGCCTCTGAATTGTCTGATGCTTTTATATTGGAGTTTTTCACCTTGCCTCTGTAGTGTTACTCTCCCTGTATCTAGTTTCTGAAAGTTTTGGTCCCATTCAAATTAATATTTCTTGTTTTCAGGAGATAGCATGAGAGCTTTTTATTGATAACTCCCCCTGTTATACCATACGCTCCTTGCTATATAAAGATGTCCTAGGCACTGGTCTTTCACAACTCAAGGTTGTCTCTAGGAACCACAATAGATCAAATTACTTACTATGACACTAAATCGAAATAATATTCTTATAATACTATCTCATCGATGGTGGGAAACAATACCACTACCACTATTACTAATGTTTCCCCTAGAGTCTATAAAAATTCCACACTGCCTGGGGCATATTATGACCATCATCTTACCCCTTTTGAGCCTAGCTCTTCGAGTGTTTACATGCTTCAACTGTCACAGGTTGCATGCAAGAAATCTGGTACATCTTCCAAACATCAAGCTCCTCTACAACCACCTGCTCAAGACTCAACTCATCCTTCAGGTACAATTCCTCCAGGGCATTTCCCTCCTGCTAGTATCTCTATCGATCCTTTTCCACCAGGAACCATTCCCCCATGTCCTTCCCATATAGGATTAGTTCTTCCAAGTTATTATCCTTCTAGTTAGACCTTTCTTATTTCTTCCACCAAGAATATTTTCGACTCCTATGATGGCCACATTGAGTCTCCTTAACATCACTTTTGGGATCCCATTTTGGTACATTGATCATCTTGCAAACACTCTCCCCGACCAAATCAAAACTAATATAGCTTTTACCATGGTATAACTAGTTCTTACCACCCCTTCCTTTACTTAATTTCCACAAAAACCTCAAAAATAAGCCACTCCTATTGCAAAAGCATCTGTTGAGGGGGGAAAAGCCCAGAAAATTGGAAACAAAGACAAGGCACCCCAAGAAATTCCAACTCATCCAAAAACTCCAAAGCCTTCTTCTCCATGTCCTTTGTGTGATGTTTTTGGACACATCACCAATAATTTTCCTGAGATCCCTCATATTAATAATTTGGTCTGTGATACTTTTCTCGACCCTAAAATTCCTGAGGTCCATCTTACCATACCCGATTTTTCCACAAAGAATAAAACCTTACGGACAAATCACCCTTGTGATTTGTGTGATATATATGGATGTTATTCCCATCATTTCCCCCATATCAAATATTTGTGTGATACACTACACATTCTTCATGATTTAGATAGTGCTTGTAGTGATTCCACTTACCCTCTACTTGCCAGTCCTGGCCCAATGCTTCGCTAGGACAAGATGTTTCTCAACCCACCATCATGATTCCCCCTCCTAATTTTAGGATGGTGGATAATTCTGCCCCTATTATCTACCTATCTTCATCCATGGGATCGATATATTTAGAATCCTAAGGAGTTTCTTATTGTGCTTCTTTTAAACCTTGTTTGGAAGACAATTCACTCTCAACATATGTAGATTTTACATCAACTAGTCATATGTCCTGTTGTCCTTTGAGATGATTGTGGTCAATAATCATGCCAAATAATCTATAATGTTTTGTTTGTGTTTTTTAATATTAGAGGAACAATGCATAATATAAATTTTAGCAAACAATTATATATTTAAATCTTGTAGATAATATCGGTAATTATAAGTAAGGGCTCCTTGTTTATCTCACACGGTAATTAAGATTTTATAATTCAATTAAGTGGACTTATGTAAGAGAATATGATAATTAAATATTAATATTGAATTAATCAATAAACCATAAGCTGGAAAACCTTTAAACAATGTCTAAAAGTTCAACAAGATATATCTAACATTATCAAGATGATGACAATTTATAAATAAAGGGACTTACATCAACAGATTGTCAAGTAAATCATTCTTCATAATAATAATAACTTTAGGAGGAATTATAAGATTGGTGAAACACAGTAAACCTTTCCTATTTATCTTGATTTCAATTAAATATATGAAGAAACAAAATGGATGAAAACTGGAAAAAATCATAGAGAAGACAGAGCTATATGAGATAAGTTCATAATCCTTCTTGTATTATTGATGATCAAAAAGACTTGTACAATTTTTGCTTACAAAAATTCCCTCATCCAAGGGCGCAACCCTTAATAACTCGAACTGAGATTTATTTATACTAATTAACAAAACTTTAGAAATATCTTAACTTATTTACAATAATAGGATAAGAAGAATAAAAGAAGGAGACAGGTAGATGGAGTGTCTGTTTTTTTGGAGGTTGTTGATGATTCGACCTCTTTTGGTGAAAGTTGTTGCTAACTTGGCCTCTTTTGTTGGAAGTTTTTGTTGACTTGGCCCTTCAAAAATCTGATTTTTTGGAATGCTACAAAATTAATCTCTTACTCAATGGTTTCAAAAAAATTATCCCACTGATCTTCACTTAGGATTTCTACATTCATCATTTTCCTGAAAATTTTATCTACTTCAGTAAATCTGTCAAAATTTGGTCTTTGAATGAATAAATATTTGATTTGATGTTTGAATGGTCAAATAAAACTGTAGAGATTCCATAAAATCTCTCCTTGTAATGTGACCTTTCATACCTGCAAACTTTGATTTCTCTATTGCAATTGTATATAAATTTGTGAAATAATATTCTAACTTGACCAAATTATCATCTAATCCTACTAGACCTGTTAGTCCCTTATGATTTAAGACATTAAATTTAGTATGAAACCTTTGAACAATAAAATTTAAAGCTTCACATTTGGTATGAAACTGGTTGATCAAGTTTTTTTTATGCAAAACCTTCTTTATCTCCAAAATGGTTGTTGTTGGAAAGGTAAATCCTCTTTGTGGATAGAGATGATCCCTCTAGCCCTAGAGTGGGTCTAGCAACAAGGGAACAAGCTAGTGTGTATATTCCTAGGTAACAAATGAAATAGGTTGGGGTAGATTGTCCTACTTGGAGTCCAACGCGATTGTTGCAGCTATAGTAGTGGCAGCCTCTTGATCTCTATCCCGACAGGTCGGGGTCCTTCAACAATGGTACTTGTATTCCTGCATAAAGATCAAAGACAAGAGAAACATATAAGATAATACTTTAATTCATAGCTAAATATTTAGTCAAAAGGACTAAACACATTGTGTAAAATAAGCCATATTAACACAAGATGGGAACCAGACAATAGTCATGTATATATAAATAGAAGAAAGAGACTACAACTCGATCCTTGACGTTGCAGTCTCCTTCAGCGGGTTCAGTTGAAGTGAATCTCAAAGGATCGTCAGGGAATTGGGACGAGGTAAGGACACAAGCCTAAGCTCTCTCTCAACAAAGTTCTCTTTCTCTATTCTATCTCCATAGCAGAATGTTCAGCAATTCTCTTCAGCCTTTTAGCTATAATTGTTCCGCTAGTGTATCAATGGGAGGTAGCTTTATTTATGGAGGGAGAGGAGGATGTTGGGATCCATACAATGGTGGATGGGACGCCTTATCCTTTGGGAGGTTTCCCCAGAAGGTGGAAACAAGAGGCCAAAGGAGGGTGGTCATGGTTATTTAGTCGAACCACCCAGGATGACTTGCCCAAAAACTTGTTATCATGGAAACTTCACCTCTATTTTTAAAAAACATTCCAAAAATAGCTTGACGTAGGTAGCTCACTGGGATAGAGCGCCAATGGGCATTGGGCCCAGTGTTAATCTTCCTCATTGGTGCAAGGGCATAACGGTCTACCAGCGCCAACCCAAAAAAATGTGTTTCTGATGGTCTGCTCAAGGAATTGTCAACAGAAGGAATTTTTTCCTCATGGAAAGGGATGAAATGATGGTATTTTCAAGGCACAAAAATTCATATCAGCCATATAAATGATCCTCCAATGTGTGATTTTGGTATTGAAGGGATGGTGACAATTGGTATGTAATAGATGCCCCTTGAAGCATGAGGTCCAAGAGAGAGGGAGGGGTGAAAATTTTTATGAGAACGCGTTCGAAAAAAACACCGTTGTCAAAAGACCTACAAGTAAAAATAAAACTAATATATCTGATACATGAACATGTGGCATGGGTGCAACCATCCATAATAAAGTACATAAAAACTGAGATCCGAGGTATGGATGTACCCATCCAGCACCAAGGATCAACAAATAGACTCAGGTATGGTCGCAGCCATCCAATCAAAAGAGTCATGAAATAACTCATGATAAACCACAATATCATGTAGCCTGAATCTGATTAGAAAACACCCAGGGTCTTGCACTCCATTTCGACCTAAAGAAGTACAAATTCAAGCATGTGAATATGTGAGCTGGAGTCGAACATGCAAGAAAGTCACCTGATTACCAAGGAGTGATGAAAGATGTTAATAGGCACGAGAAAACCACCAATAATGACAATGGATCTCAAGGTACAACAGGTACAATACACAAAATGTGAACAATGATCTAGCATTGAACACCCACAGAATCACTTGATCGAAGGCCAATGATGTGTACCTATCGTTGAATGCGAAGAACTTGCCATTGAGGCATGCAAGCTCCAAGGTACGGGAAGAGAGTTTCTAGGTCAACTTCCTAGATAATGAGATGAATTCAACATGAAGTGATTTGTTCAAAGGAGGGTCATAATGTTTCCCACATCATCGATACGAGACAGAAGAACATGATGATAGTGAATCAGGACCAAACAGAGGATCAAAGGGAGGTTGAAAACTATAGAGGCAAATTTCTCTTGAACATATCAATGACATGATTCTGGATTTGGAATTATTTGACATCAAGGGATATGAGGTCATGATGATGTTGAAAAGAGCAGATGAGAGGCCAAAACAGATTACCCAAACCCATGGAAGCAAAAATGACAAAATGATATGTCCCCAACCCGACACGAATGCAAGTAAGTGTCATGTTCAAGAGCGACATACTGCCGACACGACTAAAAAATGGTTCCATTTTCCCCCACCATTTCTGGCGAGTACCCCAATTATTTTTTAAAAACAAGCTTGAAGGTGATGGTATATGCTTGTGATGTAAGTTTTTCCTTCAGAAAAATCCATCCTAGTACATTTTACGAGCCCTAGGAAGGAGGAACGCGGTGAACGTCACGGTGACGATGTCTGATGTCATCAGGGTTTAACGAGTCTGACAAAGGAAGAACTTGGCAAATTTTCATACTTAGAGAGTTTGAAAAGAAGAAAAAAATAAAATTCTAGCCGATCCCTTTTCGTAAATAGTCCCTCAGATCCAAAAATGTAGAAAACAATACTTGAGAGAACCTCTTAGTCGTTGTTATCACCCAAAACAATTTTCAAAACATCATTGTGTCAAGTTTGTTTTTGTTCATGGTTCAAAATTGGGTTTAGAAGTCAATTTAGGATTTGATCAAGGGTAGGCTACATTTTCATAAGTTCAAAGCCCATCCTTAAGTTCAAATAAAGTATTTTTTAAGGTCCATTCATTGTCAAGAATCCATAATTTCCATTTGTGGGTCATTTACTAAAGTTGCATGTCAAAAATGGTCAATTAGCCAAGAAAACTCATTTTCATAGCACCACTAGTTCAAAAAATTTTATTTGCGCTATGAAAGCGCTAATAGTTTCATAGTGCAAACAGGGAAAAATACACTGCAGGCGCTATGAAAGTGTGGTTTCTTAATTTTCTTTTCATCTGAGCTGGAAAAGATTAGAAACCATTGGGAAATGGAAAGTTAGTGGTATGATGAGTCAGTTAATGATGAGATTCAATGTACTTACACACGTTGTAGTTATCATTGTCATGATAGGGTATGAACGAGGGATCATTTAGTTATGAGATGACATTTTATATTCAAAATCTTGCCTAATTAGTCATTCTCGTTTCCTTTGCCTCCATTCGAGATGTCTGAGCACTGAAGTGTTAGATCCAAACCTATGGCTGTTTTATACAAGGGTTATCTTCATCCTTATCAAGCAAGGCTGATATAAATTAATCAAGTGAGGTTTTTGTTTCTCATTTTCAAGCGAGGCTGATTCAATTCATCAAGCGAGGCTAACAGGATTTCTGAGAAGCATGACAGAGGAAAAGAAAGTTCACAGATGGGGACACTATTTAAGGCATGAGCCTAAAGATATGAAGGCCATAATTGAAGACCCAGTAGTGATGGAGGCATTCAAAAGAGTAGGTTGTGTTTGATTTTTTGAAAATTTGCAGGGTTGCCACACATAGGTGTACAAAGAATTTTCCTTGAACTTCAATGGAACAACTACCAAGGTTGGGATGCTAAGTGTGTCAATTACACCAGAGATTATTGCTGCTATTATAGAGATACCAAGAGGTCAATAAACTTGGTTCAAAATTTTCAAATTTGATATGGAGCCATTCAAAGCGTTTATGAGGCCTGAGTATGCAAATATGGACCTCAATAATGCTATCCCTAGAAGTTGTATCAAAGACACTTATGAAAAGTTTTTGCTCAAAATTTAGAGGTATTTTACATGTGAAGGCAGATATCATAAGGCTTACACATATCATTTCAAGCTACTTCGGCATTTCACTGGTAATATTTCACTTGATTTTCCCTTTTATCTACATAGTAGTCTTACAAAAATGGATGATAAAGTACAAGCCAAATCTGATTTTAGATGAGATTCAGAAGATAGGGAGGGATTATTCATCATTTTTGTTTATAAATGGTTTTGAGTTGGAAACCCTAAATCCTGCTAGAAAACCTAAAACTAAAGGAGTTCCATCAACATCAGCAGTAGAGACTAGTCAACCTATAGTTGAAAAACCACAGGAATTTGCAAAACTCAATCCAGGGAAACAGGTTGAGAAAAGGGCAGAGTAGACAAAAATACTTGACACACCAACTCCATCACCTGCAAAATAGAGGTCAAATATTTTCAAAGAGGAAAAACAGAAACAAGTTGCTAGAAAGCAAGAAATCAAAAGAGTAACAAGAAGCCAAGTAGTGGTATTAAAAGGAAAGACAATTGCTACAGCTACAGAGGACAACCCAATAATAAAGGGAAATTTAGATGACATCCTGCATGGTATTGACATAGAGGAGACACCCATTTTTCAAGCTAAGTTCATTGGAGAAGATGAGCATAAAAAAAAGAAGGCTAAGTCTGCAAAGAAGCTTGAGTTTGAGGGTGAAAATGCAGCCTTCATCTTTCAAGAAAGAAAATATATAACTATGCATGCTAAGAAACTCAAGGAAGGTAGCAAGGAAGTTCAAGAACCTATTGAGACAACTAAAGCCCTTGAAGAAGTGGTTGATCTCTCATCAACTACAGTAAAGCATGCAACCAACATAACAAAGAAGGGGAAAGAAGAAATGAAAGAGTTTCAACATCTTGAGAAGAAATTGAGGTTGGAAAGCCAAGAAAGTTTTGTGATGAGAAAGAGGGCTAGAAAGCACAGTATTGAGAAAGCATAGTTTAAAAGAATGAAGGCACTGTGGGAAGGTCAAACTGGTTCTATTTCTGAAACTCCAACCAGTACAGTGCAACTTTTCACATGGACAGTCCCAGCAATAAAGGAAGCCAAATTTGTCAGAGTAATAAATACTCACTTGAGAGCTAATAATAGGAGACTTAAATATCAAGTGGAGGACTCGAAGTAGCAGATGAATTTGATTCATGATGAGTTAAAAATTAGAGGTATTAAGATAACAGTCATAGAAGAGCATATAGCTAAATCAAATTAAAATGAGCAAGGGACCTCATGAAGGCTAGATATGTTTTTTAAATGATGAAATCAGATTGATTTTGAGTTTTGGTAAATTTGCAATTTTCATTTTGGAAAATTTTTGACAAAACTGCCCACTCAGCAGTTTCATAGCGCAGACAGTGTAAAAAGGGAGAAAAGCGCTACGAAATTGTTGTAGCAACTTTTCTTGCCCTTTTTCATCAAATTTTGAGGGGTAAAACAATGGATCAAGGAATTAAATTTATAAGGAGGATGTATTTAAATTCAATTAAGATAATTTTGGAGGATAGAAGTTAAAAGCTTAAATAAAAATGGGGTAAAGGGCAGCGCTACGAAAAGCGCTATGAAACTATTTTGTTTTCATAGCGTAGTGTATTAAAACCTATTTGAACAGTTCAGAGATGGTTTTGGATAGCTGGAACTTAAGGAGGAGGTTTGGCATGTGTTAATTCGATTTCTAATAGCTAAGGAGATCGAAATAATGAGTTCATGATGGTCATAATGTTCCAAGAGTGCAAAGGACCCTATGCCTAAAAAACGGGGGGATTGTTTCCTATTTTGGTGGAGGACAAAAATATGGTCATGAAGAGTTGAAGTATTTAATCCATATTTGACCATGTATGAATACACTTGGAAAATGATGTAATTTGGTTTAGATAATGTTGTTATGGATAGAGATAAGGATTTTGAATCCTATTTGTAATAGGACTTTTTAGTAGATTAACTGTCTTTTTGTAATAAATACCATGTCATATGGTTATGCAAGGTGTCAAGAGTCAAGAATTTGATGTATCTAGCACAAGATAAGATTATCTCATGTTGTAAATGGTCTATACAGGACCAAGAAATCGAATGTATCAGGGTTGGACATTTTTTGGCAAAAGACTGTGTTTATTGTAATTGACTGGTTTTCAGCTAATACAGGAGATTTCTACTTAACCAACTTTAGATTCATAAGGAGTTTTAGTGTGTTATTAATCTATTTGAATCTCTCTATTATCCCATTGTAGTGAATTTTTTCTATGTTACTCAGAATTCATCTTTGATGCTCTGACTTCCTATATAGATGAACTAACTATGCTTTTTACAATTTCACATGTGTATCTCTTGACTAAAACTTTGATATGCCTCAACTTCCATGTTAAGTAGATTTATTGGTTTAATAAAACTATTTTGACTCCATAAGCCCAATGTGTACTTTCTGATGTGATTTTCAACCTACATTTACCATCTATCTGATTATTACCCCACATAGAGTTGTCCATCTATATTTTATCAAAAATCATTAACCCTTGAGAGAGCCCTCTCAGGTTGAAGAGGCTAAGCCTCAATAAAAAGATTGGTTTGAAACAGTTACATGCGATTTATTTGATTAGCAGCCTATCAGGTCCAATTTTGTGATAGCAGTGGCGATAGGGTAAGGTTTTCCTTTTTCGTAAATAATCTATCCTAGCCTGAAAAAGGGGTAAATGTGTACTGGGTAGATATCGTTTCACAGCCATTAAACGAGCTCAAAATGAAAAGAGTCTCAAAAATATTTTCAGTTTGAGAGAGTCATAAAAGAGTTGAAACATGACTCCAATGGTGAATTTTTCGTGTTTTTACCGAATCCAAAAAACAAGCTTAAAGGGGATGGCATATGCTTGCAATGTAAGTTTGTCCTTCAAACAAATCCATCCTAGTACATTTTACGAGCCCTAGGAAGGAGGAAATCGGTGAATGTCATGGTGATGATGTCCAATGTCATCAGGGTTTAACAAGTCTGACAAAGGAAGAACTCTGTGTCTTTTCATATTTAGAGAGTTTGAAAAGAAGCAGAAAAGAAAACTCTAACAGGTCCCTTTTCGTAAATAGTCCCTCAGATCCGAAAAGGTATAAAACAATATCCGAGAGAACCTCTTATTTGTGATAGGCTAAGGTATTCCTTTTTTGTAAATAATCCGAGTTCAAAAAGACAAGAGTCTCGTCAATCTTTTCAGTTTTAGAGAGTCAAAAAAGAGCTGAAATATGACTCTAACAATGACTTTTCGTGTTTTTACTGAGTCCAAAAAAGCATAAAATGCAACTCATTACTTCATCATTGTTAGGTTAAAAACCTGTTGTTGCACAAGAGACACACGTAAAACCCATTTCTCGAAATAACATAGTGAAATACTTGAAAAATATGTCTTAAAACCTAATTAGGGTTCTGAAAAGTTATAAAATGCCAAAAATGGTAAAAAATAATTACTTTCCACTTTTACCTCTTGTGGAGCAATAGTTACCCTTTTTACACTGTTATTTTGCGGCAGCGATAGTGGGCAATCCGGCAGACCAATCTCGAATCCGTTAGTTCTAGGTAAGAGCTAGTATCGCTTCCTACATTTTGATTCCTTTTTTATTACCTGCAACCCAATTTTATGTGTGTATGGGGTAATTTAGAAAAATTTAGGGCGCGGCGGTTGGCGCGGGTATGAGGCATGGACTCGCACCAACCGACCAAATTTCTGAACTAGGGCACGCCCATTGGCGTGACTATTTCTAAAACAGTCGTGCTAATCGCAACATGCAATTTTAGCTTAAAAATGCAAGAAAATAGGCCCATTTTAACCAAACAAAAGCTTTGAATTCAGCTAATAACATTCATATGAATGTTTTTGTAGGTATAAAGCGGAAAAATGGTGATCGAATGGAAAGAACAAGAACACATTGAAGAAGACGAACTTGCCATGGAGAATGAAATATGCATGGAAGCTCTTAGAGATTGTGGGCTCAAGAAATTATTCATGAAACCATGCCTCAGAGCTCAACCAGAGTTGTTGCAATACTTAATCAGTGTCTGGGATATTGATCAAGAAAAGTTCATCATTCATGATCAGGAACTTGAGATCGAAGTTTCTAAATTTTATTTCATCATAGGGCTGTTGCGGAGGGGGGAAGTACTAATCCTAACCAGCACC
Organism: Pinus albicaulis; assembly: GCA_034641835.2. Lineage (NCBI taxonomy): Eukaryota > Viridiplantae > Streptophyta > Pinopsida > Pinales > Pinaceae > Pinus > Pinus albicaulis. Next base: position 1,193,343,309 of record CM076583.1, read on the forward strand.
CAGCCCACAATGGAGAACATGAGTATGGTGATCAACAGGGTGTGTCCAAGGGAAAGGAAAGGATCAGGAAACAAAAAAGTTGATATTCAAACTATTTCAGACTTGGCACTAAAGGTAGTGCTGCACACCATAACATGAGCTGCAGGATCGCAGGCACCACACAAAGCGAGAAAGACATAGCTACTTCTTGTTGTAGACTGCCTGACACCGACCCTATATAACTGGGTAGAGGAAGTGACAATTAACATGAAATGTCAACTGACAAAGTGCAAGAAAACCAAGATGGAACAGTTTGGCTACGGGTCCATTCTGGTATCGTTCATCTTGGAAGGACTACAAATCTTTCAGTGTTAGGATGTTATAGTCCTGACACCACCAGCTTAGGAGCCATGGATGGCCCATTGGGCAGCTCTGATGCCAAGGTCAGGGGGAAGCCAAAAAATGTCCTAGAGAGTGGAGTTCTTTGAGTGGCTCCACTGATAGCTGATCGTCATGGAGGATTGGCTCTACTCTGGCACAGATTTCACTAGTGATACATATCTCCCACTCCCAGAAGGAGAGGATTGTGATGAAGTACTTGGTAAGACTCATTTTTTATTTTCATGAGTATTATGAATTTTTTTTGTTAGCATGTTCTAATATTAATCGATGTATGTATATGTTGGCCCAGAAAGGCCTGCAGGTATGTCCCCGATAGCGAGGTAGATTCCTCGCAACTTTGATGTTTCCCCTCATGGTGAGGGAGGCGAGGAGGAAGAAATCATTCGCAATTTGAAGGGAATCTACCGTGGGATCTTGAATTATGCATGATTCGATGATGTTCCTCGTGCATACCATAGACACACTGCAGGGGTGTCAAACCAAGTTCATCGCTTACTGAAGCGGCTTGTACGGGCAGTGACATGCTATCATGAGCGTCATGCCGAGTAGACACCTAGGTTTTATTTTCACATATTTTTGAGAGACATGATGTCTCAGGCTGTAACAAAAACACACATATTTTTTAAACTTTATGATGCACACTGATGCAAACATTCGATATATATATCTACATCTATTTTCTTGTTATGGATATTGTCATGTGATGATAATTTTTACAAATTATGAAAATGTCTATCTAATATAATGCTTGCGACTATATCAATTAATGCATTCATTTGCCTAGGAATATATTTATATGTGATGTAATGAAAATTTCTTTCTAGAAAACAAGCACGTAAATACAACCTTAAGATGAGAGAATTTCTAACTGAATAATGTCCATTAAGTTGAAGAACGACAAGCTGCGAGTCTAGATTTACAACCAATGCACGAATGTCGAGGATAATAGCCTCGGTTAATAGTTTAATGACAGCACTATACTCAGTGACATTGTTTGTAGCTCATCCTAGACATATACCTTGAATATCTATCAACTCACCAGCAGGATCATAAATCACCCAGGCTACTGAAGACAAGTTTCGGGTACTGCGGGAAGCACCATCCGCGAAACTAACATAAAGGGTAATAGACATCTACACAATAATAAATGACCCAATAAGTAGGAAAACACTCACAAATCACACCAAGCCAAAAATGTACAAAAATGAAAAGAACACCTATGTACACAAAACATGCATGAATGACTCATGCATAATATTTTCTAAGATACAACCCATTTTTGGGTTGATCCGAAGGATTACCTTCATAATCAATAAGATCATAGGCCCCATTCCGCAAGACACGTTTAACAATGTAGGGCCCATGCCACATGGGTTGAAATTTTCCTGCCCCCAACTTATCATGAGCTTGGTTGTGTTAGTATGAATCTTAATTCCAAGCGTACGAAAAAATACCACTTTAGCTAGGCATAAAAAACAGCCCTAACTGCAAATGACTGCTAATATCTTCAGATCTGCAGTTAAGTGATCAAGATAAATGCTGCAAAAATCTAGATCTATGCATTAGAAGACACTAAACAGTAGAAAAAATAAGATTTACTCCATGCATCCAATAGACAAGACAAGAATATATCAAATGAATTTTGTATTAATGGCACCTGGTAGGAAAAAACAAGAGGGTCTTCCTTGTTCTCCTCAATGGGATGGGTTTTTGTAAGTCCCCAGCACTTCAAATCTATAATTCCTCTCTCTTGATGGTGTAGAAAACCCAGACAAAAATGGAACTCAAAGGGAGTTCACAAGAAAAATGATAGAAAAATATGACAATGATGGTGGATCAAAGTCAGACCAAAAGTATAGATCCAGAGTGATCTTTAGGCAACCAAAGGTGGTAAATGAATGGGAAAACCCTTCTATTTATAACAAAATATTGAGCTAGTATAGATGTTGGTGCATAATTAAAATATTATTAACCAAATCAAGATCAAACTTTTGTGGAATATTTTATTATATTTGTTGGAGGGAAAAGGAATTTGACTTGGGTCAAATCCCTTTATTTGTAAATAATAAATAAACAAAAGATTTATTTATCATTTTGAGGATGTGGTTGAGTAATAATCAAATAAATAATCATTTATTTAATTATTTAAGGGTGAATTAGTCATATTTAACAAAGAATATTATTTAAATAAGGTTTAAATAATCATTCTTAGAAAATTATAAGATAAATAATGATTTATCTAATTAATTTCCTTGTTTTGGGTTAGATATAACTAGGAATATTAATTAAACTGTTGTTTAACTAATTATTATTTGAGGAAAATCAAACAAATGTATATTTATTTAATATTTTCTCATGGGGTTTCCTGTTTAGACCATAAAAAACTTAATAAAGGTGGTTTACTAAGTAATTTTCATAGTGAAAGAAATTTTACTTAAGGTAAAATTGGTCTTACATGGTGTGCTTGGGTCCATCTAATAACAATAGGTTAGATGACCAAAAAATGGTGTAACAAATTGCCCCCCAGCGTGTGAGCATTAGGAGCTAATTGTATGATCGAAGTACTTTGTAAGAACTCAATCACTAGACATCAATGGGGAAGTCAAAGAGAGAGAAGTATAAGGTATACCAAAGCGCTGAAATAAGTAGACCCTAAGGAGGCGAGACTTACAGGTGCGACAAGTCTCTTTCATGTGTGAGTACCTATGCTATAGGCGGTGGGGGAGGCATACCTATGCTCGCTGAGGCAAAGTACAAAAAATAAGGCATCCGGAAAACCATGCGACTGGCCAATATAACACATGCTGGCATAAACATGAGCTAGATAAACAACGCGATAATGAATCCCACATACATATTGTGCCTGGGATAACAACCAAGACTTGTATAATGATATCTGAGTACATGAGATATAAATGCAACCTAGATGCCCCTAAAAATAGGAAAGGGCTTTAAAAATTTGACTGATACATGCAAACAAAAGGCATTGCAAGCGGCTAAGGCTGACATCATCAAACATATGGAGCTCCATCGAAGGATGTAATGATGAGGTAATTCGAGTGTGTGGGGGGCTACCTGTAGGGCCACCCCCTCATGAGGGCTGAGACATCTCACACACACCCGGGAATCATCGATGCCAGTTGCTGCATCACTGAACCATCGAGTATACAGACACCGATCATGCTGAAAGGAGCTGGAGCTAAGAAACAATCAAGTCAAAGGGCAATAAGGAGTCCCTTTTCCTGATCCGAGGCACTGAACAAGAGTGGGAACTAGAACCAAGGTACACTACCCTCTAGACCTATCTTTTGGAATGAATGAGTTGATGTCGATAGAAGGAGGTCTGCCATAGGTGAGGCAATAAGGGATCCTCGACTAAGGCATGAGAGAAAATAGTAGAGTGACTGACAGAATAACACCAATGATGATGATGAAATGGGGGGGACTAAGTAGCGAATGAAAAACTTCCTTTGTTAGAGCATAAATGGCATGGATGGCCTGGCAGCGACTAACACAATATCATGAGGGATATGGGAGAGTGGGACTGAAGGCCATAGGGTGTGACATGAGAGAGGGACCGAGCAATGAAGGATGGAGGGCTATAGCGAGATGCAAAGGGACTCGGGATAGACTCCATGAATGAAATAATGACTCAACTCGGATGCTCTAAACAAGGGTGACTCGATGGTGCTACCACACAGAAGAGGTCCAATGGGGACCATGAAAACATGAGTACAAGATGGTAACTCATGATGAAAGTTGACACAAGCATGGAAAAGTATGGGGGAAAAGTGGTGCCCCTCATTACGATTGTTGCAAGTGAAGAAATTCTGTTTTGAAGAGGGGCGAAGTGACGATTCTTGGAAAAATTGTGTCCTCGGGAAGTATCAAATCACTAAAAAGTATGAGCTGGCTACCTAAAGATAATAAAATATGCATTTCCGAAAGGAAATGCTAAGGATAATATTTCTTTAGATAGAGTGCACTGCGAGGATTGGGAAGGGGATGGCCTTCGAAGTCCTCTAATAGATATGCCCCCTTACCTAAATCCTTACTGATGATGTAAGGTCCTAGCCATAATGATTCAAACTTCCCATGACCAAGGACATCATGGGCTTGGTCATACACCAGAACAAGATCACCTTCATGAAAAGTATGAGGTTGGACGTTTTGGTCATATTGAGCTTTGGTGTGTTTCTTAGCTACCTCAATGGTTTGCAATGCAACAATACAGTCTTCGGAAGAGCGCTCAAGCATGATAAGTCATTGTTCTAAAGGTTGGGTGTCAGGGAGAAGTTCAACGGCTAGATGAAGGAAATAGATTTCACACTCGATCGGTAGGACTACCTCCTCTCCAAAAACAAAGTGGAAAGGAGTAAACCCGGTGGTGGTTTTAACATAAGTTCTATAGGCCCACAAAGCAGGGAAGAGCATAAGGTGCCAATTGGTTTTGTGCTTATCCACCATCCGTTGAAGCATAGTTTTAAGAATTTTATTGACTGCTTCAACTTGGCCATTACCTTGGGGGTAATAAGAGGAGGAATATTGGTGCTCAAAGACCAACAGGGAGGATATCTCACGCCATATATCATCTTCAAAATTCCAGCCATGGTTGGAGACCAGTTGTTTTGAAACTCTGAATCGAGCGATCACATGGTTAAAGAAAAAGAGAGCTGCGGTAGCTGCCGTGTTGTTAAACGTTGCCATGGCCTCAACCCATTTAGTGAAATAGTCAACCACCACGATGATATACTTATGGTTACCAACTGATGGCAGTCAACACTCTATAAAGTCTATGGCCCACTTGCATAAGGGACCAGCGGAGATGACAGGATGAAGGGTAGCTAGTGGAGCTTGTGCCTTAGGGGAAAAATGTTACAAATTGGGGCAGTGTTTGACTACCTCAATGCAATCACCAAAGAGAGAAGGCCAAAAGTACCTAGCACACATGATTTTCTGGGCAGTGGCCAAACTAGAGAGGTGGCCACCACAAGCACCACTATGACAGGCATTGAGGACTTGCTCTGCTTCAGTGTGCGTGAGACAAAGATGAAGGATATAATCTACATCATGACGATAAAGGTCATCACCGATAAGAAGGTAGCGGGGGGCATGGTGTCAGATACGTCATCGAGCATCATGGTTAATATGGAGGGCGAAATTTTGGTTTCGCAAATAAGTGAGGATGTCCCCATACTAAGGGTCATCGGTGGTAATGGCAAACAAATGTTCATCGAGGAAATTATCATTAACTGGTGGATCTTGCGTACGTGTAGGTAGTTCAAAAATGAGTTCAGCGAGGCCTAATCCTTTCTTAATTTTTGGTGTGACAAATTCAATATCGAATTCCTGGAGGATCATGATCCAATGGGCATACTTCCCACTGATGATTCGATGACTCAATAGGAAGACCATAGGGTTGGAATTAGTCATGACCTTGGTGGAATGCATGAGGATGTAATAACGAAGTTTCTAAACCGTGAACATGACAGCCAGTGCTAATTTCTCTTCATGTGAGTAGGATACAGGAGGTCCTACCAAGTTATTACTAAGATAATAGATAACATTTTCAATTCCATTGTCATATTCCTGAATGAGAACTCCAGCGACCGAGTGGGTTGACGCAGAGATATACAAGATGAAATCCCTATCAAAGTCAGGTGGAAAAATCAAGGGAGCGGATGTTAGCGCATGTTTCAGGGCATCGAAATACTCTTGAGCATAGGTATCCCAAACAAAATGGATATTAGAGTGAAGGAGTCTAAGGAACCCATGCGCAGTGGTGGCATAGTCAGGTATGAACCGGTGAAGGAAATTAGCTTTGCCTTGGAGGCTTTGTAAATGGCGTAAAGTACGAGGGATAGGAAGCCCAAGAATGGCTTGAAATTTTAATGGGTCAAGTGTGATACCATATTTAGACACAATGAAGCCTAGAAGACGGCCGACAGGTACACAAAAGACACACTTCAGTGGGTTGAGGTGGATATTATACTTGCGGCATTGGAGAAATATGGTATGTAGGTCGTGGAGGTGTTGCGCCCGATGTTTAGAACACGAAGTAAGGTCATCTAAATAAGCAAGGATAATATAATCCAGGTCATGGAAACAGTAAGAAATAGCCCACTGAAAATTGGCTCCTACGTTTTTAAGGCTGAACGGCATGAATCGATAGGAAAAGGTTCCCCATGGACTAATGAACATGGTTTTAAGTTGATCAGCACGATGAATAACAATTCAGTTGTACCTGGAAAAACCATACATGAAGGATAGAACCTCGTGCCCCGCACACTCATCAATGATTTGGTCAATGAATGGTGTGGGGAAGTTGTCTTTGGGACAAGCTTTGTTCAGATCGCGAAAGTTAGTATAGACACGGATGGTGCCTTATTTCTTGAGAATGAGAACTGGATTGGAAACCCAAGTGGTGTATTCAATGGGGTAGATAACCCCACCCTGCTTGAGCTTAGCGATTTCGGCTTTGACAGCTTCTCATTTGGAAGGATTAATGAGTCTCAACTTTTGACAGACAGGATTGGCATCAGGACATGTATCGATGTGGTGTTCGACAATGGCAGGATTAAGTCTGGGCATTTTTTAATAGGACCAGGTGAAAATATCGCAGAATTCTTTGAATAGCTTGGTGTAATCCTCAACCTCTTCTGGGGTGAAATGGGCACCCAAGGTGATATTTTCTTCTATACCTAGTTTGTCAGAAATGTTAATTTTAATGGTAGGGGAGATATTGGCGATATTTCCTTCTTCGAAAGCATCAGGTGTAGGAATGGGATTTCCAAACCAATCAATTTCATTAGGAATGAAGTATTTAGTTTCCATATCATATTGTTCATGGGACTGCTATGGGAGAAAGTATGCACAGTGGTGCATATCATCCCACAGAAAGTCAGGATCGATCAGCACTTCCATAATGTCTTCATCGGAGTGAAATATGGGGTGACTGGAGGAAGGGAGACCACCTACCGCAATAGAGCTACCTAACTCATCATCATCTGATGAAAGGCTCACATGTGAAACGTCATGGGGGATGATCGAAGAGTAAGTAGATAAAGTATCTACCGATGTTGAGCCCGAGGTGATCACTGAAGGGAGGTCAAGTGGATCATCAGGGGAAGTACCCATGGGGGCTTCCACCAAGGGTCTTATGGATGGCGATAGGTATAAAATGGTGGCCGAAGGCTCTACCATGTTGACATCAGGAGGAGGGATGTCAACGGTAGTAGGTGGATCCTCTGGTGATGCCCCTTTGTGAGCTTTTCCTGTCTTACCTGAAGCGGTTGCAACGGGAGGTGGTTCCTGTTGAGGTGATTGGGGTACTATTGCAGTAAGAGAGGTCATGGAAACTGGTTGAACCAGGGTCAAAGCAAGATAAGGTGTGGGTTGACCAGGTGGGGTAGCGGCTGGAGGATCGAGGTACCAGACGAGAATCCCAAGGGTCAGGTTAGGAAGAGAGAGGGTGGCCATAACAGGTACCGTGTACACCCCTAGTGGGGGAGCTAGGAACAATATCTGACCAGAGGGGTAATGACAAGGTGGGACAGCTCCAAGATGTTTAAGGCCTAAAGGAACTATTCCAGGATGATAAAGAGGCTCACGAGTACCATCTGAAGGTGAAGGGCCAGGAGAAGAAGGTTGATCAGATGAAATCATGAGAATCTGGTAATTGGAGGTACCATATGGAAGAGATTGAGTGGCCACCAGACCTTCAGGTGGAAGGGTAGCCACAAATCCTTGCTGAGGGAAACGATCAGTAAGCACAGCTAGTTGACTAGGTGCAGGACTAGGAGGAATGAAAGGGATGGCTTGTTGTCTTCTCAATGTTGCTTGAGACTCCCACAACTGCCGCATTTGTGGTAAAAGAGGACAATCATGCATATAATGACCATAAACACCACAGTAAGAACAGGGCTAATACTGGAGGAGTTAGAGCACCAGGTTGTGGATACAGATAATAAGGAGGTTGGGTAACAGTGTGGTAAACATGATGTTGGGCAAAAAGAGGAGGCATGCCGTATCCTGGATACATGCTACCAGGAGGGGGAAAAGTGCTGGAGGTGCTAGCCCCTCCCTGAGGAAAACCATACCCCATGGGAGGTTGAGCATATAGATTAAAGAGAGCTCCGATGATAGCATCGAGGAGGTTGAGGCCTACCATGAAGGGGAGCAAGGGTGCAGCCAGGGTAGTGTCCATTGCGGTCCCACCAGTGATATTCCCAGCCTAAGGGCTGGGGTTACCACCAGTAGCAGGTCTTGCACCAAACATGGTGAAGGTGTTAGGGGGAGAACTGAAGGCGAAATGAGAAGGAGAACCCAAAGGACCAGAAGAAGAGTTTGTGTGCAGACTCAATGGAGGACGAACTCGACCCCTACGTGGAGGAGTAAGTCGTCCTACTGGAAACTGAGGATGAAGGCGAAGAAGTCTCTGGGATAAACACCTTGGTGGTGCAATGGTGACGATACAAACATGGCACAAAGGAAAAAGGGACCGACAAGGGTAGGGAGGTGCAAGATCAACTAATTACAATGTCGAAACAAGTGCAGGGAGGTGCAGGATCAATTGATTTCAATGTTTTTAGAGTCGTTTCTTAGTAGTGTTAAACAAGCCCTTTTTCACTTAGGGTGTGTGTGTAAAAGTGTGTAAATTTTAATTTTTTAACCGAGACGTTTCTAGAGAAAAAGAAAAAGTGCTCTGTATAGTTGTAAATAAACCTACAAATGACAGTATATAGGCTTGCAAAAACAGAAAATAAACAGCTAATAATGAAATAATCTAAACCCAAGGAGGCGGATCTCTCAAAAACTAGTCTATATATGAGTAAAAAAATAATCAAAACACACTAAAAAAAATCTAATAGATCTATGGTCAAGAGGGACAGGGATCCAAAAGACAAAATCTGCTGGAAAGTGGTGCAGAAAACAACAACAAATCAGAGGAAAAATTATTGTAAAAATGGTGGCAAATGGCTATCTCTTGAAGGGAAATGGAGTGAACCCTAGAGGAAAACCAAAACAAAGCTATGTGAGGTTATTTGGATGGATAAAAAGCCAATTTGAAGTGGATATGAAGGTGAGGTATCAGATCTGAAAAAATGGCTGAAGACTTTGAAATTTCAGACAACCTGCAATAGCAAAAACTCTTCCACAAAATATGGAGGGTACTGAAGCCCTACAGGTCTAGGTTCCCACTTATTTGAGCAAAAAATAACAAGTAAAGGTCCAAAATGGGCAGAGACAGAGGTCATACAACCCTGAATAGAGGCTCAGACAAAGACAAAAAACTTTCAGAAAAATCCCTGCAAAAAGTTCAGGTCACAGTTTCTGACCTATTTTCAGCAGAGGTCACAGTTTTTGGGCTGAAAGTGTTCCCTGAAGGTCCAGGTCACAAGTTTTGGGCCAAAAAGTGTGACCTAGACTTCCAGCACTCTCAGAAGCAAGTTGCAGAAAAAATTACCGTCTCAGCTGCGGCTGATGTTTGTCACCTGCGCAATAGGTCAGAAAACACACGGAAGTCATAATTTTTATCGTTTTAAGGTTGTATAGGTTAAAAACAACATCAAGAAAAGAAAAAACAAGGGGCTAAAGTGAAATCCTAGGGTTTGAAGTAGTTGGATATGCAAGGATCAGAAAAATGACACTGGTTGTAATCGTAAACCCGTGTGGAGTCACCAGTTGTTAGTATGAATCTTAATTCCAAGCGTACGAAAAACAACCACTTTAGCTAGGCATAAAAATAGCCCTAATAGTAGAAATTAATTTTAATATCTTCAGATTTACAGTTAGGTGATCAAGATAAATGCTGCAAAAATCTAGATCTATGCATTAGAAGACATTAAACAGTAGAAAAAACAATATTTACTCCATGCATCCAATAGACAAGACAATAATATATCAAATGAATTTTGTATTAATGGCACCTGTGAGGAAAACACAAGAGGGTGTTCCCTATTCTCCTCAATGGGATGGGTTCTTATAAGTCCTCAGCACTTCAGATCTAGAATTCCTCTCTCTTGATGGTGTAGAAAACCCAGACAAAAATGGAACTCAAAGGGAGTTCACAAGAAAAATGATAGAAAGATATGACAATGATGGTCTATCAAAGTCAAACCAAAAGTATAGATCCAGAGTGATATTTAGGCAACCAAAGGGGGTAAATGAATGGGAAAACCATCCTATTTATAACAAAATATTGAGTTAGTCTAGATATTGGTGCATAATTAAAATATTATTAACCAAATCAAGATCCAACTTTTGTGGAATATTTTATTATATTTGTTGGATGGAAAAGGAATTTGACTTGTGTCAAATCCCTTTATTTGTAAATAATAAATAAATAGATGATTTATTTATCACTTTGAGGATGTGGTTGAGTAATAATCAAATAAATAATGATTTATCTAATTAATTTCCATATTTTTGGGTTAGATATAACCAGGAATATTAATTAAACTGTTGTTTAACTAATTATTCTTTGAGGAAAATCAAACAAATGTATATTTATTTAATACTTTCTCATGGGGTTTCCTGTTTAGACCATAAAAAACTTAATAAAGGTGGTTTACTAAGTTATTTTCATAGTGAAATCAATTTTACTTAAGGTAAAATTGGTCTTACATGGTGTACTTGGGTCCATCTAATAACAATAGGTTAGATGACCAAAAAATGGTGTAACAGGTTGTACAGGAGGATGAGGTCTCCTTTTATGAAGGAGCGAGGGGAAACTGACTGGTCAAAATGATCTTTGATCCGCTTCTTTTGTGCTTCAATGAAAAAAGTAGCAAAGAGGTGACTTTCATCCAACCATTCTAAGTAGAGAAGACGCTCTCTTCCAGTGAAGTGTTTGGCAGCAATTCAACAACCAACTTGAGCAAAGGTATTTCACACTCAATCAAATGGGTAGCTTACAGACCATAAACAAGCTGAAATGGATTGAATTCGGTCACATCCTTAACTGAGGTTCAGTATGCCCAAAGAGCCGAAAATAACATGAGATGCCAGTTTGATTTTTGCATCCCAATCGTACGTTTAAGCATGTGACAAGAAATTTATTCACAGCTTCAACCTGGCCATTGGCCTGAGGATAGTACGATGTTGAGTTGTTGTGACGCAAGCCCAACTTGGAAGTCAACTCTGCCACCATATAATGCCGAAAATGGGAACCATGATTAGTAGCGATGGCTTGAGGGACACCAAACCTAGAAAAAATGTGATTGAATATGAACTGAGAAGTTGTCTTACTATCATCCACAAGTGTAGTAATTGTTTTAGCCCATTTGGTGATGTAGTCAATGGCTACGATGATATAAGCATGCCCCCTGGCCATTTGAGGGTTACACTTCATAAAATTGATGCCCCACTTCGCAAAGGGCCCAACAGTAATGACAGGGTGGAGATGGGAAGGAGGTGTGCGCATATTTCGCTGGTAGATCTGGCAGTCATGGCATTTACGAATAGAAAAAATATATTCCTTGAAGATGGTGGGCTAAAAATATCCAGCATGAAGAATTTTCTGTGTAGTAGCATAACCATACATGTGACCACCACACACGCCACTATGACAGTCATTCAAGTATTTCTTAGCCTCCTCGAGAGTCAAACACCAATGGAGAATGGAATCAACTTTGACACGGTAGAGTGTATCTCTGACTATACGATAAGTTTGTGATTGATGCCGGATGCATCGGCAAGAATCCTTTGTCAACTTAGATCTAAAGGTATAAGTCTGAAGATATATGATGATATTACTGTACCAAGGATCGAGGGTGCTAATCAGAAAAAGCGTATCATCTGGAATGTGTTCCTCAGAACCAGATGAGGCGGAGTTGGAAGGGAGATAGCAGACACGATCGGAAAGAATAATGATTTCTTTGAGTTGGCAGTGGTAAACTCCAAATCGAACTCTTGGACTATGACAATCCACTTCAAGTACTTGCCCCCCAGCAATTGATGAGACAATATATAGGTCATCGGGTTGCATTCAGAAATCATAGTCACCGTATGCAACAAGATGTAGTGATGAAAAAATTGAACAAATTGAACAGCAGCCAAGGCCAACTTCTCGACATGTGCATATCATTTTTCAGTATCGAGAAGGTTATGAGATAGATAATAAATGACATGTTCATCACTAGTATCATCATCTTGTATCAAAACCATAGCAATCGTGTTGAAAGCGGCGACCAAATAGAGGGAATAATTGCGATGATAATTCAGAGGACACAATAAAGGAGCATTGATATGCAATGTTTTTAAGGCATCGAAATACTTCTAAGAAATCTCATCCCAAAGGAACGCAATGACCTACTTTAGTAATCACTTGAATCATTTAGCCACTTCAGCATAGTTAGGTATAAAACAACGTAAAAAGTTAGCCTTCCCCTACAGACTCTACAACTGATGTAATAAGGATGGCGAGGGGAGATTAATGATAGCGTCAACTTTGAGCGAATCGAAGCTAATTCCATCTTTAGACACATTTATGTGGATTCAGCCAAATGTTATAGTGTCGACAACGAAGAAAAATTTGACGAAGATAGTCAGGATGGTTTCTACGCTTAGCTAAATGAGCTGGAAGGTCATCCAGATAAGGTTGAACGATGTGTTTAATATCATGAAAATCATATGACATCTCTTGCTCAAACATAGCCCCAACATTTTTCAATCCAAAAGGGAGATTTTTGTAAGCGAAAGTACCCCAAGGACAGATGAAGGGGGTCTTATGTTGATTTGTCAGAAGAATATAAATCTGGTTGTAGCCAAGAAAACCGTCCATAAGGGAAAACATCTCACTCCATGCGCAGTCATCAATGATTTGATCAATAAATGGAGTAGGATAATTATCCTTAGGGCAGACACAATTGATATCGCGATAATAAACAGAGACATGAATGGTACCCTGCTTCTTATCGACATGAACAATGTTGGACACCCATTCTATAATGGGAATCAGATAGAGAAAACCAGCTTTGAGAAGTTTTTCAACTTCACCCTTAATAGTGGCAGCGTTTCAAGGGTGCATAGGATGAAGACGCTGACCAATAGGCTTCACACCAAGATATATCAAAATCTCATGCACCACTATACTGTGATCGATTCCAGGCATCTCTTCATAATACCATGCAAAGACATCGTGGAATTCATGGAAAATTCTAGTATAAACCTGGACTTCATTTGAAGAATAGGTGACCCCAATATGGATTTTCTCGACAATTCCCAGTTTCACGGAAATGTTGATAGGCATTGTTTTTGTGATGTTACTCAAGTTACCCTTCGTAAAAAATTCATGTGTCAGAATAGGTGTTTGAATCGGAGGAGAGGGAATCTAAGAAGTGAACCTCTCAAGACATGTACACATGGCCCCGAGCCCAGGCATGAAAGAGGAACGATGATGACTATCATCCCACGGAGGATCCTCGAGAAACATATTTTCCATGATGGCTTCATCGAAGGGAAATATCTCATTCAAGGGATTGGGTGAATCTGAATCGTTGAGAGAAGGGGATTGATAATAAGTGTCAAGAGACATGCCCAAAGGAGCATGATGAGGAGGCGAAGGCTCCGAAGCCAAAATAAGTTCACAATAGTCAATATCAATCAGACTTAACAACATCGAATCTCCAAAATAAGCAATCTATTCATGGGAAGGGATGATCCACGAGTCATCAGACCGAGAGATCATATTAATATGAACAATGTTTGGTGGAGGAAGAGGAAAAATACCCATGGGGGTAGGATATTTGAAGAGAGCCAACCCTATGCTCTCGTAAGGCATAGTAATTTGATTCCCATATGAAATTTTGTTCTGGGAAGAAGAAGTGAAGAACGACAACTGATCAACAATAATGATCTTTCCTTTGTGCGGGAATTTCCAAACATGAAAGAGAGTGGATGGGATGCATAGCATGGCATGAGTCCAACTACAACCAAGGAGAAGATTGTAATTGAGCTTGGTGTCAACTACTTCAACCTCGACATTGATCATCTTCCCTTCTAGAGTAATCGGTAAACTAGCGAGAACACCAAGAGGTTTAGATTCCCTTCCATCAAACACTTCTAGAGCATTTGGAGATGAATTCAAAGCTAGAGAACCAATGGCTTTCCAGCAAGAAAATGACATGACGCACATAGATGCACCTTCGTCCACAACCGCTCGATGGATATTGAGTCCATTAATACCAATTTGGATGATGAATGCAAGCTGGTGCAGGAGATGTGGGACGAAATTCTCCAAGTCGAAAGTGATAAGGCTTGAATTAGCAGGATGAACTCCACAGATAGAAAATATTTCCATTGAGATGGACAACTCTGAAATAATTCTAATGTAGAAATTACAGATGACGCCTGAGCCAAATCCTCAACAATACTGTAATGTTGAGCAGCACAGGTGTTGGGATTGTAAGAAGACTTACAGAGTACACCTTTTGAAGGTGGTCATACAATGGGCTCATTACTAGGCCTTTCAATCTAAAGAGGGCCAGAAACAGGCGGAGGAGGAGGACCATCAGCGATCTCCTTCCCCACTTCCTGACGTGGTTCGGTATAATCTTTCTGTAATATTCCAAAATTTTAGCCTCCAAGCTAAATGGAACATTAGAGTTAGCAGTAGCTATAATTGGTGAATAAATGGGAAGAAAAGCCCATTAGTCTCCTAAGGAGGAATAAAATACTCCAAATTTTAAAAGGGACATTCTTTCTATCCTAATAAAACACCTCCATGTGTGAACAGGGTTAAATTGAAGCTGCTTTGACTAAGTCAACAACACAGTTTTAGTCGAGGAGGAATCCTAGGATGGATAACGCAATTTTGGAGGGAGATGTAAATTGGGTTAGAAGTAACCTAAGTGAGTGGGGCCAACGGAAATAAAACTAATATATTATATAGGGAAGAGGATGGCATCATTATTCATCATGTTGTAGATTATTATTCTTGGCTGCCAAGAATTGTTGTTGCTTTGCTGCTTAGCAAAGCTGCAATGCTGTTTAGCACTGGGTGTTCCTGGGAGGGAATCCCACCTCTTTCCTTTGAGGAGATCATTGGGAGAGTTTGCATTCATCATTCCACATCAGGTTTTCAGGCCAAGCTTCAGCGATCTTCATCACCACAAATTTGTCAGAGATTGTGTAGTGTTGCTGGGTGCAGCAGTGGAAGGGATTGGAATCCCAACTTCTGAGCTAGTTTCTCATTGGAGGAAAGTTTCCTTCACTCGAGAGATCTATTTGGAGAGCTCCAGAGATTATTTTAAATCTGTGGTATTCGAACACACATTTCCCTTACATTCCCAGCGTTTTTTCTGCTAGGGAATGCGTTATTTTGGAGGCAATGTTCATTGCATGGTTTGGTGGTTTCGATGTTGAGTTTCCTTGTGATTGAGAGGTTCATCCTTTCATGGGAGGAATCCCTTGAGGGATCTACATCATATCAAAAATATTTCAGCCTTCTACACTCATTTAATTTAGTGTTGTAGTGGTTATTCAGTGAATTACTGGATTTCCCATTTTGTATGCAGAGTGTTTGACAAGAAACTCTTGCCGAGTTATCTTGATTTTCGTATAAGGAGACTAGAAATCAATTCTTAATGCATATTTGATTAATATATGAGTAGATTTTTTGTTTTCCTATTTTCTAAGTGTAAACCCTCTCTTAGACTGCACAGTCCCTTGATCAGCTGCTTCGACATTTTGCAGTCTTGGGGTTTTAGCAATTTTTGGCAATCCTAGGTGTGGGAGATCTATTTAACCCACCTAGTTTTCTTTGTTTCAGATACAATATTATATTTAGAATGTATATTTACTAATATATGGGATCCAAGAGTCCATTTCATTGTTTTATTTCATTTTTTTCTAGAATTGCGTTTTTGATGCATGTTTCATGAGAAATCCTGAAAAAGAAAAATTATAGTGGTATCAAAGCATGATCTCAGGCCCAGCCTATGAGATCCAGCTATCAGAAGAAGGAGAGATGGATAGAAGCCAGAAATCTTCAGTATGTTCAGGAAGAAAGGAAGACAAGCTCACAAAGCTTCTTCAAAAATCTATGAAGAGCTTTCAAGGAGAGCTGAAGAAAATAAGATTAGAGATGAAATATTCAAAGGAGGTTTAATCTAGAGCTGAATCTAGATTTTCACATGGTGAGTGGGAGCATGTAGTTGCAGTCCATGATGCACAGCGCAGTCAAGTGCCCAGAGCTATCTTGAGATGTATAGGAGGACGAAGAATGCCTAAGAGGATGACTCTTAGTGATTTGTTGCGAGAGTATGAATCTCAAACTAAGAGGTTTAGAGATCATACTGATTTCTAGAATTTTTTCAAGATCCAGATGGAGAAGAGCTAGCAGCAGGATGCAGATAGATTTCTTCTATCTACTTTTTCTGGATCACCTACATGTTCAGCTGGAGCTTGGGTGAAGGAGTTGGACTCCTATTTGTAGCTGCACCATATTTCCGGAGGTGACGCCATCAGAGTTGTAGCGTTTCATTTCAGAGATAAGGCTCATGCATGGTGGATTTTTGAATCATGTTCTTTAAAGAATGCAAACACTTTCTCTTATGCAAGATTCATAAAAACATTGATGGAAAGGTTTGGTGAAAAATTTCCTAAGACACATGAGCAAGGAAAATTGGAGAAAACAAAACCCTTGCATGTGATGGAGGAAAATCCATTTCAGAAAACCATGGGAGGAGTTGATGTCTTGCATTACACTTTGCCAGAAGCAAAACCTCCAGTTCATATTCTTTAACAAGAGGGCATGGGGATCACTTTTTCACAAAGGGATCCAATTGTTGAGATAGTTCCTACACACATTGATGAAGAAGAGGGAAACAACACTATCACATCTAGAGCACATCTAGTGCCTCATGTAAAGGGATGAGGATCACATGCTCCCACAGGAGGGACTCTTGTATCTTTGCAAGAATTTCCCAAAGATCTCACACATAGAGGTCCAAGCACAATCAGTGAGCAGCATGATTGTGCAACATTGCAGCTGGAAGGAGAAGGAAGGGAGGAAGAGAAGCATCAGTTGATGAGAGACACACACCCTTCTCCATTTCAGAGAGCCAGTGCAAGGAAGAGGCAGACTGATTTGCGCTATAAGGGCAGGGGCAAGGTTTCCCAACCATATGAGTAGTCTACTCTTGACATTGATGTCTCACTACATAGAGGCATCCCACTAGGGAGGCCACCAGATCTACAGTTGATGAGAGATATCTTGTCTTTGGGTTCACCACTCTTGGATTTTGGAGAGGTGAAGAGTTTGGAGGAAGACTTTGGCATGGGGGATGTCAAAGTAGCAGGAAACAGGATGAGGAGAGCTTCACATGCCAGATCACCAGCGCTGTCATTGAGGAGGATTGCTCCTTATTGGAGATCTCAGCTTTTGGTAGAGTAATCCAAGGATCTTGGTGCATGCATGATTCTTGATGACCCGGATGAAGCTGACAGATACATGGTGGATGATGTGGTCATATATTCCTATGGAAGGATCTTCTTGACTAGATATTATAGTCTCAAGGAGAAGCTGCTGGATGCAGCACATGAGGACATATCTTCTATGAAATTTGATGCATATTTCCATTTGATGGAGGAGTTCACTTGGGAGGGCATCCAGTAGGACATATATCAACATATGGAGAGATGCATATCCCGAATGGTGATAGAGAGGATGTCACAGCCACCTTCCTACTCATTGGGAGTGAGGGAGAATTTCCAGTTGAGCCATTTCAGCTCAAGACTTCAAGTACATGACAGAGGAGGTATAATTTCACATTTTGTATTGTACTTATTTTACTTGTTTGAGAAGCATGTAACAAGAAGAATTATATATTATTGCATATTTTATGATGATGTACTTGCAGCTACTTGTAGCATTGATCTTGGCCATCTTTTTGATGAGTTGTGGGGGAAGCCTTATGTCTCTTGGTGTGCACCAATGACACCATATTGCAACTTCATGTTTTCATCTTATGAGATGACTGGTAGAAAACAAGTGGCTGGAAAATAACTTGTTATTTCTTGTTTTGATGCAGACCAGGGATGCACTGCGCTAGTTCCATGAGAGGGACCATGATTCACTCTCTGGTTGTCACTTGGCAATTTGTTCTCACTGTTCTTTTCTTCCATATGTTGCTGATATGTATATATCCATGGGGAGATTTGTTTGGAGAGTGGGATTGAGATTGGAGATGCCCATTTGGAGCATGATTCTCCCCACTTTATATGCTCTACATTTCAAGAGGAACCATGGGCAAACCATGATTGCCACATCACACTTTTTCTCTTCTTGTGGGGGAACCACTTGAATAACTTGAGGAGGCACTTCATGGCTGATTGGTTTGTTGGGACATCATACAAGTTGACCATAATGATCTTACTCTATGGCTTGTATGAGGAAGAGAGGAGGTAGCAACAAGTATTTTTGTTGCTATGGTTGCACTTGGGAGAGTATGGGCAGAAATTTTCCCATACTTTTCATGATAATATTGAAGAGAAGAAAGGCACATTCATGGTGCAAGGAGGCTACCCTTCAGTATTGGAGGATTATGAGAGACTTCCACATTGGAAGAATATCTTCTCACATAGCAGCATGATGGTGGATGGCTTTGGCATGTGGAATGTCAAAGGGAGGAGTCATGGAGCCTTATTCTTAAGGCCTACAGCGTTGTCACATGGGAGTGTATTCTTATTGATGGAGTGTTCCAAGGAGTATATGTATCCCTTCTTCTTGTAGATTTTTATGATGAGATCCACATGGGGGAACTTATACATGGACCTCACTTTCAGCTCCCACATGATGCATGGTAAGAAAGACATTGATGTACTTGTTGATTACTCTATTGAGAATTTGTGCTTTCTCACCATATGTAAACAGTGCATTGCTCCACATGAGAAAAAAGAATATTTATGGGTTTCATGGTCACTTTAGAGCCAAAACTGGTGATGTTGATGACCCATATTTACATGAATTTGGGCAAGTGTTGTATTTCTTTGATTGTGCACAGCTGGTATATATTGTAGCTTACTAATTCATAGTAGATGAGCTAACATTCATAGCTGCAAATTCTTGGGAGGACAAATTGCCATTTGATGCTCTACATCAGCAGTTGAAAGAACTGCGTTGTATCCACCAAAAATACCATATGTATCATCCAAACTTGCACATAACCTTCAGCCATTTTCTGATATGGATGTCATGTGGTGATGATGTGCCATTCATCTTGAATGGAATGGTTTGGGTTGACATGTGTCATGACTTTGAAGGGAGAGTCCTTGGAGGCTCAATCTTATTCTTGCCATTGGAGGGCAATCATGTTGCAGCCCAAGATCAGCATGCCTTCTACACTTATCATAAGTGGAAGGGATGACAACATGGGATAGGACCTCTTGCCTATCATGTACATTCATTCAGCCCACCTACATTTCAGGAGCATAAGGTGGAAGAGACTTTTCATGAGTTGCCATGTTGGAGGGTGACTCACTTCATTTGGATGATAGCATGGGTGAGGGAGGCACTCATTCACCATGTTGATCATCACTCCTACTTTGTGGAGGCCATGAGACAGTTGGCAAGTTTCCATTCACACTTTCTACCTTTGATTGATGCATACACTTTGGTTTTGCACACTTGGGAGGAATCATTGGATGAAAGTATATTTGAAGATTCTCTTGATGCAGTGATGGAGGCTATTTATGGAGGCCACATGAGGAAGAGGGGAGAGATTTTGTTCTCCTTATGCATTTTCTTGAGGACAAGAAAATATTTTGGACGGGAGGACTGTAATGTTCCAAAATTTTAGCCTCCAAGCTAAATGGAACATTAGAGTTAGCAGCAGCTATATTCGGTGAATAAATGGGAAGAAAAGCCCATAAGTCTCCTAAGGAGGAATAAAATACTCCAAATGTGAAAGGGCACACTCTTTCTAGCCTAATAAAACACCTCCATGTGTGAATAGGGTTAAATTGATGCTGCTTTGACTAAGTCAACAACGCATTTTTGGTGGAGGAGGAATCCTAAGATGGATAACGCAATTTAGGAGGGAGATGTAACTTGGGTTAGAAGTAACCTAAGTGAGTGGGGCAAAGGGAAAGCAAAATAATATCTTATATAAGGAAGAGGATGGAAGCATTATTAATCATGTTGTAGATTATTATTCTCGGCTGCCAAGAATTGTTGCTACTTAGCAAAGCTACAATGTTATTTAGCACTGGGTGTTCCCGGGTGGGAATCACACCTCTTTCCTTTGAGGAGTTCATTGGGAGAGTTTGAATTCATCATTCCACATCAGGTTTTCAGGACAAGCTTTAGCCATCTTCATCAGCACAACTTTTCTGGAGATTGTGTAGTGTTGATGGGTGCAACAGTGGAAGGGATTGGAATCCTGACTTCTAAGCTAGTTTCTCATTGGAGGAAATTTTCCTTCACTTGAGAGATCTATTTGGAGAGATCCAGAGCTTATTTTAGATCTGTGGTATCAAACCACACATTTCCCATACATTCCCAGTGCTATTTCTGGTAGGGAATGCGTTATTTTGGAGGCAGTGTTCATTGCATGGTTTGGTGGCTCCGTTGTTTAGTTTCCTTGTGATTGAGAGGTTCATCCTTTCATGGGAGGAATCCCTTGAGGGATATACATAATATCAGACATATTTCAGCCTTCTACACTCATTTAATTCAGTGTTTCAGTGTTTATTCAGTGAATTACTGGATTTCCCATTTTGTATGCAGAGTGTTTGACAAGAAACCCTTGTCGGGTTATCTTTCTTTTTGTATAAGGAGACTAGAACTCAGTTCTTAATGCATATTTG
The DNA here is from genome assembly GCA_034641835.2 of Pinus albicaulis. Classification (NCBI taxonomy): domain Eukaryota; kingdom Viridiplantae; phylum Streptophyta; class Pinopsida; order Pinales; family Pinaceae; genus Pinus; species Pinus albicaulis. The sequence goes on from CM076583.1 coordinate 1,193,364,501, forward strand.
ATTAATATATGAGTATATATATTTTTCTCCTATTTTCTGAGTGTAAACCCTCTCTTATATTGTGCAGTCCCTTGAGCAGCTGCTCTGGCATTTTTCAGTCTTGGGGTTTTAGCACTTTTTGGCAATCCTAGGTGTGGGAGATCTGTTTAACCCACCTAGTTTGCTTTGTTTCAGCTCTAATACTAGATTTAGAATTTATATTGACTAATATATTGGATCCAAGAGTCCATTTTACTATTTTATTTCATTTTTTCTAGAATTGCGTTTTTGATGCATGTTTCATGAGAAATCCTGAAAAAGGAATATTACACTTTCGACCGGGTAGCAATAGCAATGGATGAAAAATGGTTCATCATGAAAACTTGAGAGCCAAATGGAGTAGAGGAATGATATTTCTCTACCATCTGGGTCTTCTGTGATGGAAAAGGTTCTTTGAGAATGGCTAGAGTTCCTTGGGTGCCCTTGAGAAATCTACTTACTTCGGCCCATCGAGGACAGTTCTTGGTGTAGTACTCTTCGTCACAAATCAAACAAGGGTACTTCGGTTTTCACTGTGAACCATTATCAACACGAGATTTTGAGGAATATTGTTTCAGGGTATCGGCTTTGGCCTTACCTTTACCCTTCTTTTTTCCTTTGGAATTTTTATCCGATGGATTCACCTTAACGACATTGACTTCTGTAGTTATACCAGAATTTGGGGTAGAATGAGAAGCAGTATCAATGGAAGGATTAGATTTTTTCTTCCCATGTTTCAAAGGAGAATACTTCTAAGAAGTTTGAGATACAAAACCATTGATACCGTCGAGGGATGGCGTCGCCAGTGCTTTAGAAGTTCCAAGTCGAGGAGCATCAGGAAAGATATCATACAACATGCCAGACTAGGAGTACACAAGATCAATGTATTGGGAAAGGGAAATGGCCTGTTCTTCGGTTACACATGCCCCCATAGCTATGTCTTTAGTGATTTGATTGATAAATGAGGTAGTGAACCAATCAGTTAGAAGCTGATCAGGAATGGAAAACTTGATCAAGCGATAGAAGTACCTCCATTCATGAATATGATCCGAGATATGAGTGGTTCGGTCTTGTTTCAAGGATGTGAGGAGGTGCATCCCAGTCTCATATCAAACCGTTAACTGAAAATTTGTAAGAAACGCCATGGCTAAAGAATTGAAATCTTCAAAGATGACATGAGATAATTCAATGTACCACTTTGTAGCTGCACCAGTAAGAGTCCATTCGAAAAGACAAAGTCGGATGGAATCTTCAACCCAAGAGTTAGAAGAACACCAAAGATGGTATGTGATAATGTGCACTTGGGGGTCTTCTCCGGACTTGCCCTCAAACTTAGGACACTCCAGGAATTTTGGTTGGAACTGGAGGCTAATACGGATTATGGAGAATTGGATCATTCGTCAAATTTGACACATCAGGCAATTCCAACATTGCGATAAATGACAATTGAGGATTAAAAGGCATTAGAGGTCGTTGATAAGTACCGGTGTTAATGTTCCACCCAGGATGAGAGAAATTTTTCCCCCATATGTTTTGTCCAGGAGGATTCTGTCCATAGGGGTTATAAGCTAGATAGTTCTGCCCATATTGTGGTTGAGGACTGGGATACTGATTCTAAGCATACCATTGAGGTCCTTCCTGAGAAGCATATGGATTCTACTGTGGAATGTAAGCATTGCCTTGATTTGGATTATACACCATCTGGGATTGATTTTGAGGATAATAAGTGAAACCTTTGGGCGCACTATATACAGCCTAATATTGAACTTGAGGAGGGTAAGTAATGCCTTGAGGTTGTGCAGGTTGAACGAGCTACTTAGCTGGTTGAACAGGTTGAATAGGTTGAAACAGCTATTGAGCAGGTTGAGCAAGTTGAATCGGCTGCTGAGGTTGGGTATGATGTTCCTCCAGAGCAGGTTGGCCTAGATACTGAGGGCCATCGGGTCGCCCTTGTGGTAGAAGTTGGCCTGATGGCCGCGATGGACCAGGTTGTCCTTGATAACCAGGTTGACCCGGAGCAGGACCATAGGGTTGTCCTTGTTGTACAAATGTTTGGCCTTACGGAATGTAAGGTTGCTACTGTTTCACAAGAGGTTGTCCCTGTGGTGGATACATCCACCCCCCATGAACATAAGATGCTCCTAGTTCAAACTGAGGTTGATCAAAAGGATCATAGGGTTTCCCTTGTTAGACCAAAGGTTGACCCTGTAAGGGTTGTCCTTGCGAACCGTAAGGTTGTCCTTGAGGACCAAAGGTTTTTCCCAACTGGACCAAAGGTTGTATTTGTAAGGGTTTTCCTTGTGGGCCTAAGGGTTGCGCCTGTATCAATGGCCCTTGATGAGGAACGGTCCGATAGGGATCAGCTGGAGGCAGACAAACATCTTAATGAGGATCAATGGGAAGCATATATACCAGATTACCGTAGACATCATAATGATGCAGAGGATTGACAAGAGCTTGGGGCTACTGAGAACCTTGAGAGTTCTGCTGTTGAACAGCCAACAAATACTCATCGAAAGTAAGGCCACCCGGGATAGAAGCAAAAGCCATAGTCATACTAGAATCAGGTGTGGTTTCCACAGCACGAGCTTGTGATCTACTCATGGTGGGTCTAGTAGGCTACATAGGATTAAGAAAAATAGACCTGCGAGTGTGAAAAGATCCTGAAGACTGGGTCATAACAACCAGTGCACACGAAGCCACACAAACAATAGGTTATACTGGGAAAAATTTAACAATGACCAACGAAGCTAGGTGTTGAAGGCGACATTCCTAATGAAGGAAGGACTAAACTTTTTGGAGGAGTCGATGTACTAGACTATGCTATCGACACAACACCAGAAATAATCTAACTCAAAGTATGATAACCGAGTGAAAGTGACACTGATTGAGGAGAAGGTTGACTAGAAACACACAGGAGATCTTCTCTTAAAAGCTGATATTCCCCTGTAGAAACATGCAGTTCTTCACTACTGACAGGACTCAAAGAATCCATATCTGACGAAGTTGTAAGATCATCGAAAAGACGACAAGGAATAGAAGGTAAATCAGTGGCTAAAAATGGTGATCCCGAGGTAAGAGGAGGGAATTCTTCCTCTCTCCCAAAACCAGAACAAGCACCCTGAGGTGGTTAATTGAACTCAAATAGCTCATCAGGAGGATATCAGGTAGCAAGAGGTTGAACACTCGGGAGAATAGGCTGCGCAAGCTCGGTAGACCTAGTGGAGTGAGGGGTTTCAAAATAAACTTCAGGAAAATAACTACCACTAGGAGGCAGTGAGGAAGATGACGAAACTGGTGGTTCCGCCACTGTGACAATATTTCAATATGGGAAGGAAAATGAGATAGCCAATGAAAGGCTTCAAGATCAATTTGAAGGAAATACGAAAACAAGCCAAGCATAAAACTTTAATAGGTATGTGATCGTAGGCAGTTAATTTTATAACATCAGAACAAAACTTTGTTGTTTCATGTTTTAAGAGTCGAGAAACATGCAAAAGATGACTCTAGTCAATTTCATATTTAAACAAGCGTGAAAGGACAAGTTCTCGATGATCTCTTCACTTTTTAAGGAGTCATGAAAAGATCAAAATGACTACTCAGGTAATCTAAGCAAGAGGTTGTTGTTAGTATGAATCTTAATTCCAAGCATACGAAAAAAAACCACTTTAGCTGCACAGAACAAACAGCCCTAATAGCAGAAATGACCGCTAATATCCTCAGATCTGCAATTAGGTGATCAAGATAAATGCTGCAAAAATCTAGATCTATGCATTATAAGACATTAAACAGTAGAAAAAACAAGATTTACTCCATGCATCCAATAGAAAAGACAAGAACATGTTGAATGAATTTTGTATTAATGGCCCCTGGGAGGAAAGTACAAGAGGGTGTTCCCCGTTCTCCTCAATGGGATGGGTTCTTGTAAGCCCTCAGCACTTTAGATCTAAAACTCCTCTCTCTTGATGGTGTAGAAAACCCAAACAAAAATGGTAACAAAATATGACTATGATGGTGGATCAATAGTCAGACCAAAAGTTTAGATCCAAAGTGATCTTTAGGTAACAAAAGGTGGTAAATGAATGGCAAAACCTTTCTATTTATAACAAAATATTGAGTTAATCTATATATTGGTACATAATTAAAATATTATTAACCAAATCAAGATCCAACTTTTGTGGAATATTTTATTATATTTGTTGGAGGGAAAAGGAATTTGACTTGGGTCAAATCCCTTTATTTGTAAATAATAAATAAATAAATGATTTATTTATCATTTTAAGGATGTGGTTGAGTATAATCAAATAAATAATGATTTATTTAATTATTTAAGGGTGATTTAGTCATATTTAACAAATAATATTATTTAAATAAGGTTTAAATAATTATTCTTAGAAAATAATAAGATAAATAATGATTTATCTAATTAATTTCCTTGTTTTAGGTTAAATATAACCAGGAATATTAATTAAACTGTTGTTTAACAAATTATTCCTTGAGTAAAATAAAAAAAATGTCGATTTATTTAATATTTCCTCACGGGGTTTCCTGTTTAGACCATAAACAACTTAATAAAGGTGGTTTACTAAGTTATTTTCATAGTGAAAGAAATTTTACTTAGGGTAAAATTGGTCTTACATGGTGTACTTGGGTCCATCTAATGATAATAGGTTAGATGACCAAAAAATGGTGTAACATATTTCCCCCCAGCGTGCGAGTGTTAGGAGCAAATCGTATGACCGAAGTACGTTGTAAGAACTCAATCACCAGACATCAAAAGGGAAGTCGGAGAGAGAGATGTAAGGTAGACTAATGTGCTGAAGAACTAGACCCTTAGGAGACGAGACTTACAGGTGCAACAAGTCTCTTTTTATGAGAGGGTACCTGTGCTAAAGGCGGCGGGGGAGGCATACCTATGCCCCACCGAGACAATAGTCAAAACAATAAGGCGTATAGAAAACCACGGAACTTGGCAAATATAGAACATGCGTAATCATGAACGAGATAAATAACCTGATAATGAATCTCCACATACATATTGTGCACGGGATAATAAGTTTGTTACACCATTTTTTGGTCATCTAACTTATTATCATTAGATGGACCCAAGTACACCATGTAAGACCAGTTTTACCCTAAGTAAAACCGCTTTCACTATGTTAAAACAGGAAACCCCAAAATGAAATATTAAACAAACCCATATTTGTTTGATTTTTCTCATGGAATAATTAATTAAACCATAATTTAATTATTATTCCCGGTCATTTTTAACCCAAAATCAAAGAAATTAATTAGATAGACCTTTATTTATCTTATTATTTTCTAGGAATAATTATTTAAATCTTATTTAGATAATATTCCTTGTTAAATATGACCAAATCACCCACCAATAATCAAATAAATCATTATTTATTTGACTATCTTCCAACCACTTCCTTAAAAAGATAAATAAATCATTTATTTATTTATTTTTCACTAATCAAGGGATTTGACCCAAGTCAAACACCCTTTCCCTCCAACAAATATAATAAAGTATTCCATAAAAGGTGGATCTCGATTTGGTTAACATTATTTTAATCATGCACCAAGATCTAGAATGACCCAATATTTTGTTATAAATAGGAGGGTTTTCCCATCATTCCTCACCTTTTGTTGCCTACTAGATCACTCTGGATCTATACACTTGGTCCCATTTTTCATTTGCTCCCATTGAGCTCTATTCTTTGCATTGGGTTTTCTACACCAACAGGAGAGAGAAAGCTTAGATCTGAAGTGTTGAGGACTTCCAAGAACCCATCCCACTGAGGAGAATTGGATACACACCTTCTTGTTTTCCTCCCGGGTGCCTTAATATAAAAATTCTTTCAAAAAAATTGTGTTCTTGTCTTATCTATTGGATGCATGGAAACAAACTCTTATTTTCTTTGTAATGTCTTTCCATGCATAGATCTGGTTTTTTGCAGCTCTTTTCTTGTTCAACTAACCGCAGATCTAAATATATTGGCAGCCACTTTTGTTGTTAGGGCTATTATTTATGTGTAGCTAAAGTGGTCCTTTTTCGTACACTTCGACAGAGGATTCATACTAACAAATGGCGACTCCACACGGGTTTTAAATTACGACCGCTGTTGTTTTTCATATTCCTGCATATCCAGCTACTTCAGACCCTAGGGTTTCTTTTAAGCTATTTATTTTTCCTATTTTTATGTTGTTTTTCTCACATAAAACCCTAAAACATTAAAATTTCTAACTTCCGTGTGTTTCTGGCCCTATTGCGCAGGCAAGCGACACTAGCCGCAACTGAAACTGCAACTTTTCTGAAAATCTGCCGCCGAGACAACCGAAACGGGGGGTCACACTTTTTGGCCCATAAACTGCGACCTGGACCTCCAGGTCGCACTTTTCTGCCCCTTTTCTGCGACCTGCACTAAAAACAGGTCAGAAACTGAGACCTGCCAGTTTTTCAGTGATTTTTCTGCAATTTTTCTGGGTTCTGTTGTAGCTTCTGTTAGGGTCTTCCAGCCTCTGTCTCAGCCTGCCTTGCCCAAGTTCTGATCTGTTTTTACTCATGTAAGTGGGAACCTAGCCCCTTAGGGGTTTAGTACCCTCCACTTTTTGTGGAAGAGTTTTAAGCTGTTTCAGCCGTCTATTATTCAGAGCTTCAACCTCCTTTTTTCCAGATCTGTTACCTCCCTTTCAGATCCT